>JAPMOR010087184.1:460143-530383 GCA_026543865.1 Argiope aurantia
CCGATGGGCTCATGGTCATGGATACATAACAAAACGATTAAAGAATTTAAAAAAATTAAATTGATTGAAATAGTTTAAAATTTTTGTGTCTAAACATTAAAGAAAAACATTTAATGAGCTGAATTCGATTAATATTGCCTTACTTAATGTTCAGGGATAATTGTCTTGTTATGTACCCATACTCATGGGCTTATGGTCATGGATACATAACAAAACAATTAAAGAATTTTTAAAAAAAATTTGAATTGATTGAAATATTTTGAATTATTTTTGTCTAAACACCAGAGAAAAACTTTTAAATACCTTAATTTGATTCATGATGTTAATGCTCACGTGCAATCGTCATGTTATGTACCTATGTTCATGGGTCAACGGGCATGATTACATAAAAAAGAAGTTAAAAGACTTTTTTTAAAAAATTAAGCATTTGAATACCATAAAGTAAGAAATGCGGGATTAGTACTCAAGATATGAAATAAAGGTATGATTTTTTTTCCAGTTTTGTGGAAAAGGTTTAATTTTAAATTGTAATTATATTTCTGAATTTACTTAGTAATATAATAGTATTATCTAAAAAAAATTTAATAACACTCTTAAATGAATTTGCTTTTTTAGTTTTAAATTTGAAATATTTAACTTTGTTTATTAAATGAGAATCTGTAAAAGCTTCTTTTGAGTTACGGATGCATAAAGAGAACGGAAATTTCGAAAATGATATTTACGAACTGAGGGTGTCTAAAATATAGTGGTCCATACAAAACAGAATGAAAATTATTAATGATTACAATATTCTTATAGATATTAACCCAGTTTTCAAAAGATTTCTAAAAAAAATAATGTTTGCAAAGAAAAAAAAAATCTAGATTCAATCCTTAAAAAGTACTTGAAACAATTGATTTTATGATTCACTCTTACTTTTTCGAATATGAAATATTAAAAGATTCAAAGTAGTGCATTTCAATCTTGGGAATTTGATGAATTTCATGCATCAAATCTTCTCAATGCATATTACCGCTCAAAAACACATTTTGTGGGATTGTATTTGTCTGTTTGAACGTAACTCAAAAACGCTTTGAATTAAATGTGGATTTTTTTTTAAATGTGAAATTTGGTATGTGGATTTCAACACCATATTTTTTGATTTTTGTCAATTTTGAACCAAATTTATGTACAAGAATTATGTCTACTCGGCTTTGCGAATACAGTGAACAAAACAATTATAAAACTTAAAAGAACTGTATAGATAAAATTTGGTATATTTGTTTAGCATCTAAATATTGATCCTCACCAAATTGTGAAATAAATCCGTCTAAGGCTGACCCTCTGTCGGTTTATTATTTTTCATGCATGTCAACCAATAACTCGAAAGCGCAAGAATCTAGGTAAATGAAATTTGTTGCATAGCCTTAGCATTTAAAGTGCAGATGATTAACCAAATTTGAATGACTGTCGAAAGTTTATCTGTCGTTAATCTATATTTTAACATGCACGTATACGTGATAAATCAAAAACACAATCACAAAGGTAAATGAGATTTGAAGGGCAATTTTTTGACTAAAATGTTAATTCTGCATCAATTTCTTTAAATGATCGAAAAATGGACATTCAAAATGCATAATCAGTTTTCTTTATTACACTGCTACAGAGAATAAAACGTTCATACATTTTGAAAATAAAAGTCTTTGTATGCATTCTTGGCATTCACAGATTTGTACAATGCCCATACTTTTATGTATGATTAAGAAGAAAAGCACATTTATTGAGCATGTGAGTAAGTTTTGGAAAGACCACACTTACTGATCACTTTCTCATATGCGTAATACAGATAAAGTATAGTTGTCGTCAAAAAAAATGTCCTTCAGGAATCATCAAAAAATTCAAACCTTCACGAATTTTAGACCTCCCTGACTTCGAAAAACACATTTTTGAAAGAGGCCCGTCTGTCTGTTTGCGACAAACATAACTCAAAAACGCCTTCAGCTAGATGGTTGAAATTTGGTATTCGATCTTTACACCAAATTTGAAGCTTTCTATCAAATTTTGAGTAAAATCTGTTCTGAGGAAATTCTTCTGTCCGGCTGTTCGAATATAAGTTAACACGAGAACTACAAAACGAAGAGAGCTAGATAGATTCAATTCAATACACTGATTTAACATCTATAATTAAGACAACTGTCAAGTTTTGAGCCAAAAGTAACAATAGATTGACTGTCTGTCGGTCTAAAAGTTAGAAACATGAAAGCGCAATAATTCAGAAAGGCAATGACTTAAATATATCAAATTTGGTACGAGATTTAGTGACTACAAGTGCAGTTTTGTGTCAATTTTTTTAATCGGTCGGGAAAATATATCTAAAACACAAATTCGAATTTTTGATACTATTAACGAATGCCAGGGATTAAAGGCCAGATAATTCGCCAAGAATGACACGACAGATTCATTAAATAGCTAAAGTCATGCCAAAAGTTAATATTTCTTAAATATTGAACCCAGTATTATCTAAGGCGTTCTTTGGCATGACAAGCGTATTAAAGCGTATGCGAGAAAGTTTTCGGAAGACCACTCCCACTGTTTTAATTTGCTCTTAACGCAGTTTTCTAACAGACGGTCACATGTATTTTAACGCCAACTTACAACGATAAATTATTATTTTCATTCTCCTGATAAGTAAGTAAGATGATAAATATTACTATTACTTAAAGAAATTCCTAAATAAGTTAATCAGAAAAAATGCATCAGAGTCACATTGGGCACTTAGCTGTTATCATATGAAAACAAAGTCAGTGAAGAAAAACATACGCCCTTGTTATAGGATCATTCTGCAGATGATTCTGCAGCAGCATGGTGATTTGGTTGTAAATATTTATTTTAAGGCCCATTTGGTATCTTGAGGTCATGACCTCCTTTTGATGTGTCCTTTAAGTTTCATAAAGTCATGAAGACTAAACCAGATTTGATTTCGGATGTAACAAGTTGATCTGATATTATGATGGCTGCTACTTATTTAACGTCTATCCTGTTGATATTAGCGTGTAAAATATGTGAGTAGTCATAACTTTTTTCCTTGTAGAGGGCAATAAAAGTACTGAATTTTAGTAATATGATGAAATAGCATTAGAAATATAAACAAAAATAATTAAAATTATTCTCATTTTAATTTTGATGAGTCATTAATACATAAATGTGAATATTTCGCAATAATTGTAGTTTTTCTTGCTAAATATCAAAAATATATATTTCATTTTTTTTTACCTGGATTTAAATTTTTTTTGAATATATATACTTATATATATCGTGTATCAGCCGCCTTTAGCAATCATCTTTTTTTTCCAACAGGAATTTTGGTTGTTTTCAATTTTAATTAAGCTATTTTATGTATAGCCTGATATTTAAGATATTCTTAAGCTTCCATTTGTCATCAGTAAATGCAGCTGTTATTTTAGTGTCCTTCACGTTTCCTTCAATTATGCACATGAAACTCTCTTACTGAAATAAATTATTTGAAAAATATAAATTTCTTTGTCATACAGCATCCAACTGTATATTGTATTGCACAGTACAGTTTTTATTCTCTTTATAAAGTATATAGATAAACCCATCATTAAAATAACTTTTTAAAATTTTGTTTGGCTTTTTTAATAAAAAATATCCTTATTTAAATTGTTCCATTTCATGAGGATGATAACAGGATTGAAACATAATGGCGATCTTCAGAGACCAATTCGTTCATCGAGAATATCGATTGTGTTTCATTTCAATCGAATCGAATGAATAAATAAGTATAAATGGTTAATTTAACAAATTACTTTTAAACTTTAAATTCCGATAGAAATTGAAGCAGTTTTATTTTAATTTCATTGCATATGTTCTGTTTATTATGGATTTCGATGGAACAGTCAGATGCTGTGATGATTTTCAAATAAAGTATCGCTAGGTTCAACTTGTGTGAGTGTGAGAGGAAGGTTGGTTAAAAATATATTATAATTCTAGTTGCCAAATAAATAAATTGGTAAAAAATATAATTTCTGTGTATTATAGAGTTTTGGGATAATATTAATTCTGTTACAAGTTGAATTGATAAGATTTATATCTTGTTCTTATCTACTTCTTTGCTTTCACTTATTGTCAGAGTATTTATGTTGTTGTTGTTGTTTCAAATGGCACTTGTCATAGACAAGCCTGCTGACGCGATTTTAAGCCGAGAGAGTGTCTTTTGTTTTTCAGTAGTGCCATCTAGGACCAAGAGTACATCTTAGCAACTCACGCGTCACAACCATTTTTACGGGACGGACTTCATTCAGCTCTAAAAAAGCCCGATGACTCTAAAACATAGCGGAAAGTTCAAGAGGAAATAAGCAGGCGTTTTCTTGCATCCATTGTTTTTATTTTTCTGAATCAAAACGTTTCAACAGTTATTAGTTACAGTTAATGAAACTAATACTAAATAAAAGATAGGTAGACATGACACTAATTATTTAAGTGTAACTTACCTTTTTAACGCCCCCAGTATAAAATCCGTGATATTAATTAAAATCGTTTTTGCAGATGTTATGTCCACCGAAGAATGCACATTGGTAACAGGAACTTCTGGGACCATTACAAACGAAAAGCGTGCCAATATCTATTCGAAATGTTGGCATATCAATGTCCCGCAAAATAGTAATATACATATCACCATGGAATCGTTTGTGTCAAATGTGGTAAGTTGAAATATATAATATATATAAGAAGGTTGTTTTTTTTCCTTCAAATTTCAGTGTGCCATGAAAACAAGAGAACAAAATTTATGTACAGTCATCGACAAGAAAATAGAATACCTCTGTAACTTTGTTATTTAATATTGTATCTTCACAAAATTGGCGTGGATGGAAATGGATTGAAGGACAGGTGTTTTTTGAGATATATAAACTAATTAACCGAGTTAATTAACATAGTTTATTAACTATTATCTCGAAATTTTTCCATTACGGAAATGAAGATTTTTTTAATAATTTGATTCAACAGGTCGTTTTATATATGTGCATCTAATCTCTCTCTGAAATTCGTGATAGTTCTTGAGATACACTTAATTTCGTTTTCTGTAAACTTCGCCCTAAAAGAGCCAAACCACTAGGGACTGTATTTTAAATACGTCTCAGCTTTTAATAGAAAAATAAGACCTTTTTCACATTTTTATCCTAGGAATTTCGGAGGAGTAAACAACACGGCACAAATTTATCCTCAATATGAATACGTTTTTTTGAAAATATAAATAATTTTTCTTTTTATTTAAATATTGAAGCATTTCCATTACTTTTAAAATCAATTCATCATTCAGTCGTTTTCAGCAGATCCCACCCTAAGAAATAAACATACATCTTATTTTTTTATAATCAATGAAATTAATTTTTTGTAATGAATGTTTAACACATTTAAAAAAAAATCACTGATTGGGGAAATGCGAAGCCGGAATGGTATTTTAAGCCAATAAAATTATCGGTATTTAAAAAAAGGATGGACACTTATTTTCAGGCGGAAACAATCGTAATTCGGATAGAAAATTTATTGAATTTACAAGTGCAAATTACCGTAAGAATCACTGTGATGGACATTATGGTGGAACGAAAACGGCCTTATTATTTTTATTTTTCGATTTTAGTTTGGTAATAGTGGGGAAAAGTTACCTTTTAGGTTCATAAAGAATAATTGAAAATTTGGTTGCAATATTAACACATCTTGAGGTACCGCAAAGAGCTTGAAATTTGAAAAAAAAATGAAAAAGACAAATTTTAAAATGGGCCTTTAAATTTATTCTTTTCTATTTCTGTTTGGTAATAGAGAAAAAAAGGTGCCTTTTAGGTTCAAAAAATTTTTTCTTAAATTTGGTTGCAATACTATATCTTAAGGTCCACAAGGAACTTAAAGTTTGTAAAAAAATGAAAAATTATAAACTTTGATAAAAAGAATTTTATGAATTTTTCTTGGATATGATGTTACAAAAGATGGTTTTAAATACATATATAAGCACAAGTCGAAAATTTCTTAATTACAAAATATAATAATAATAAAAAATATTGAATGTTAAATTTTGTTTCTTACTTTTGTATCCTTAATAATTCAAATGCTGCAGTTCAGAATCTTTTCTTCTACTTGATTGCCCCATTAAACTGTTTTTCTTTTGTATTAAAATTTGGCACATTCACACGTGAGTCAATTGTTTTCTTTTACGTATCCTTCTCTTGCGACTGAACTACAGACATTTTGGACCGATTCGAACATCAGTTTTACATCACTTTCCACAGCTTGCGTGTGACAAGGAAGTCAGATAAAGTCGATAACCGAGTCCGCTATATTATTTGGTTCAACTTCAGATGCCTCCAGTATAAAGTCTTTGAGAGAGTTACTGGAAACATGATTTTACAAGGGGGCTCAGTTACGTCATTTTCAGACCATGAGATCATGTCCCTGCAATCCTTTGCATCGAAGTTTATCTTTGGAACTTTAAATTTACTATGTCTATACTTTTTGTTCTTGATTGTCGATGCTCAGCCAACTACGTGGAAACAAACTTGTATACTTTCAGTACGTGTAAACGCTATTATTGTTCAGAACACCATTTTAATTCTTAATGACGGTTGGAACCCCCTTAGTCGTGGGGTTCCGGTACCTAGCACCTACCACACCCGAAGATGGCCGGCCCTGGAGACATCGAACGCCGTTAGAATTTCTTTACAATATTAGATAGCACTGTTAGGAATTGCATTTAAAGTTACGTTTGAATAATTTATTAAAATTAGAGAAAAATTGTCTGGAAAGTAAATAAAAAATAATAAAATAACGATTCAAATAATAATGTCACTTTAATTAAACTGCGCGCTGATATCACCAATAGAAAGAATTATGTTTCAAATTAGATATTGTGCTTGAGAAAACTAAAGTTTTTAAATGAGGGGGACAAATACTTGGTTGGCATGGACACATTAAAATGCCTGAATAAAATTCTCTTCAAATATATAAATTTTAAAAAAATTATCAAAAATATTACTGTTACTGTATGTTTACTTTAAAAATATTTTGATCCTTACTGATCACAAAAACCAACTCTTTTATTCTTTTTTAAGTGCAAATTCTATCTCCAACTGAATTGCTTTTGTAATTATTGTTATTTACTAATAGAAAGGGAATAAAAAAAATTTAACGCAAGATTTGAATTTGCTACCATTTGGGCATTAAAGTGTTGACAATCCTATTAAAAAACCATTTGACAGCTGATAGTTTAGAGTTCGTAAAAATGGGGCGTTACACGATAGAAAAACAAATTTTAATTGTTGAATAATATTTCAAAAATAATAAAAGGTCTGGTGGTCAAGTTTCCAAATTTGAGAATTGGTCCCCTTGATCGTGCGATTTAACCCCATTGGATTTTTTTATGGGGATATTTACACAAAATTTGAATCAAATAAAAAAAAAACAGTTTTTTTCTTTAAATTGTTATATTTTTATTGAATCGTAAAGTTTACAGGATAGGGTTATGTATGGAAATGCACACAGGGCAAACAGCTTTTTCGGCTTCGCTAGCACATACGCACTTTTTTGCCGAAATTTTCCATGACCATTTTGCATAATTGTCGCTGAATTTCGTTGATGTGGCATTGAATTTTCTCCTTCCATGTGTGCATGTTTGTGGGTTTGTTGGCATAGTTATTTGACTTCAAATAACCCCATAAAAAGAAATTCAGTGAAATGACACGATCTAGGGGACCATTTCTCTAATTTTCGCACTATGGTAGCCAGATTTTCATTATTTTTAAACGTTGTTCAACAATGAAAACACGTTGTTTTATCGTGTAACGATCCAATTATAACAAGCCAAAATTATCAGTTATCATATGGTTTTTTTGACAGGGTTGGCAACACTTTACTGCGCAAATGGTAGAAAATTAAGTTCTTGCTTTAATTTTAGGACAACCTTTATATGTAAAGGTATCTTCAAAATGCACAAAGAATAAGTATCTTTCCCATGTGGTTATTAAAAAAATTTTTTTTTCAGGACTGCTCAACTACTAAGGTGGAAATTTCTGTAATTGATAGAAATGAAATATATTTCTTTTGTCCCGAACGATCCGGATTTTATGAACGTCCTAACTGGGATATCTTGATTTTAAACGGTGACTTAAGGGTGGAGCACAAAATATCAGCAGCTATAACAAGCCGTTTTTCCATTAGATATCACTTTGGTAAGTTTTCGACCGACATATAATGGAGAACGAAAAATAAAGTTATATTTCTTTGTTGATGGTAATGTTGATGACCGATTCTAGAACAAATATGCCATAAACAAATCAAATGCATGATTCGACGACATATAATCAAAATTATGAAATTTCTACAAAAAAAGAAAAATATTACCCTTTTAAAGTTTCGCAAAGGAAATTAAAAAAAGCAAGTTTTATTTTTCATAATTTGCAGCATATAAATTGTTGCGCAATTGCTTTATAAATTAACTAGCCGCCTTTGGCGATCAGCCGGTTCTCAAGTATTAATGATCGCTAACATTTGCAATTTAAATCTTTTATGTAACTTGGTCTCTTAATAGCTTTCTCTGCAAAATATTTTTAAGCTTCAGATTTTGATATATATACTTCAATTATACTATTATGTAGGTCTTAAACAATTCATTCTACTACTTATCAATATCATTAATTTTTGGACAGCTCTCACAAAATTTCTACTTTAAATTAGAGTGGAAATGTTAAACTGCAATTAATACAAAAGCATTTTTTTACTGAAAACAACCATGTCTTTTTGTATAAATATGAAAATTGACAGCAGAGTCGTTTGGCATTGAAGTTCTATGTGTTCTGTGGAATAAATTTCGTAATTTATATAATATCTTATAGAATTATTTAACAAAAATTTCTCTGATTCATCGTAAAATTCAGTTTTTAGTTCTACTTTCAAAATATTTAAATGATGTAAATAAAAATATTTTTTTTTTCAGTCAGTGAATGTACTTATGAAAACATTATGAAGTTTAAATTTTACACAGTCCTTTCGTCTTAAGGAATCGAATATATATTGCGAAATACTCTTGACATTTCAACCTTTAAATAGATAAATAAACGCTTTTGTCTTCTGCGATCAAATCTGACTGATTTATGAAGTTTTTATTTAAGAATTTTAGAACAATCAACATTTTCATAATCATTGCCCAATCGCAAATCATAGCAAATATTCTGCCGAAAACCCTGGCAGAATATTTGCTATTTTTGATGAAGTCAATGAAATGGTCTGAAATGGCCTCTTTTTATAGAAGAATGATATTCAAATTTCATAAATTAGTCAGTTTTAGTGATTGATTTAATTGATTTCAGTTCAATAATTTTTATTTAAACTATTGGTGTCGCAAGAATATTTTGTTAAATGTGATTCAAAGGGCATTTATTGGCTCATGTTACATAAAATATAATTATTTAGTTCATTTAGACCAATTTGTTAGTAGATGTATGCTCGAAATTAGCTGATGAGCACTGATTACAGTGATTATCCTATATATATTAAACCATGTTTGCCTATAATGAAACTTTTTTATTGAATTAATAATATAAATATTATAAAAGATCATCGAAAACTTTTCTTCCATTTACTTTTATGAAAATACCCCGTTTCAATTTTTTTTTCACTTCATACAGACACGTGGTGAAAATTACATTTTTATATATTTAATTTCAAATAATAGTTGATTTATTTTTTTAAATCTGAACTTCTGTAAACGTGATGGCACCATGTTGATAAAAGTTGATTCTCCCAATGACGTGCTCGTGCAGATTAAATTTTATTTTTATTCTGTGCGAAATAAATTGTTGAAAAATAAGATTAAATTATATATTTAAAATTCATTAAAATAGAAATTTAATTATAGGTTAAACATTTGTTTCATTAAAAAGTTTATTTTCTGAACTTCAATATGATGTAAAAATCAATTTTGTGCTATAATATTTTCGGAAGTTATAACGGAAAGACGCTAAAATTCGCTTAATTTTTAATTAATTAAAATTTTAATTTAAAATAAAAAATAGCTCCGAGGTGCACATTTCCTACCTCCAAGGTATACATATGCAAAATGTGGTAGTTCTATGTCAAACGGTTAGGGCTGTAGAGCGAACACACACATACACACAAACATACACACATTGAGCTTTATTATACGTATAGATATCTAATGATATCTAAATACATACTCAATTTATCATCCTTCAAAAAAATTAATCACATGAAATATTTTATGTGAAAATAACGCACTCTTAAGATTAAAATTATTTACAGCGAGAGAGACAAATGAGGACAAAATTTATTCCCAACAATGCCCATCATTGGTCGAAATGCATGGAAATAATATCAGTAAATCCCTCCGTATTAATGAATATAACGAAATAAATTGAGACTGTGCTTTACACGAGAAAATATCATTCATTCACAAATAATGGGAAAACACGCAACGAAAATATGCGCCCACAACGAAATTGATTTATTTCATACCGTGAAGCCTAAACCAGCTTGAAACATGATTAATACTTGCTAGGATTTTTCTTTGAGAGTGGAACCACTGTTAATGAACTAAATATCTATTACTTTGCTACTACGAAACAAGAGCTTTCTTTGTTTTTCAAAGACTACATGCTCAAGTAACAAAGGAATCTCAAGGGAAGTTATAAATAAAAAGGATTTTAGAAAAGAAATTAATTTTTAAAAAAAGATATGTTTTTTTTTAATCTCAAAATCTTTCAAACTCCAAAAGATTTTTGCCAGCTAGAAAAATTGAAAACGAATGTTTAAAAACATATTATATTATTATTACTGCTAAGGCATACATTGCTATATGCCTTTCGATATCTTGCTCCAAATGTTTCGTGTTGATTTCAGTTTTCTTCTTTGTACTTCTTCAGGTGATAATTTCGTACGACATTCGCGCAAAATTGTAACTTTTTGTTTGCGATAAGTATCCAAATGTGACAATTTTCTTTATCATTTTCTAATAACCCTAAAAGCAAAAAATTGAGGCCTCTAAAACTAATTTTCTGCTCGTGCATTTTGAGGTCTGAAAAACGTCAAACCCAATCACCATCAAGTTTTCACATGATAATAATTAACATTATAATTAAAGTTTAATTAAAGTATCGAAGTATGCATGTGCTAAATTTATTAGCTCTAGGTCAAGGTTAAACTTACTAGCTTATAGAGCCCGAACACACGCATACATGCACAGAAGGAGAGAGAGAGAGAGAGAGAAGCAATCGTTTTTATTATAAGTAAAGTTTGTATACTAGCCTATTGCCCGCACGAAAGGTTGAATATGAAACTATACTAAAATTAGATAACATTTTATTGTACGTCATCGACTTTTAATGATATCTTGTAAGGTTGGTATCAGTGTAGTAACTTCACTGTTACTAAACTGATACCAACGTGACATCATGTGATCGTCTTTCCCTGTGATGGCATGAAATCATGTTTTGGTGTATTAAAAACATATCGGCTGTCAAAATGAACTATTCCAACACGAAATATCTGGTGATCTTCACATAATAATTATTTGTTACTCTTAAGAACAATTCTTTTAGTTATTGAATCATGTAGATATAAAAGGAAATTCAAATTTTTTTACCCCACTATTTCTTTTTTTTATCTTACTAGAAAGCAAGAGATGATAACCGAATTTTAGCTCCAGTCACTAATTGATGTTTACTTTTTTACTTCATTCCTGGCTTTTCTGTTATATTTGTTGATAAAATTGTAACAGACACTTAAAGTAAGATTGGTCCTAATATATTTCACAGTTTTTAATTTTAAATATAAAATCAACTGGCTCAGAAAAGTGGGGCTTGCAATAAACATTTAATCATTTATTTACATAAGTGGATTGTTTTAATTTACATTTCAGATTAATTTTGACATGCAGAAGTAAGGATTCCCAATGAAGATGTTTCTTGTGTAAAGCTGGTGCTGTAAACCAAGCCTATAGCTACAATTCAATTGAAACTTGTTCAATGTACAAAAAAATAAAACATCCATCTCTAAACAATATTTTTAATTTATGAAGAAAGTTTGTTGAAACTGAAAACATTTCGGACTGTGGAGAGAGTAACCGGATAAGCACATTCAGAAAAAATATTTCATATAATTAGGTAAGCATTTGGATCCAGTCTAAAAATATGAAAGTGGAAGGAATGCGTCTTGAGAATTAGGTATTACAACAGTGCATCGAATTTTGCATAAAAGACAAAACTTTCAAGCAGGAAAAATATAATAATTGCAAGCTTTATAATAAAATGATAAATTTTTCATTTGAGTGTTACTATAGATATGGTTGACTATATAGATTCAAATTCACATCCAGAGTAGTAAGTAGTAAGAGCAGATATGACATAATATTTAGAAACATATATAATATGTTTAAATTAATTCACAACAGTCCAGACATGAATGTGTTGTGCGTACTAATGACCAGAAATGCCACAGGCTCATTTTTTTTCTATCAGACAATAATAATAATTTTTTTTTATCTTTTTTCAAGATTATAATTTGCATCTATACATAGTTCGGCAAAAGTAATGTTCACATTCTTCTCTGGGGCAAAATTTCCAGAGTCTTTTTGAATGAAGAATTCCCTCATTCAAATAGTTCTCTTTATCCAGATTAATTCTATCTTTTCTGGAGGTAAAACATCTATGCCCAGACTAAACACCTCTTGATTTCCTATTAGGGGTGTGTTGTTACCGTTTCATATTGTTTTTAAAATGCAGATTCGTGTAAGAGTAAAATCTGAAGCTCTTTTTCTTATTAGCGGATATCTGTAGTTCAATAAAAAAGTAGTGGAATGTAGTTTTTTTAAACAGTTTATTTCGAAGCTCAACAATGATATACTAATTAAATTATTAAAGCATTAAAATATTGCAACATTGGATCACACCCTCGCTGAATAGGAGGTAAATGTGAACAATAAATCAGAGAATTTGGTCTCCTGCCAACTGTTACGGAAACTCAGTCTGAACTGAGAAGTTTTCACTTTCATAACACCAGGGGAGAGGGCTGGGGCTGCACGTGAGCGCATACATAAGGAGGAAAACTTATAATGAGAAAACGTTTGGAACCAAACATTTTCTGCTTAGCCAATTAGCAACTGTTTTCATGCTTTACTTCAAATTCAAACAAAGAATTTCTGGACCCTGCATTATTTTGAATACTGTTATTTTACTGATATTATAAATATTGTTATTTTTATGAGAATTTGAGGTATTTACTAATAATGCAATTTTCAGAAAATCTTCCGTGCTCTCCTGAAGATAACTTCCAATGCGACGATGGCGGATGCATTCCTCTAACTCAACAATGCGATGGAATTGAACAGTGTTCCGATGGCTCGGATGAAAAAGAATGCGGTATGTTAAAAATTATATTTCATTTCATAGACTTCTATAAGTAGAAAACCGAAAACTATGGCAATTAAACTGAAGGAATGAATTTATTTATATGACCCAAAATATACAAAACTAAAATATTAATTTTTCAATATAATCTTGATATTTAAAGCGAATGGATTTCTCAGTAAAAAAACTAACATAGGTACAAATTTCTTAATATGATCTTAATTCATTTTGCTCTGTCTCAGCAAAAATAACTGAATAATGGCACAAAATGTGTTAATGCAAATTATCGATATTTTCGTAGATTCGCTGTAGGCACTGCTGACATCAGATTCCGATCATCAGGAAAAATGATGAAACGTTTGCGTAATCCCAACATAATTCTTAGCAAAGTTGAATAGTCTTGTTCGTCATCGTCAAAAGTATCTTAGCTTAAAATCAGCGGAATATAAATAGCAGCGACAGGTTTGGGAAAATGTATTTGCTATGAAGAAAGAAAACAGGCTTCTGCCATTGTTTCAATCGAATAATTTAAGCGGTGAAATTTCATTATAAGTATAAAAAACAAAAGAAAATTCTTTTAATGCACTCTATTCTTTTAAATCCTTATCTTAACAGAGGAACGGAATTTAACATCAATTGATTTAATATAAAAACTGATACATGTTCGCTATGGATATGAATTTCTTAGAATACAAACTCAAAGAAGTGATTTTCTGGTCTAGGTGGCAAAATCCTACTACAGCCCATCATAGCTCACTACATCAATTTTCAAAAATGTTTCTTCAATCAGTCATATAATATAAGCTATTTATTATGTAAAGTAATAATTGCTCTATTATTATTATTATTATTGTATTTTACCGAATGTTTTAAAGATCTTTTTAATATTAAATTTATAGACTCCTTGACAACTAAATTGCACATATAATTAGATTGAAACATTAGCAAATTTTTTTTAGATAGACAGAAAATTTCTATTTCTTGTTAAATTTTGAGTTGATTATAAGAATAAAACAATACTTTTGGAAACAAATGAGTTGAATCTCTTTCACATCATCTGACGTGTGAAATTTTTTTCTCAAAAACTCCTGAAAATCTAACAAGCTAAGTGATTCAATTGACACAAAACGAAACTAGTAATCCTGAATAAGGATATCCCATAAGAGACATTTAGTTGATAGTAAATATCATGTTCTTGCCAGGATGTGCTACGTTTGTTTTAGCAATACTATGTGCTATCACTTCTTTCTAATGCTGCATATTTTCCAAAGGACAAAAAAAAATCGTTTGAAGTGGAAATGCAATTTACTGATTGGCAAAATCCTTTAGGTCTAGTAGTTTAAATTTTACCAAATGTTTGATTCTTGCTTAGTAAATATTTATTAAGCAAGAATTTATTATCCCTTCTCTAACAATAAGAATTACCGAATAGAGTCCATTTATTCAAATACTTAACCTTAATGATAATACCAGCATGATAACTAATATTTAATTTTCTAGCTGAAGCCCTATTTTCCTGTAGAAGAAATTTTTATGGCCATTTGAATATTTTTAACTGATGCATATGAAGGTATATTGTACTAATAAATCATACCATGATAATCAAATATAGATATTAATGCATGGAGATCGGACCAATTTATTAATACAAACAGCACTGATATGCATTTTATATGGAGCCCTTGCACCAGAGATTCTTTTGAAGAGTCAGTTGGGGAATCTGGTATATGATAATTTCCGCTGGAGAACGATGCTTTTGTAGACGAAGTTATATTTTCTACCAATAAGTATTTGGACACTTATGCAATTGAAGATATCTGCGATCATGATCTACGTTACACCACCTGTACTTAAATATCGCTTAGAAAAAAAACATATATATTATAAAATTAATGAAAAATTAAGTCAGATGCAAGATGCCACGAAATTCAGAGCTGCCTGACTTCGAGAAAGGCGTAATTCTTGGATATCATAGAAATCGTCATTTCTTAAGGGACATAAGTATTACAAAATTGACAGTGGCTTTTGTGATTCAGATGTGGAAGATTAATGGTGATTGTCTGAAGGTGCTTCGACCTGGAAGACTCAAGAAATTAAGAGATAGCGACCGACAAGTGCTGCCGAAAAAAATTCTGAAAACCCTCACCAAACCGATGGCCCATATACTCCAGGAGTTCCAATAATCATCCGGTATTCTTGTTTCGATACATACCATCTGTAAGAAAGCACATTTGCTGGTTTCCATGGTCATGCTGCCATCCATAAGCCCTTGTTTACAAAATCCAATCACGCTACTCAGTTGAGGTAGTCAAAAGGCACGTCGAAATTGGCCTGTAGATTAATGAAAAGAGGTTCTTAGGAACGATGAACCATGATTCAATCCCTACCAATAGGATGGCAGAGTCCGAATTTGGTGTACGCATGGAGAACACCTTTTTCCAGAATGCATTGTGCCTACAGTAAAGTTTGGTGGAGGGGCAATTCTGATCAGGGCGTTTCTCGTGGTATGGACTGGGACCTTTGATACCAATTCATAGCAAGTTCTATGCTGACTCGTACGCCACTATTCTAGACGTAAATGCAGTTCCTACGCTGTTGCAGTTTTATGGATTGGATCATTGTTATTTCCAGGATGACAACGCCACTTGTCATGTGGCAAGGTCCACCATGGATTGGTATGATGACAATGGGGTGAACCGACTGAACTGGTTTGCCCAGAGTACAGCCTTGAATCTTATAGAAACCCCTGGGAAGAGTTGGATCAATGAATTATAGGATGCAGGAGTCGTCCAAATTCCGTGAAAGAACTTACATGTCTTTTCCAAGCAGAGTAGAAAGGAAATACAACTGTCCATCATTCAAACATTTGAGGAAAGCATGCCTCGGAGGGTTAAGGATGTAAATGAATCAGGTGGAGACTCTACCAACTATTGAATATGAATAAATTGTGCTTATCTCTTATCATATCACAGGTGTCTAAATATTTATTGGTAGATAGTGTATTATCTGAAGGAGTCCAATTAAGAATTCCAACTGCTCTTGGTAAAAGGCACGATATATGTGAGCATTCCTGAAAGCTATCTGAAACCTAATTTATGACTGTTCCATATGCATAACCATTGTCAGTTACTCTTTTAAATCGAGATAGTTACATTTATTTCCAGCCATTATTTGTTCCGGACTGTGGATGCCCCCGAAACTAGTCTCAGGAGGCATATGAGAACAGAATATCAAAGCTTAAATTTCTGATATCTTGGACAAGCGAAAAAATAATACTATATCCCCGGCATTATTTACACATGTAAAAACATTGATGAAAATTGTGGATAAAAAAAATCATATTTTGCTCTTTGCTAAACTTAGCCTAATTCTGCCATTGAATAGATGATGAGAGTCAAATTAAAAATGTTTTCCCTTGAGGATCCATATCAAGATTTTCAACTGTTCTTGGAAAAAGGCACGGCATGTCTTTTGCAATTCCGAAAATTTGCGAATAATCATTCCGCAAATATTCTGCATGAATAGCTTGTCGGCCATTCTTTAAAATAGTCATTGGAAATTCTTCGCTTTAAACTTTCTTTCGTAGTTTACATGTCATTCAAGCCTTTTCGGCTCATCCCACGATTTTATCATATGTGCTCTAAGGTAATTTAACATTTTGTTATAGACTGTATACTCTACGATAAAACTAACGTATTCCTTAACGTCTCCAGTCTTTTATGGAATTCCCATAATATTGTGATTTTAAATGAAATGGTATTTAAAAAAATAAGTAAGTAATCAATGAAAATGATTAAGTTGGAATTCGAAATGTTTATAGGATTTTAGGAATGTAATTTTTTTATTTATAATCTTAATATTTTTAGGAAACTATACTCCTATACTTTATGGCTTGAATAACAGTCTTAATAGCGGAATTCAGTGGCTGAAGAGGAAATGGTCTCAAACTTCTGGTTGGCAAGAAAATACTCACAGAGGAATTACTGCATTGTTTCTAGCTAGCGACAGAAATATTAAGAAAGCAAATTTGGAGGTCAATCTAATGGTAAAACAGTTAGAGGTGCAGACATTGGTTTATCTATTGAGGTGAGTATGAAAAACCCAGTTTCTTGTTGAAAAGGGGAAATTTCTGCTATACGGCTCTTAAATTTAATTTCAAACTAACAAGTTATTTTCTGTCTTATGATAATTTGTGTTATGATGAATTAGGAAAATTAAACCTCTAATATCTTATGGTTTTGTTGTCTTAAGCTCAAAACTGTGTTTTTAATGTAATTTATTCTAGAATTCCACAAAATTCATTCCAAATTCCACAAAATTCATTCCAATTATTCGGAGATCAAATCTACTTGATGCAAGAAATTTACCTAAGTTTTATATTTTGCATTTATTGCGTGTTGTTTTCGAATCTGAATTGTTTAATATTTGTAAAGGTTCAATTTTATTATTATTTCTTATTTACTCTTGAATGCACCAGAGTTCTAAAATAATTCTAAAATTTAATTTCTAACTAAGAAGTTATTTTCTGTTTTAGGATAATTTATGTTATGATGAACAAGGAAAATTAGACCTCAAATATCTTACGGTTAAGTTCTAAACGGTATTTTGCATGTATTTCAAGCTAGAATTCCACAAAATTCCTTCCAATTATTCGGAGATGAAATCTACTTGATGCAAGAAATGTACCTAGTCTTATATTTTGCTTTTATTGCATGCTGTTTTTCAATTTGAATTGTTTAATATTAGTAAAAGTGCAAATTTGTTATTATTTTTTATTCATTCCAGAATAAACTAGAATTCTGAAAGTATGTACATTTTTTATTTTTGAGGGTACAAAAATATTTTAATATTTTCAGAGTTTTGCCTTCAATTAATTGAATAAATCATGATTAACATCTGGATTCATTTGAATGACTCTCTCTGATATCTAATTTGAAAGAAAAACACACACGCATGGATTTTAGATTCTGCAATATTTATAATAATTTCTTATGAAATATATTAAAGACTTTGCGTTATATTGTATTTTATAATAAAAGATTTTAAACCACTTTTTGAGTAATGTGTAAAAAATAATTTTTTTACCTAAAAATGGGACTTGGAAACCGAATCTCAAAAGCATAAGGCTTTGAATAAAAAAGCCATGGTGAAAGTAAGCGACAATGAATGTTATTAGGAAGACTCAAAATTAGAATGCATTATAATTATGGATAAAATTCTGATAATCTTAGACTATGTCTACCAACGCTACAAGCGTTTTCGATTTTAACATTCATTTGTGACAAAGAAAATTTTATTTTCAGTTCACTATTAACAAGAAACTCGAGACAAAAATAATTTCAAGTATAAGGACTTATAACAATTTAAAGTTAATAGTTTTTACAGCATCGTCTTTTGTCGTTTGGTCCTTGGAGAGTAAGCTTAAATTTTTTTCTGAGTTTATTTCTTTACTTTGAAGCACTTAATACGCTAAGTGGTAATCTTTGAGATTACATTTTTCCCCCTTTGTCTCTTTGTTATATCAACAACATAAATTATTTCGTATGTTGCTTTTACCGCCTTAACTCGAAGTTCACTTCTTTTTTATTTGGTTTTTAATGATCTGATGATAGTGACAAAAGTTCTTCTTCGAACACTGTTACTTTACAATGTTTCACACTATAATGCACTAAAAATTTCCACAGTTTGAAGACACTGTGGCTATTTCGTTATTCGTTAGATGATGCTTGTGTATTTTATCAGATATTCCCAAATAACATACAAATACTTTATAATATTATTGAACGTTGAATAATATATTAGGATATTGCACAATATAGTTTATTATTATTTAATATTTAATAATATATTAAGTTATTGCACAATAATGAGCTATATATGATTATTATTATATTATTGTTGAATATTTAATAATGTATTACAATATATAGCAAAAAATTGCATATTATTGTCGAATATTGAATAATATATTATGCCATGGCACAGTACATTAACACATTACACAATACTGTATATTGTTATTGAATATTGATTAATATATATTATGATATTGTACATTGTTGAATATTAAACGATATATTATGACATTGTACAATATTATATATTATTGTTAAATATTTAATAATATATTAAGATATTGCCCAATATTGTATATTGTTGTTGGTTATTGATTAATATAAAATAATATTATACAGTAATCTTTAACAAATTCTGCTGCTTGTGTTAATAATCCTTTAAGTTCTTGAATATAAGATCTTATTGATAAACAAGGAAGTCATTTGTTTATTCTTTTCTATAATCAACTGTTTTGAACAACACGCTTTTCATGGTTACTATTTATGTATGCCTTATTCTTGTTAATTCTACCAAAAAAAGGAATCTGAAACCTTTAATGTTTCCGTTAAGGGCAAGGTAGCCGAACAAAGTTTTCGATCTCATCAACTTACCCCAAATGCTTTTATTTGTCAATTATTTAACCTTTATATGCTTTCTTTCTTTCTTTTTTTTTCTGATTTTCTTTCTCTGTATGATTCCCAAATTACAACTAATACTGCAAGGCATATGAACTTGCACATAATATTTTTACAATTCTACCTTTGGAACATACGTTAGTTCAAAGGAAAATACAGTAAGTTAATAAAAAGATTAAAATGAACAAAGGCAAAAAAACTCGAAATAGGGAAAAAATATTTCCTGTAAAATAATCATGGCATAAGATAAAGTTAGGGACCGCGGCGGCCTGCTGGTAAGGCCTCGGCTTCAGAACTAAAGGGCTTCAGGTTCGAGACCCTATTCCATCGAAGAACTGTCGTGGAAGTGGGTCTGGTGAACGTGAAATCCGCTGGGGGTGAACGCCTTCCCACTGGTGTGGTGTGGAAGTTTAGAATGGGAAGAGGTTGCTCAGGTGTCGTCCTCGTCATCTGACCTCAGCTCAAAATTAAAAAAAAATTAAATATACCTAAGCTATGAGATGAAGTTTTCAATGAAAACACAGTGGGGTTCCTGCATTTTATTACATTCATCTCGATCCTCCTACAAAATAAAGTATTTCAGAATTTATGAAAAGTGGCACGATTGATGATAAATCTTAGAAAGGAATAAATGTTTTTATAATTTTTAATATTAAAAAACATCGATTATTATTCGTCCTTATTTTTTATGTGTTTGGGTTGTAATTGTGCTAATTCTTTGTATTATTTTCGATAAATTGCTTAACAATATTTAATTATGTAGTGTACTATTTTATATATATCTTAAGAAAAAAGTGGCCCATACTTTTATCAGAATTATCTTGCCCCAAAACTAGGGCAAAATGATGTTTTTGCATTTTTAAAATTACTAAGCTATAGTGACTATTAAAAATTAAATAAAAGCTTAGTACAATTCAGGAAACTGCTTTTCTAATAATCTATGGTAAAGGGAACAATTGACCTTAAAAACTGAATTTATTAAAATATACTCGTTCTTTCCTCTCTCTCTACGTTAGCATATTTATTTATTCTATATACATATAAAAAAACAAAATATGTAAAGTTTTAATTCGTATAGTTTATGAATTCTTATTTTCAACCTTTTAAGATGATTTAGAGCTCTCAATGTCGGTTGATATAATATTATTCCACAAATATATTGAATAAGTGATTAAAATTAGAGAATTCCTTGTACAGAATAACTTATGCCTCTGAAACCTACAAGCTTTTACATGTTAATATGGTGTATAATTAGCTTTTATGTAATGATATGTGCTTAAGTTATAATGGGAAAAATGCAAAGTCATCATAACCCCATTTCCCCTAATTTTAAACGGCTGCATAATCCTTATAATAAACTGGGAAGTTAATCTCTTCCAATGTCAAAAATATGTGTGTCAAATTTTGTTCGATTCTGTAAAGGAATGTGAAATTATACAATATTGTCTTGTGGATGAAGTTAGCGTAGATAAACAGCGTGTTAACTAAAATCGAATATAATACACGCTAATCTCAGCTCGAGACTTTCTTCAAGGAACTAAAACTTACCTATATCTTATTTACACAAGACGAAATGACTCGAATCTACCAGATTTAGAAAGATACAGAAATTATTAGAACATTCTAGAACAAACGAAAAATAACAAAGTAAATGAATAATAAAAAAAAATTAGGCAACTTGTCTACATTCAGGTACGAAGTTGTGAACTGGCGAACTGTCGCTTTCAGATTATAGCATTCTATCACTGAGCCGTTCAGTCCGCGCCGAGTTAGAACAAGTTTCGTTATAATATATTACGATAAATGGGATTAATTCGATATTTATGTACAATTACCGGTGGTTATGCGTAATCAGTAATTATATATAATCACCAATTTATTACATTTATCGTGACACACACACACACATACACATCAACTTTCCACTAATTATTTTCATGTGGTAATTATTTCAGATTTTATAGCCGAAAAACTGAACATAATAGCCCTTTTTGACTTATTTTTTTAAGATTTAACTATACAAATTTTGAAAGTCGGTAACAGATTTAATCCTGAAATGGACTCCGAAATGACATAAGTAATACTATTTCGCATTTCGAAGTTCTTGTGTCAAATTATAAGAATATATTTTCTGTTTTATTTATTATGTTTTTCTGTATTATTATGTGATTTTTATTTATTTTATGGTATGAAATCAAAGATTATGCAATTTTGTTAAAAATTACTGACAATTCTTATGGAATCATGCTTTTTTTTTAGGAAAGAAACAGATTCAGTGACTGCTAATCAGTTAAGCATGTTTATTAATGCACTGATTGTGGCTTGTCAAGATCCCAGCAACTTTTATGGTCACGATTTGGTGAAACTTCTGAAAGAAGTTCCGGTTTCATCTGCCTTCACTCATCCGATGGCATATCTAGCTCTCTGCAATGCCGGTGCTACATTACCAGTGAATGCATCCAACGATCTCAGCAATCTTTTGAGAACTAATACCGAATATTCTTTTCTTTTAGGTAAATAATATTTTAAATTTAAATATCCACCGAAACACTATTTTATTATGTAGCCTATCTTGAGTTTGCCTATCAGGTAATAAAATGACACTAAGGTGAAACATGAAAATAAAGATTTTTTTCCAAAGTTTTGTGAGAAGTAAAGTAAATATATAGAGGATGAGAACATCAAAGATTTGCTCAAATGTTTCATTAACAGCAATCCACAATGGATAAAGAAGTAATTTGCAAACTAAAATAGACAATTGGAGCAATGAAAGCACCATTGGAAACACATAGAATTTTTATCAGCATCATCGAAATCATTTGATATAACTCTTATAACGGTATAGATGTTGTTTCAGATTAATTTTTTCACCTGAATTTTAAATCATATGGATATGGCATGAATTATATTGCCAAATTTTGCGCTTAGTGTTGATCGGAATCTAGTAAATCGACTTCAATCGCAGATTTTAAGCTTAGTTTAGTTATATTAACGTTTCGTTTTAAAGCTACACTATGGCTGTTTTGGAAGGACCTCGTAATGTTGAACTACGCTCAGATGAAGAGCTTGTAGCGCCTCTCCACACTTCTACGACACACCAGCGTGTAGACGTTTAACCCCGACGAATTTACTCTGCCCCAGGTCCGCTCACACGACGGTTTTTTAGTGGAATCGTGTATCTAACCTGATGATCTCTGGTTCCGAAGCCGAGACCTTACCACCAGGCCCTCGCTGCCCTCGCAGATTTTAGATTGAATGCTGGACAGTGCTCTGGTTTTCCTCCAAGTGAAAGATGAAAATGAATCTGATATTCATGTAAACGGTCTGGGCGTAATCTACTTCGCATTCTCTAAAACAAAACTTTCTATTCTTTTATTAATGCATCAGAAGGGTGAAACGAAAGATGGTTGTGGAGCGATGTTTGCATTGCATTTAATAAAAATAGAAAGATTTTTTTACGAAATAAGGTAAAGTGACAATCTTGAGTTATTAGCATATTGAATTAAGGATTTCTCGAAATTAACAGAGGATTTGAATTTGCCACCATTCGAGCAGTAAAGTGTTGGCAACCCTATTGAAAAAACCCATTTTACAGCTGATCGTTTAGGGTTAGTAATAATGGTGCCTTACACGATAGAACAAGGTGTTTTCATTGTTGAATAATATTTGAAAAACAATGAAAGTCTGATGGCCACAATTCGAAAATTTTCAGATTAGGCCTGTAGATCGTGTGATTTAATATCATTAGATTTCTTTTTATAGAGTTATTTGAAGTCAAAGATCTATGCTAACAAACCCACAAGACGCGTACATTGAAGGAGGAAATTCAATGCTGCATCAATAAAATTCAGTCACATTTATGCAAACTAGTCATGGAAAAATTTAGCCAAAACATTGCGTATATGCCAGCAATGCCGTGGAGGCTATTTTCGTTATGAGTTATTCTACTTATAACTTTCACTGCGTACATTACGATTCAATAAAAATATAACAATTGAAAGGAAAAATACTTTGTTTTTATTTAATCCAAATCCTGTCTCAACACGTTATTCTATCATGTAACGCTACAATTTTACTAATCCTAAACTATTAGCTGTCAAATCGTTTCTAAATATTGTTTCCAACACATTACTGCATAAATGATGGCAAATTTAAATCTTGCGTAAATTTTGGGATACCATTGTTAGCTTTAGTTTGTCTTTAGTATGTGTCGATATAATAGAATAAAAACTGTGGACTGTGCTGTGTACGTAAATATATTTTATAAGCGTAAATATATTTTATATTCGTCTTATTAAATGTTATTTTGCAGTATTTATTCTTTCCCTGTCCATAATGCAACTGTAATACTCTATCATTTGCTGAAGTTCCACGCATTGTTAAGGAAGATGTTGCCTTTTATCTACTTTAACTTGCTTCTGATTTTTTTAACAGGAGTGGTGTGTGGGTTCATTCTCCAATCATCTAACTCCGTTGACAACGCATTACAATTTCATTTCTGTCGCATAATGAATCCGTTAGTAATTACCCCTCAGGGGCTCACAAATTATGGGTTAGTGCGAGTGTCCCAATCCCGAGGTTCCCAGTGATCTATACTCCTTTTATGTTTACTCATCCCTACGGCTCCATTCCTAGACGGCAAGCGAACGAACTCTCCATGAGAAGCTGTCGCCGTCCTGTTTGCTTCCTGCTTCTCATGGACAGCCAATAACCCCACATGTTGGCCGTGCGTGGTGATCCTTTAGACGGGTGGTGCACTGTGATCCCCAGAGTATCAATCAGCAGGTAGCTAGCTACCTGAGTGGTTTGTCTGTTAGGGATCAAGCGAAGGGGCTACTTCTTGGGCTAGGCGTTAAGGGTGGTCACTGTCCGCGAGGGTAACTCTTGAGCGTATAGGCACCGGCTAGCACTAAGGTAAGCACCGAGGCTGGGAATGGCCAGAGCCGGTGGCTGCCTTCCCTTGTTGGCTCCGCGGTGGGCGGTGCCGTCGGGCCTGAACATTTAGCAATGTCCTATGGGAAAACTCAAATGTTCTTTCTTCATTGGGCAAAATAATGTATCGACTTTTCAAAATAATTTTATAAGGTACTTTATTGTTCATAGAATTTCAGGCTCTATAGAAACATTCCACAGCGTGTCTCCCTTTTTTGTTAAAAAAGGCATTACTAGAAACCCAAGCGAAGTGAAATCTATTGAAAAACTCAGATCTGGTGAAGTTTTGGTTCAAGCTGTATATGCGAAGCAAATTTTAAACCTTAAGTCATTGTCAACCATTTCCGTAGAGGTTAATCTACACTCTTCAATAAACTCATGCAAAGCAGTTATATCATGCCGTGAATTGTGTAATGTTCCGGTTGAAGAAATGATTGAAAAGCTAAAAAACCAGGGAGTTACCAATGTAAGACGAATTATTGTAATGAGGGATGGAAAACTCAAAACATCTTGTGTTAACATTCAATTCTTCTAAATTACTAGATTATATTAAAACGGGATACATGCGACTTTCTGTAAGAACTTATATAATAAAACCCTTTGAGATACATCCATTGCCAACGTTTTGGGTATTCAAAATAAAGGACACTGACATCTGCATAAAGGACACTGACATGCGCCCTTTATGCAGATGTCGGACATAATAGCACTATCTGTACTAATGCAGAGAAATGCATCAACTGCAAGGAAGGTCAGGTTTGTTTCCCCGAAACTGCTTTACTTGGAAACAAGAAAAAGAAATAGTGTCAACAAAGGTGAGAATTCAAATATCAGGAAGCCCGTAAACGTATTAAGACTAAAAATCTCTAAAGTTGGAAATAGTTATATTTCTGCCGCCCAAAAATTATCCGCAACTATACCAACTCAGTAGGATCCAGTTGATATATCTTCTAGCATAAATACACTTCTATTCACTTCTTCAAAAGCATCTCCATCAGTTAATGTTAAGAATTCTTCCTTTGAATCTACTGCAGTAATCCGTGGAGACGCTTCCGATTTACCTAATTTAACAGGTTTTCAAACTGTTAAAAATCGAAAAAACTTGTTAATAAATTCTCCAATTAAAGAAAATAATATTTCTAATGAAGAAAAAATTACAAAATTTTACACCACCACTCCTTGTTTAATATCCAATTCTGTGAAAATAAAAAATAAAGTTTCAACCATTAAGGCTGCTACTAATGTTAACTCTGATAAAACTCCTTCACTTGGTACTTCTTCTAGTTTTTTTATGCGTTCTTCCTTCAAAAGAAACAAAAAAATTTGCAATTACAAGAATCTGATGCAGATGCTGATATGAGCTCCATCTCTGCGTCTGAGGAGGATATAATTGAGTATAATATATCTGAGGATTTGGAAGGCTCACCTCCCCCACCCTCTAAAAAACATGAAAAGAGGAAATGCATTATTTCTACAAAATATAAAAAATATAGCATTTTCGCTCATTTTTTCCCCTTACAGGTTTAGTCCTTTTTATTTTTTGACTTTAAACTTAAATTGAAGACGACATGCATATTGAAAATTCAAATTTGTTTAGTTATAATTATGTGTTTTAACCTTTTATCTGTATGGCTTGCATATTTGCTTCATTTATTCTTCACTCTTGAGATTTTAGACATTTTTTGTATTTTAGCATTTTACAACTTGCTATTTTTTAATAGTTTTTTTTAATTGACTTTAACAAGCTATATTTTGTATTTTAGATTTCAATATGAGAAATTTCAAAGTGATTTTAGATTTTAATCCCTTCTAATAGTATTCCACCATGCGTTATCTTGATCTTGTTTATCTGTCATATGTTTATCGCAGCATAGCCAAACATGGCTTTTGCACCAATAAACCCAAACCAGTCAACCATTAGTAATTATAATTATCCTTAAATAATTTCACTTCCTTGTCCTATTCTACCGAAATAGGATGATATTTTCGAATTTAATAAAAATGTAGGCAATGAAAAAAATCCCTTTACCATAAGTAAACATTGCTTTGAATATATACTTGATTATATTTTGAAAGCAAGACAATCCAAATAAAACGGTTAGAGACATTTTTTTTTTTTTACAGAAGTCCAAGCAATGGCTGTCATGGCCCTTTCGTGTTTGAAGGCCGATGATCAAAATGTCTTAAACTTTCTATTTCCACTAAGCGATTACGTAGAAGCAGTGAGAAAGTTTAAGGAACATCAGCTCGAAGATGGAAGTTTCGGAAATATCTACACTACTGCAGTTGTCACCCAAGTAAGTAAGAAATGTAGATTGAATTTCAAATCAGCTCTACTAATTTTGTTAACTTAGAGATATGTTGCGTTTGATAATTAGTGCCTCATTCAAATCATATTATTTCATCCTTTTTTAATACTTAATTTGGCGTACAATTTTCTGCAGAACAAAACTGTGACAATTTAAAATAGAAAATTTATTATTATAAGATAAAGAATATGAATTTCTTAGCAGGAGTAGATATAAAGGGTAAAATAAAATGTAGCATGAATTTTTATCTTAGAAACTTACATAGTGTTAATAATAATTATAATAAATATTATTAATAAAAATTATTATATAGAAATTATTAATATTTACTCATTTATATGAATTATTTTCCAATATATAATTATTAATAATTATTCTATTATATAAATTCTTTTCCAATCATTACAAGAGCTTTTTGTTTCATCAATGAAAAAACGATTTTTATACTATTAGCAAAACTTTCAGTTCCTCAAAGATGATAAACTATCTAGTTAAAATTTAATTCGTATATTGTCGCTTATATTCATGTGTGGGTTTCACTTTTAATATGATAATGATATTACAGATATTTTCTTAAGAGTGAACGGTAATATAGTACAACAAATTGAATAATGGGAAATGACGCTTTCTTCCGAGAATATTATATAAAATATACAATGCAGGTAACAGAAACAGTATAAAATATACAGTGCAGGTGACAGTAGTTCACTATTAAATATCAGTAGCAATCTCATCATTAGCGCTCGGGGTCTATAATCCTCAATTTACACACAGATATAATTATAAAGAGATCGATAAACTCGTTCGAGCACCTTAGATACTTAAAGATTTTCGTCAAGGCATGACATCCCATGGAAGTTCCTAGAAGAATCTAGAGATCTCGGTTCCTGATAGAGAAAGAGTCTTATTTCAGAACCCCGGCAAGGACTTGTCGGAAAGGTTAGAGGTCATTAGTATGACATTCATTAAGAATCCTTGCCAATATGTACCATAAAATTAAAATCATAGGAAAACGGTATAACAGATTTGCAACATATCAATGCTTTTATTATAAATAAATTTTGGTGAGTTAGCATTTGATGCTTAATCTCGATAGACCAGTATATTTGCTATGGGGGAGAGAGTTTTGAACCGAAAGCTGGCTACGAAGATATTATAATATTCTATTCCTATTATTTCTCTGAAAATTGTTTATTTCCCCCAATTTCCATTTTTGATATATCTTCAATCGCAGGGGATGAAATATCGGGAACTGACAAAATTTTCATCTCTATTGTGTCCTGGTTTGTCAAAATACACTCGACTGATACCACCTAATTATGACGTCATATTCACCACCTCCTCACAATCAAGTTACACAAGCAACAATAAACTTGAGAATCGAACAACTGCAATCGAACTCTCAAGCGGTTGTAGAGACATACAAGGTGATTTTAGGGCTCTCTATTTTTTTTTTTTTCGTAGTGAAGCGGGTTCTTGAGTAACGTGCTTCCACATAAAGTCAATTCGTACAAAGATGTAAAAAAAGTTGTGAATAATTCACAGAAAATATGAATAATAATCCAGTATTGTGTTTAAGACAGTTATATTTTAATTATTTTAATACAAACATTAACGCATGCAAACTTTAAAAGGAGAAAGTATTGTAATCATTGAAAAATTTGTACTCGAGATCTTCAGGAATCTCTGCATTTAAGGCCTCCTTAAGTTTAACCAATCAGAGAGATCGCCTTAAAACTTTCTCACATACTCTCTAATAAACGTGTCAAGCCAGAGAACCCCTTGCATGGCATTGGTGTACACTAGTTACGAATTATTAACTTTTGGAGTGAATTTGCCATTTTTTACTGAATCTGTCGTCTCATCCTTGACGAGTTATTTGGAGATTAATTAATGGCATACGTTAATAGTATTTAAAAAAAATCAAATTTATGTTTTAGACTCGCTTTACTCAACCTAATAAAATAAAAATTTGACAAAAAAACTGCATTTGAAGTTTGAAAAATCCCATAACAAACTTGATATATTTAAGTCATTGCGTTTGTGAATTAATGTTCCTGCAATACAGTACAACAGGCAATCAACCCACAGTTGGATTTGGTTCAAAATTTGACAGGTGTCTACACTATAGATGTTAAATGTATATACCTAATTTTATCCATCTAGTTCTCTTCTTTTTGAAACTATTTTGCTAACTTATATTCGAACAGTCAGTCAGACAGACTTCCTCTGATCGGATTTTGCTTAAACTTTGATAAAAATCTATAAATTTCGAATAAAGATCAAATTCGAAATTTAACCGACATTTCCCTGGTTAAAAGCCTTTGAATTATATTTGTCACAGACAAACAATCTGACAGTTTACAAAAATTGATTTCTCGCACTTTGGCAGGTCTAAAACATGGAGATCAGTCAAAATCTCGAGGAATATGAAAATGTTGACGATTGCTATACTTTCTCTGCGATACATATATGAGAAACTAAAAATGCAGTTTACTGATAACAATTAGGATAAAAAAAAACTTAAAGATTCGTCAAAATCTCCAATTTGAATTTTTTGACGATTACTATACTTTTTTTTTACTACGCATATGAGAATGTAAAAGCACATTTTTGGAACTATGCTTGTTTGCTATAAACATGATCACCCGAAATGAGCTTTTGAGTTATAGTTTTAATATCACATTTACGGAGTTCCATCAAATTTTGGTTAAACTTCATCGAAGGAATGCCTGTCTTTCCGTCCTTATGCATATGAATATGATATTTAAAAACAGAAAGAGCCATTTGGTTGGAAATCGGCATACAGATTTATCAACAGTGTTATGTATGTTAATTACGTGTATTATGTGTTTTAAATGTGTGATAATGTGTATTGTGTTTGAATTTTGATGTGTATTTAAGTTCAGATCAGATCCATCAGAGGAGGGATCATACGTTGATCTATATATTTATATTAAAGTGAGCATGATAGCTCATAAACAATAAAAGTTCACGCATTCTTGAAGACAAAACTGTAGATCATAGTCAAGTGTTTGGATGCAACCGCCGGAAAGGAACATTCTCGAAATGTATTGCATTAATTAGCTGAATTTTCTATATTATATTATGAAGTAAAAAACGACTATAATGCGTTTTGAAGTTGGGTAGTTGGGATTTAAGAATTTTTACTGACGTGACCTTGGAAGACTAACCGCTCCTTTTCTACATCATTTCATTTCCGTTTTATATCCACAAGATACAGAGGAGAATTTGAAAATTAAAGAAAAGAAAGTTGTTTGATTGTTTAAGTAAACGAGAAAGTTCATGAGTGAATACTCCCGCTGGTTTTGTTTGGAAAAGAAAAAGGAATCTCATTTATACATGAAGAATGGGATTGATATATATATATATATAAAATAACATCTCACTAACAATATGTGCATTTACAAATTAATGACGTCTGAACATATAAATTCGTAAATAATACGATTTCCTAACTCTCGTAAGTTATCCCCTTATTGTATTATATTTTGACGGATATTTTAAAGAGCTCTTCTTCTTTGGTAAAGCAAAAATACCATATATTGAAGGGATAGACAATTATTTTTAATTAAAGGTGTAAGATAATTGATCTCAACTGCTAAGATAATTGAATTTGAATTTCAAAATTTCTTAGTATTAATTTTCATTTTATTCCAGAACTTTTATTTGCACAACTGTGATTGAAAAAATTATGGTAGGAATACCTTTTTATAAAATGAATTTTAAGTAACAAGGAGAACATTTATAAGTAAAATCATTTTCTGATTAAAATTATGATCGGGTAAATTTTCTAGCCGAATTTCAAAATTTGTGGGACAATGGTAGCCTAATAATAATATCTCGTCTTTGGAGAAGGAGTATTTCAAAATCGAATCCATTCGTAATGAAACAAAAAAAAACAAAAAAAAATCACTTTTAGCGGGTGCGTGGTGACGCAGTCAATAGCCTCAATAACAAATAATGACGCTCATTTACCGAAAAACACGAATACATAGGGGGAAAACATAGCCGAGATATACACATAGCAATGCACAGCAGCACTTACAACAAATAACAGTCCACAATTAATAAACAGTCATAAACAACCACAACAGCATACAAAGCGGTCTGTTTTGATCTCAGGAGGAAGAGATAATCAATGCAGCTATTCACTAAGTTCTTTCAAAATGCCTTCTAATCTCTACTGTCTCCTCGCTTTAGCTGTACTCATCTGCCGACTCACTTTTATACGACTGGCTACTCAGCATACGACTCGATGCTGCTTCAATACTTGCCTACAAGACTCGGCGTATAGCTCAATCCTCAATTCTGTAAGCGTTTGAGCTCCTCTCGGCACTTGCGCTTCATTGGAATGATCCAACTAATTCGTAACTGACTCAACTCTAACCAAATATATGACTCACTTCGACTTGGACAGTACGTTTTTTACAGCTTCCGAAGCAAAGCACAGAGAGTTCTCGATGAATCACGCATAATTCGCCAACTATTGTTCCTATCACCCAAAATTCCTGAAGATTCTAATGACATTCATTTTGTCACCAAATTCGTCGCCAAGGCTGGGGTCATTGATCCGGTATTCAATTAGCATTAAATAGAGCTGATCATAAAACAATCTTTCCTATAATAGCTTTTCAACTGTGATGGGAAACAACGTTGTTGTTGTTACTTATGGAACTTGCCATAGACAAGTCCGCAGGCTAAGTCAGCGATTTAAGCCAAGTTTGTGCAGTAGCTTCTGAGGGTAAAGGCCACTAACCAACCGAGAACAGAAGTTTGACTTCTAGCTTATATGAAGATGCTACTCACACATTCGCTTGGATAACCCCTTTTACGGGGGGGGGGGGGGTTCTTTCACACAACTCTCAGATAAAAACCAGTTTAAAGAGCAACCATGCCCTAGCCAGGTCATGGGGAAGACGCTCTACTACTTAGCCAAAACGCCGGCGGAAACAATGTTACAATATTTAATAACAACATTTAAAATTTGCAGCGCATATCAGTCTATCTAATGCATGCTAATTCTGATATCAATGATTAGATATTATCTTGTTAGTGTGGCGCAAGAATTTAAAGAGAGAGATGACGTACATGTATCATTCTTGTCAATCGATGACTGTTCAAGATTACGATGATAACAAACTCGCCTTCATGCTGCTTCAAAACATGATATTAATATAGCCTTTAATGACAAAAAATATTTCAATATTTATTATATAACAGTAGTTGATATATGAGTGGTATATTTCACTTGATTCCTTTTATTCCTTTCACTTACTTTTTTTATGTTTTAGTTAGGAAATGTATGTTTTTTATTTTCCAGGCACTACTTTCGGCTGACCAGCAAAAGAACCAAGATTGGAATTATAATAAGGCAGTAAACCATCTGATTCATTACCTAAATTCATCATCTGTTGACTTCCTAGGCGTATATTTAATCCTTCCAATTTTAAATGGGAAAAGCCTATCGCATATTAGAAACACTGATTGCTCTACTAAAACGCAACGTAAGTATGATGATATTACTGAGTATTATTTATACTTAGGATAATTATTTAAAACATTTTATGACTTATTTTTCTAATTTCTCCCATAGTTAATTTGTAATTATTACGTGTATTACATTAACGTGTAATTTTTTTTAGTTTCATTTTCTTATAATTAATTAATTTCGTATAATTTATTAATTTCTTATAATAAATTGCATTAATTTAATTGAATTAGTCTGGAAAATAAAACGAGCATATTTTATAAAATAAAAGTGAAAATTCTGTTTCAGAGATCATGTCCAAAGGAAACAGTTATTTTATTTTAATTTTAACATTAGCAAAAGCAAACGATTGAATGCTTTTATAGATGAATTTGAACATCATAATATTGCAAAAAAGTATTTTACGGACTAAAACGATTTTTGAAATAATCACTACTATAAATAAATACAAACTTTTTACTATATAAAACCTTAATTACACCAATACTTACCTGACCGAAGCTGGAGAAAATAAAATAGCCCTTTTCGAAAGAAAAATTCTGTGAGCCAGTCTTGCTGAGATAGAAGTCAACAATGTGGGGAGAAGAAAATACAACTTTGAGCTATATAAAATCTATAGAGAGCCAGATATTATAAAGTTCATAAAAATAAATCGGATGAACTGGGCGGCTCGTATATTTACATTGAATGAGGATTCCATATTAAAAAATTCTTTTACATAAAATTCTAACTTGTAAGAAAAGGGTAGACTGAAAATGATATTGTTGTTGTTTCTTATGGCACTTGCTATGCACAAGCCTGCTGTTCGAAGACAGTCGATTTAAGCCTGAGGGGGAGCGCCTCTTGTTTCTATAGTAGCGCCATCGAGGGCCAAGAGAACGACTTCAGCTACACACAGCTCACATCTCTTTTTACGGGGCGGACTTCATTCATTCATTCCTCGATCGTAATTTAGACCTGAATCAGAGAACGATCCCCCCTGATCCAGTACCCTCAGTGGTATTACTTTCTACATGGAGTATAAATCTGTGACCACGACAGATTTATACGCGCGTCAGCCACCAAGCACGCGGGGAATCTTCGGCCGACGGGGTTCGAGCTCATAACCTAAGTGACGCGAATCCAACGCTCTACTAACCAGGCTATCCCGGCATATCCCGAAAATGATATAGATGGTGTCAGTGGAGACAGACTTCCTGGCTGTCCAGGAAAGAAATTGGCACTCAAGTCTCAAACAAAGAATGCGGTGGAACAGAAATCAAAGGAAGGCACTGGTCCATCCGGTTTATCTAGTCCCAAATATGATGATGATGATATTGGAAATTAAATTTAAAAAATGCTAAAAAACAAAGAAAAAATAGGCGGAAATGTAATTTGTATAATTAAAATAGTAATTTTTAGATAATTAGAGATATAGTTTTAGAAAATATGGCCATCAAACTCCAAAGGTAAGCCATAGCGATAACTCATCTGGCGACTGTTCAATCGATTTTCGCTCTGAATTAAACTATTTAATGCACATTTCTTGATTTCTTCTGCATCTCCTTTCCTTTGGCTGAGTGAAGTGTTTGGTGACCTCTCGCTAGAGTACTTCTAATTAATATTTTCTAGCTTTATTAGTGAAGTCTTGAATTAAGTGTAGTTGTAAAATCTTTCAATGAGGCAGTCTGATTGATTGATTGAAAATAGGATGAGAATGGGATTTTTGGCAACGAAAGCCGCTGTCACCTAATGCCAACAGACTTCTGAGATTAATGAAGAATCCAAAGATACTGTTGACTAGAAACAGCTTTTTGAATGAAGAATAAGAATGAAATCAATATTAAGTTTTGAAAAAAAGTTTGAACTATGAGTTGCGTATTTCGAACAAAACAAGATGTTGTATTCAATGTTGTTTACAAGATTACAAACTTGGCAGTGAGGATAACTATGTAGAACAAAACCTATTCAACAGAGCTGGATTAATAATCATCCGAGTTAAAAGACGTGCAGTTGTGACATATTCTCTTCTATTTTTGATCCATGGATTAAGGGAAAGCAAGGTGGGAACATCGCCAATAGATTCTTGATATTTGCTGTTTTGGATAATGTATTGGATTGTTCGGAAAGTAATTTCGTTTTTTCCCGACAGAGGATTTAATTGTATTTTTTTGCACCCAACTTCACATTTAAGCCGTATAATTTTTATATGCTTTGAGAGCTCATATAGCAAGGCTTGTGTGTGAAAAATTCGAATGAATTCTACGCAGTAGTTTTTGTTTGGTGCCCTTTTAAATATGGAGAGCGATAAGCAGCATTTTCGACATATCTTACTGTTTTACTACAGAAAGGGTAAAAATGCTGTTCAAGCCAGAAAGAAATGGACCGATGTGTATGGAGAAGGTATGTTGACAGTACGCCAGTGCCAGAATTGGTTTGCTCAATTTTTTAGACGGTAAAACCTTCACCTCAAATGAGGAGGTCAAAAACCACCTCGATCCGTTTTTTGGCAGCAAAGACCAAAAATTTTATGAGCGTGGAATGATACTACTACCAGAAAAATGGCAAAAGGTGTTGGACCAGAACGGCCAATATATAATTTAATAAAGTATTTGTTTATTATACGAAAACTGTCTTTCATTTCCAGAAAAAAAAATGGAATTACTTACCGAACAACCCAATAATTCATTTTTTGTAGTGAGGTTTCCTAATAATGAGAAATTAAATCTTCTGAAGCAATCCACTTCAGCAATAGGTGCTACTGCGTGACTGTTTTTGATAATATGTCCGTCTTTTCATTCCAGTGAATCTGTGAATGTCCTGGAGACCACACCTATCATATTTTCTGATTTAATTTTCCCCGTGCTTGAATTTTGCCAGTTTCTCTCATTGGAAAATATCCTTATTGTTTTTATTGTTAATTTAAAAAGACAATAAGGTTAAATAATCAAATGTATGTAGATAAACTGACAAACAAAATTATAGCAATCAAAATATTCGTTTTGCTTACTTAAGGTAATCACTCAATAAAAAAAAATTTGCTGCTGTCTCAAATTTCCTATTTTAAAATTATTTATTATAATGTTTGATATACTTAATTTGTCTCTCCAATAAATTTTCAAACTCACATACTATGGTTGCATGAAATGTTGTTTGCTTATTTGCGTTGTCAGCTGTATTGCTGGAGGACATTTTAGAGTATGATTAACTCCAGACTGCAGAGAGATTTAATCATTAGCAACATGCTTTCTTTCCTACTTAAAATGGACACTGCAAAATAACATATTAAAATTAAATTTCTGCGGAAATTTTATTTCTTCTAAATTTCTTGGAAAATATTTGAGGCATTTTCAGAGAGATTTAATAAAATTTATCTGAAAATACATGGAATATTGAGAGCTAAGTTGGAAAAGATCCGTAATAAAAAGTATAGATCTTTTCGTATATACCCAATATTTCAATTAGAGTAGTTTTTAAGGTAAAGGAAAGAGAGAATGACCATCGATCTCATATATTAATGAGAAAAAAAATCAAATGCAAATTTGCATTATTCTCCAATCTTTTCCCTGTTTGAATGATCGCTGATGATCGTAAAATCTGGCCGTAACGTGATTACTGCATAACACTAGATTACCATTTCTGATTACCATATTTAGCACTCTGTGATTTTTTTCACCTTTCTTGAAGTTGAAAGTGGTAATACTAAGAGGTAAATACTGCGAAAATATGGAATCAATAATATAAGAAACGACAAGATAGATGAAAAGCTACATTTCGCTGAATAGAGGAAAAATGAAGTAAAAGATATCAAGATACTGGAATACGCAGCTAAAGAAAGTTTTAATTAAGAGAAAAAATAGACTTGAGACATTAAATGCTACACTTTTGGCTCCCATCTGCTATCTAATTGTTCTGAACTATTTATTTAACGATGTCATCAAAATAAATGAACGATTCTGATATTATTAGTGAATCGTGGCAATGAATATGTTTACAGTCGGCAGATTAGTGATTGTTATGTTGTGTTTCTGGAAAATATTTTTTTATGTTCCAAAACTATTATCTCAGAACAATAAGTTTTGAATTATCTTAAAATTCAAAAATATTCCCCTTTAATAAAGTATATTTTATTTCTGTACAATTCCATTCTTATTTCATGCACAATACGTTGCAATGCGTTTGATGAAATTCAAATTCATCCATAAAAATATTCAATCGCGTACTGTTGCAAATGTTTAAGTTTTGATATCAAATTGCTTTCTTTCCATAATAATTACGAAGTAAGATTTTTTATTTTTTATTTTGAAGTATGTACAATTTTAAATTTGCATATATAATGACTTGCAGTATATTGATTTAAATGTTTTCCGGTTTTTCAATTTTTATCAAATAACAAGGTGCATTTTTAAAAAAATCTATATTCTATACTAGCCGCCTTTGACGACCAGCCAGTTCGCCAATCTTAATGCTCATTAAAATTTTAATAATTAAATATTTTATGTAATTCCTACTTTAATAGCTCCTGCATTAAAATATTTCAAAACTTCAAATTTTGATAGTCATAAAATTCATTCATAATATTATAAAGATCTTCAGTCATAGCATAATATGTATCTCTCTAATTTTCTGTTAGCTCCCGTAGAATTTATGCTTTGAATTAAAGTGGAAATGATTATTCTCCAATTAATATAATAATATTTTTTACTGAAACAAAGCATTTTTTTAATCATATGATTACTGAAAACAGAGTCACTGAGCATTTAAACCTTATGGGCACTAAAGAATATCTTTCTTAATTTATGTAATATCTCAAGAATTTGTCAACAAAATTCTCTCAGATCATCATGAGCAGATCGATTAATTAAGAATGTTTGATTTTAAATTTCAAACACTAAGAAAATAAACAGAATCGTTTAAAATAATTGGTCGAAAACAGGTAAAAAAAAACTACTTTAAAAAACGATGTACTTAAAACTATAAGCATATACAAAAAATATATGACTAACATAAATACAATTTAATTACAAAAGCATAAAACTAACTTAAAAATAATTTCAATCAAGTCCGCATCTGTTGAAAATAGTTGTCAACAATCAGAACACAATACGCATGCGGGAATTTTCAACGCCAGTAATAATAACGCAAATGCGTGAATTTTCTATATCATTTGGGGTTACGCTACGCATATTAGAAATTTTTAATTTTCCTTATTCTGCTTTATTTTAATTCAAAAGTACTTAAGAATGAATCTGAAAGATGAATTAATTAACAATGTTTAATTTTAAGTGCATCAATCACTAAGAAAATAAGCAGAATCGTTTGAAACAATCGGCCGAAATTATATTAAGCCTATCCTTGTTAGCGTGGGAAAAAAACCTGAAGCCTTATTCATTTGGCGGTGGGGAAATGAAAATTTTTTTGGCCGAAAAGTTGGTTTTTAATTAATAATTAAAATTCTAATTAAAAATTCAAAAAAAGGAACCCCAGCTGCACATTCCCGACCTCCAAGGCATGCATGTGCCAAATTTGGTAGCTGTAGGCCGAACGATCTGGCCTGTAGAGCGCCAACAGACACTCACATACACAAACACATTGAACTTTATATAAGTATAGATTAATAAAGTCTGCAAAGTCAATAAATTAGGTGGACAAACTAGTCACCAAAGATACTATTTATGAATAATGCAAACAAAATGTTAAACATTTGAGATAATGGTCTTTGTATTACGATAATTTTATATCATTTGTGTGTGAATTCGATAGTTCTAAAACAGAATAATCAAGATAGATGAAATCTGGAAAGACAAACAAAACTTTATATTAAACCTTGCATCTAATCAGTTAATGTCAAATAGTTTTTAATGTGTATATAGTTTTCTTAACTTTGTGAAGAAACTAAACACATATGCAGCTGTATTATAAATAATTGAAAGAGTCAAAGTACTCTAGCTAATTTACTAGATAGAAGAAAATTTATATCAAATTCAGTTTAAAGTATGTTTTAATTCCTACTATTAACCTTAAATTTTCAATTTACTTCTAAATCTAAGTGTTTTATATTGCAGCAACAGATAGATTAATCTAAGAATTTCTTTAAAGAAAATATAAATTTCTATTGATTTGTTACTCACTATTTATTTTTCCCTATTTGGTTTATTTAAAGGAGATTCTGTATCCGATATTAAAAGTAAATTGGGTCCGAAAATGCGTGTGCAGTACTCCCTCAATATAGGGGATGAAAAGGACATCATCCACACCATTTCACTTCGAGTACCGCAGAACATAACGATCTTCGAGGTCATGCAATTAGCACAAGACGCAGATTCTAAATACAAGTAAGGTTTTTCCATTATGTTTTTTTAAAATTCTTATGCTTATTCGTACTTTGGAATCTATACATAATGTATCTGGTCATCATGGTTGCATCCGTCATTCATAATTGTTAACTTTTCTAAGTTCACTTTAATACTTACTTTGCATAATTAAAAAATGATGGATACAATTAAGAATACATCGCCACAACATTTCGTCTCGTGTACATCGAATATCATGGTCTTCGTAGTCAGGCAATTACCAAAAGAAGCAAATTCTAAATACAAGTAAAGTTACTTCCATTTTAAGCTTATTCATATTTTGGAGTCCATACACACTGTATCTGGTCATCAAGGTTGTATCCATCATTCATTAATTGTTAACTTTACTACGCTCTCTTTAATATTTATGTTACATAATTAAAGAATGATGGATGCAACAATGAAAAGAATTTCGCTTCGGGTGTCGAAGAACATCACGATCTTCGAATTCATGCAATTAGCACAAGACGCAGATTCCAAATACAAGCAAGGTTACTTCCATTATGCTTTTTTAACTCTTAAGCTTATCCATATGTTGAACACTGTACATACTGTATTTGGTCATCATGGTTGAATCCATCATTAATTAATTGTTAACTTTACTAAGTTCACTTTAATACTTATGTTACATAATTAAAGGATGGTGGATATAACAATGAAAAGGACATCGTCCACATTCATTTCGATTCGGATGCCGGAGACCATTACAGTCTTCAAGGTCATGCAATTAGCACATACAATCCATATTTTGATGAAACATTTTAAATACAATAACCAGACCTCATAAATTCAAAACGAGGATTGTGGATGGATGGTGAGTATACTGGAAAGTTTTCTTTGAATATTTGTAGCTTTTATAACAGTTACCGTATGCTATAGAAAAAGATTTGCATGCATCTATGAGCTATCAAGATAAATAGCCCTTAGGTGCATATATTTAGAATGTATTTCACTGGATATTTTTTTTCAATCTTTATTAAATCATCCTTAAATTTCTTATTGATTTTAATGAAGATTTTCGATAAAAGCGGCTAGGAATATGAAAAATTTAATTATGGACATCCTGTATGTCTTGCTCTCTAAAATTTAAAAAATTTCCTTTTTCTTTTTTTCTCAAATTTTAGATTTTCAACATTTACCCCAGTTACCACTTTGATACATGAATTAGGTGCTAAAAGACTTTTTTAATTGATAAAAATCTACACTTTCAAAATATTTTATCAGTTAATATATATTTTAGTAAAAACTCAAAATTCATGAAATTCTCTCATGAGACGATTTCATAATTTGTAAACATAAATTCAAAATTATGGTTTTTGTATAAGTCACCGAATAAATTAAAAATTACTAAAGGGTTGAAAATGTTAACCAATTTTTTTCATTTATTATTATAAGCTACATCAATCGTATTTAGATAAATATTAAATCTATATATTTATGTATGAATGAATTTTCATCATAAATAATTAATAATTGAGGGAAACAAAGAAAAAAATACCATTACCGAATATAAACTATGATTATATTTTTTAATTCAGTATATTTTTTAATTCTAAGATAATTTAAGCATACTTTTCCGAGGAACATAATTATGACTGGGATAATCAAAATGAAAAAAAAAATAAGAAGAAATTTTTATGTAAACGATAATTTAAGATTATTTTAAATGACATTTGTTTGTCCCAACTATCCAGTAGTTTATCACCTGGTAGAATGTGATGTTGCACAATATTATACAATATTGTGCGATATTATATCATGTTATTTTATATTCAACAATATTATATATTATTATATATTATTTCGATTATTTTTAATATCCAACAATATTGTACAATATAAACGTGCATAATGTATCCATAATGTATGGGGTCCAATTATCATAAGCTACATCTATCGTATTTAGATCAATATTAAATCTATATATTTATGTGTGAATGAATTTTCATCATAAATAATTTTTAATTGAGGGAAACAAAGAAAAAATATACCATTACCGAATATAAACTATGATTATATTTTTTAATTCTAAGATAATTTAAGATACTTTTCCGAGGAACATAATTATGACTGGGATAATCAAAATGAAAAAAAAAAAATAAAGAAGAAATTTTTATGTAAACGATAATTTAAGATTATTTTAAATGACATTTGTTTGTCCCAATTATCCAGTAGTTTATCACCTGGTAGAATGTGATGTCGCACAATATTATACAATATTGTGCGATATTATATCATATTATTCAATATTCAACAATATTATATATTATTTCGATTATTTTTAATATCCTACAATATTGTACAATATAAGCGTGCATAATGTATGGGGTCCTTATCATATATTATGAAAGGTATTATGTATGAAAAGAATCAGGTGACAATATTCGAAGATTATAGGTCACTTTGAAGTTTAACTCTTGTAATATTGTACATTAATTAGTGTTTCTTTTATTATTATTTTCAGATTTCGAGCGAAGAAAATGAAAGAAAAACTATACATCTATGACATAGCAAGAATAACTAACGATTTTGAGGATGGTAAATTTTGGTTGTTGTATGTTGGAAATGATGCTGAATCTGTTAGACTTACTAATGAAAGTAAGAATATACCCAAATTTTTGTAACATTTTAAGAATTTAGATGAGCTTTTTTGATTGATAAAAGTATCAATAATGCTATTAAAATTTTAGAAAAATAATTTTTAATTCATTTTTTATTAGTTTAAAACTAATTTATAAAATTCTTTCAGAGGAAAAGAAAATCTGCTATTACCATTATATGGATGGAGGCTCTTTTTAAAATCGATCATAAAGTCTATTTCCAAATATAAAAAAATTCAATATATTTGGGAAATTATATATATATATATATATATATATATATATATATATATATTAACTAAACTCATTGGCACGACAGACCACATTGACCAAGGCCTACAGTGCCCATATCTGACATATACTATATATCGCGCAGGTTTGGAATTAAAACAAAACGATTCAATTCAAAAAGAAAATTGAAATCAACATCCGAAAAGAATAACTAAACAACCAGGAATGGTCTCCCCAAAACTTTCTCGTATCAGAAACCGCTTTACATGACACTGGCGACAACAGTTCCGAAATATTAACTTTAGGTGCGAAGTAAGCCTTTTTACTGAATGTATCGTCTCAGTTTTGGCGAGTTATTTGGCGATTAATCCTGGCATGCTTTAATACTATCCAAAAATCGAATATGTGCTTTAGACACATTTTTCTCAACTGATTGGAACAAGAATTTCACACAAAACTGTACTTGTAATCAAAAATTTTACATCAAATTTGATATATTTAAGTCAATGCCTTTTCGAATTATCGTGTTTACATGTTTCTGAAAGTATAGACAGACAGACTGTCGACCCGCAGTTGGAATTGGCACATATTTTGACAGATATCTACTCTGTGGATGTTAAATCTGTGTAATGAATCGTATCTAGCTAACTCTCTTTGTTTTGCAATTATTGTGTTAATTTATATCCGAACAGAAGCACCTCCTCTGAACAGATTTTACTCAAAACTTGATAGAAATCTATAAATTCTGTTTAAAGACCGCATACAGAATTTCAACCGTCTAGTTCGAATCATTTTTGGGTTATTTTGTCACAGACAGATAAATAGACGGACACTTTCCAAAAATGCGTTTCGAACTCAGGGAAGTTTAAAAGTGGTGATTCGTCAAAATCTCGATTTCGAATTGTTTGATGATTACTGTACTTTACTATGTATACGAGACTTTACTACGTCTATTACGTATACTTTACTACGTATACGAGAAAGTCAAAAACCCATAACTAGTGGTCTCTGAGAAACTTTCTCGTATAGTTTCCAATGAAAATGTTATCCCTTTCTCAAACTACGAGCAAAATTGTGGACTTCAGTCAGGTGTTGATCTGAGCACTTGTATGAACGCCACGAATGCTCAGATTTTTAATCCTGCACATGGGAGTTCTATGCTGGAAATTAGACCACTATTTGAGTTTTATTATCATCATGAAAATGACGAAAAATATTTATGAAAGACTCTATTAGCATGCAATGACTTTATTGTGCTATTAATCATTGGGATGCAAATAATATAGAATTACCAGAAAACCAATAGTACATTTGAATGCCTTCTTTCCGAAAGATTCAAACTTAAATTTGACATAGAACTTCAATTTTAATTCGATCGCAAACCAAATTTTAATTATTTTATTGAGTTTTTCAGCCATCACTTTTACATGCATATGAAAGTACAAAATTACAGACTGACAACCTCTTGAGAGATTTGGATTCAATTTTTGACATAGTCTACACCTTATATGTCGGTTTACTTTAGATCTCAAATCTGTGTATCAAATTTTATTTATCTAGATCTTTTCATTTTGTATTTATCCGTCTAACTTATATTCGAAGAGTCAGATAGAAAGATTTCTTCGATCTTGGATTTCATCCAACATACGATAGAAATACCAATTTTGGTATATAGACAACACAACATATTTCATCTGTCTAGCTCAAAGCTTTTTTGAGTAATAATGTTCATAGGCATAATTTCAAAAATGTGTTTTTCCTATTTGGGGATGTCAGAAATGTGGAGGAATGGAAATCCCGGTGGGTTGGATTTTTTTAATAATATTTTCTCTTTGTATTCTAGGAATTAAATAATGTTAAACAGAAATATCAGAAAAAAGGGCCAATTTTGCTTAGAGTGTAACACTCGCACGTGCAATAAATTCAAATGCAAAAAAGTAAGAGAAGCGGGATTCTAAAAATAAACAATAAATGAATGTAAAATAAAGAAATATATTTTACTATTGCTATATGATGAGGTAAGATGCTACAATTATAATCTTCACAATTATAGTACTCTATAAAGAGAGATAATCCGAAAAAAAATATAGATATTGCCATAATATTTATGGAGAATAACGCTATATAATGAAGTAAGATGCAATAATTATAATCTTGAAAATTATAGCATCTTGCCATTATAAAGGCAGATTATCCGAAATAGAATCTAGATATTATCTTAGTATTTAAGGAGAATATTGCTATATGATGAAACAATATGCTATAATTATAATGCTTATAATTATAGCATAAAGGCAGATTATTCGTAAGAGAATTTAGAGATTGTCTTGGTATTTAAGGAGAATAATTTTGTATGATGAAGCAAGATGCTATAATTATAATCTTTATAATTGTAGCATCTTGCCTGTATAAAGTCAGATTATCCGAAACAGAATCTAGAGGTTGTCATAGCATTTAAGGAGAATCCATATGACAAATTGATGACAATAGACCAAATTTCATGTTATTACTTTATTATGTATGAGGTAATATGTTGTTAATAAGGATTCGAACTCTATATTTCGATGCATCTATATTCATTCAGACATCACTGAGTTCTGAAAAACAATTTCAAAAAAAAAATTATGTCTATCTATGTGTTTATGAACATGCTAAATTAAAAATTCTTTGAACTAAACAGACGAATCTGGCATATAGTCTTCATTCCAAATTTGTCGGTTTCTGCCAAATTTCGGATGAACGCCATTCACAAGAATTCTTCCTGGCTGCCGAAAAATAAATAAATATGATAATTACAAGTCGTAAAAAGCTAGATAGATAAAATGTGGTGCGTTTAATATCTAAAACGTATATCCATATCACCATAACGTATATCCATGGACTCGACGGATTTAACGTGCAACAGACCCGCTTATACGACGATTCTTCGGAGGAATCGGGTCTCGAAATTGAAGGTCTTCAGTTCTGAAGCCGAGATCTTACCATAAGGCCACAGCTGCCGACAGGCAGGAGTAAGAGGTAGATTAGAGAATATATTTATTAGAGAACATGCGATAAAGTTCGGAGACACCACTTCCGCTCTTTTGCAACGGCTTTTCGAATTATTGCGTGAGCAATTTCATAGTCAATATTTGTAAGATCAGAAATAATTTATATTCAAAAATAAGTTCTCATGGGCAGGAAAATGATTGATAAAATCATCTGAAATGGTAAAAACCAGTGCTTCATAACTAGTTTTAGCAGCAAAAGAATGAAATTTTCCTTTCAAAATGCTATAATGTTAAAAATTATAACAGAATCGGCTGATTGCATAACATTGATATTGTACTTAAATATATAAATATATTTTTTTCATCAGTGTATTTGTTGATTCAAACTCAAATACATTTAAATCATTTTCCATACTGTAATTACATGTGTTTCTCAAACGATTTAAAAATGGGCTATTACTTTCTGCTCAGAATGCTCAATCTGTAGAACGAAATAAAAAATTTTATGTACAAATACTATTATTTTGAAGTCATATGTGATTAATTATTTTTATTTTAATCCATAGGTCCTGATAAAGTCATTGTACAAGATGGAGCGCATATAATTATGTGGTACAAGAAAGCACAATTTTGATTTTTCCGAGATTTATATTGTAATAAACTGTAATTTTATGTTTCGTGAGATTAAATAAAACATAAAATATGCGTAGATTTTTATAATTAAAGTAATCTTGTTCAGAACACTGAAAAAATAATGAGTAGTAACAAGGTTATTCTTTCGATGACATCATTTTAGATCAAGTACAAGAAATTTCCATATTAACCCTTTAACCGTTTTGCTCTCTTGCTACCTAATTAGATACACCTTCCCTTTTGGAAATGGGCTGTCTTACTGAATCAATTAAGAATCCATAAAATGCTTGAAGTATTCCTAGATTGTGTATATTTTTTATATCGAGTTATCGTGAATTTATTTTTAGTTTAATTTTATTTTAGTTTATAAATCCAAGTAGTGATAATGCGATGCCCTTGATCTCCGGCCAAGACTTGTAAGGGGTTAAAATAAAATTGGAAATCGAAATCAAGTTAATTTTTTTTCTTATGTAAATAACGTTTCTAGTATTTTTAATCTTGTTAAACAATGATTTTTTTTCTTTTGAGATAAATAAGAATTTTGCTGTTTTAGATAATGCTTAACAAAGATTTTTCATCACATTTCTATTCACCGAAAAAATATAAAAACACATTTTCCTCTTTCTAAAATTACAAAGTGGTATTTTTATTAAATTGCTGGAGTCGGCATTGTGAAAATGTTTTTAGTTTTGAATTTCAATTAGGCTGCAGTTTCTTGTTTTTTATGAATTGCATGGAATTCAGTTATAAACAAATATTATTACAGTGGATGAAAAACTTTATAGTATATTGTAACAATAGAGGATGATATATAAAGACCGGAGTAGCATTGGAAACAAATATATATATAAAGAATACAAGGAAAAACAAGAATTATATTTTATAACATTATGAAAAACATTAACACTCTAATAGTACTAATTCATGCTATCTTAATATACTGTTACATACTAAAAATTTTTGCAACTTTAGTGCAAATTTAAAATATTTTTTCTCAAGATAATGCTTTGCAGTTTGGTGATACCTAGCAAAGAATTTCATTTATTAAATTGTCCCCGAAGCAGAAAAGAACACTGATCGGCAAATATTGATATAATATTTTAAAAACCAAGCTTCGCGCAACATTTTTTTTATTATCACGAATATATATTATATACGAATCACATACTGATTACATATTGTAAAGAAGGCAGAAGAGAAGCTAAAGAGTAGAGCTCAAAAATCTGGCGAAAGCACGCAGTCGTACATACAAAGCGTGTTAGGGTTATGCCATCAAGTCAAACCAAATATGTCAGAAGAAGAGAAAGTGTATCATTTGATGAAAGGAGTCGCCGAAGATGTTTACCAGGCACTACTGACGAAAGAAATTACCACTACAGAGGACTTTATTAAATGGTGTAGAAAGATCGAAGAGATGCAGCAAAAGAGAATCCGGAGTAGGAAATTTGAAAGGCTTCCAAATGTCGTACCAATGGCTGCAATTGACGAAAAACTGGATCTGGCATCACTAGTACGTCAAATAGTGCGAGAGAAGGTCCAGCGCCTCATATCTCCAGTAGTTGATCAAGAACTCCAAGATCAAGGCATTGAAGCCATTGTTCGAGAGGAAGTAGAAAATGCTTTCGCTCCTTTGTCACAGACAGCACCAGAGTGGACAAAGGTTAAACCAAGACGCCGACCTTACTATGTTAACGTTGCCAGATGACCTACGCCCATAGCACAGCAACCACAGAGGAAGACAGACGTCTGCCGCACTCCTGATAGAAGACCCGTCTGTTTCTATTGTGGCCGCCCTGGCCATGTAGCTCGATACTGCCGAGATCGCAAAGCTATTTTTGAGGCATATCGGGCTAATAGGAGAGATTTTGGCCGTCAGACGTCGAATGAGGTACGCTATGCTGACGAGTACAGTCGACCAGCAGTCCGAAGTTTGTCACCCAGCCCATCACGAGGACGATCGCCGACACGCCGCTACAGATCTCCGTCGCCATACAGAAGATCCAGTCAATCTCCTAGCCGCAGAAATGAGGAAAACTAAGCAGTGCGACCTTCGTTGGGGATGAAGCCGCTAGTGACAAAAATCCTCCAATTGTCGCAAAGATGTCTGGGAACATCTTTGTGGACTCTGGAGCCTCATTTTCTGTTATCTCGGAGAAGTATCTTCGCCTACTGAAGAAGGTTATGTTTCCAACAACTAACAATGTTCTTTCAAAAGTCGCCGATGGAAACTACGTGAGACCAGTGGGAAAAAGTACGCTTCGTCTCGAAATCAATGGCAGACCTCAGGCTTTTGAATTATTGTTTTGCCGCAATGCAGTCACGATATCATCCTTGGTTGGGACTTTTTGGGCGCTTCTCAAGCTGTTATAAATTGTGGCCGTTCGGACCTCTTTTTTCAAGACGTCCGAGAGTCCTAAACTCCAAACTCCAGCCGTTTATTCACGATAGAAGACTATTCAGTACCTGCTCGTTCTATCAGAAAGATTACTGTCTTAGGCCGTAAGAACCTTCGAGCTATCGACGTAATAGTAGAAGGAAATAGGATGCTCCTCTTGAACAAGGAAGTAGCTATTCCGTCTACTATAGTTAAGCTCCTTAATGGAAAAGCCGAAATATATTAATAAACTGTGCAATATCACTCATCGAATGACTACAGCCTATCATCCTCAAACAAATGGCCTCACAGAGCGATTCAACAAAACTCTAGCAGATATGCGTTCTATGTATGTTGATGCCGAACAAAAGAACTGGCACCAGATATTGCCATTCCTCACATTCGCCTACAACACTGCCAAGCAAGACACGACAGGTTTTACGCCCTTCTACCTACTACATGGGCGAGAAGCTGAAACGCCGTTGGATACGATGTTTTCTCTCTGCCCCAACGAGTTCAGCCAAGAAGACGATTATGTTAGTCATCTGATCAATAAGGCAGAAGAATCGAGGCAATTAGCTCGTGCACGAACTCTCGAGGCTCAGCAGGATGATCACCGGCATTATGACTCCAAACATCGGATAGTGGCATACGAACCAGGGGATTTAGTGTGGATTTTTATTCCAGTTCGTAAAAAAGGGATTTTCGAGAAGCTCCTCAAGAGGTACTTCGGCCCTTATGAAGTTTTGAGGTGGTTGTCCGACGTCACTTATGAAGTAGCCGATTTCGATCCTAATTCTAGAAGGCGGAAAACGAAGGAAGTTGTCCAAGTTTTAAGCATGAAGCCATATCATGACCCAGAAGAACAAGACGACCAACATTCTTATAAAATAATGGAGGTCCGGAAAGAGACATTTCTCAAGAGACTACTCACCGTGAAGACACAACTTATACTGGCCTTATCACTCGATCGAGAGCTAGAGCCACACAATGAAATGTCATAACATCGAGACGCTGTTCTACTAAGGAGGGAGCAATGCCGCATTGAAGAAAAACAGTCGAATCTCCATGGCCAAATGGTCATGGCACTGGTTTCATGATCAAGAGACTTGGGTTCGAATCCTGCTAGAGACAATGCGATTAATAGAATATGTAAATACTTAATTCCAAGATTTCATGTTTTCCTTTATTTCATATTCGAGAAGATACTGGACATTTCTTTAGTTTGCCAGACAAGTGTTCTCCAAAAGAATATTCTGGAACTTTCTCTGCTTGTATAAAAGCAGAAGATTTGTCAGTTACTGCATTCTTAGTTCTGAGTTCTGTTAATAAATTGGTTTAGCTCTACCTCTTGTGTGTGTCATTGTGTCATTCTATACTATAGTTCTACGTGACATTGTGAGCATTTTTCAATCTTACCTAATATCATATACATTAGCACCTTCTCACAAAATTTTGAGGTTTCTATTGGTTATAATCCTACGGTAACAGTGCAATACCACAAAAATTTACGAAATGGCGCTATATGACAGCGTCATCATGAGAGAAAATAGAAAAAGACTCCGATAGTTAGTTATAAAAAGAATGTGTATGAAAAATTGCATTGCTTCAGAAAAGACATCTATACAGATGAACTTAAAAAGCAAAACCTTATCTAAATATGAAATTCCGAGACACATAAAATAAATAAATTTATATATATACAAGTATTGCTTGTTTAAAGTTATGAGATTTAATTATAAAATTATTATATATAGCTTTAATGTGTGAGTGCTTTTGTACTCTACAGAAAGATGGTTCGAGCTAAAACTGCGGAATTTGGAAGGATAAAATGGGCAGTTTATGAAACTTCAATTAGAGTTTTAATTCATTAAAAACTGAAGCGGGAGCTTGGTGTTTTACCACAATGACTTCCGAAAATACTTCTACACAAAACTGATTTTAATGTTATTTCAAAATTTAAATGTCTTTTTTTATGAAACATCATGTTTTCAGATGTTCAGAGATATGTTTCAGATGTCAGAGTTCTTTAGAATCTAAATATATATTTTTTTGCTTAATTTTCTGTAACAACATTCATTATCACTGTAAAATTCAAATAATTTTTAATGTTCCGTCAAATAATTAATCTTGCAATTTTTCTTTTCATTGTTGAAAGAAAGAATTTGCTTATTAATTTTGACAACACAGTTTATATAAGAACTCATAAAGTGGAATGACTGAACTCCAAAGCAAAATGTACAATTTAAAACAAATTACGCAGATACTGATGTTTTTTTTATGACACTACAATGTAATGGAAGTCATTTCCATTAGGAATTTCACTGACACAATAAACAAAACGGTACAGGGTGTCTATGAAATAACTTCCCCTGTTTGGAGACATCAGCAACAAAAACGAAGGAACGAAATGAAACAGCATTTCATATGCAGACTATGGCAGGAAAGATGAATTCCGCAGAAAAAAAATACTAAAAGTTGCCGATAGGGAAATACTGGCACTTTAAAAGTATATCTATGAATAAATTCATGGAAGTCACAGAAATAATTTTTTATCCATCAATATTAAAATCCACTAGACATCTTGCAACATTTTCAATATTCTGACCTTCGCTGTATGCAACATTTTGCATACGGTATATGACACTCTGCACTGCTGCGTGTAAATTGTCAGTTGCGATGCTCATAACAACTCGTCTTACTTTCTGTCTAAGACATGAAGGTTTGTTTAAGTGTAGCCACGGCATTACATTGTCTAATGTAGAACTCCATTTAGTTATTACTTCACCAAAAATTGAATACAATCGTGTAAGATTCGACACAGATGGGATTCTCTCTGGAGATCCCTGGATGGTTTGTCGCCTCTTCCTTTTATTCCTTCCTTTCATCTTGTGCTCACCCAACTGGTTAGGTAATTTAATGTTATAGGCACCGGGACAAAGGATGGCGTTAGGCTATATGCAGGATAGAACCAGTAAATGTTTCTACACTACTAGTTGATGTTGTTTCTAATGGCACTTGCTATGAGCAAGCTCACTGACAAAGTCATCGATTTTAAACAGAGGGTGGGGCTTTTATTTTCTAGTAGGACCAAGTATACGTCTTAACTACCCATGCATCGCATTCGCTTGGACTTTCCCTTTTTACAGGGGCGCAAATTCACACATCTCACAGATAGAAAAGATGAATAATGACCATGCTCGAACCGGGACTCGAACCCAAGACACTCAGATCACGGGGAAGACGCGCTACCCCTATACTAGGACGCCAGCACACTACTAGTAACTACCAGTAAATGTTAAGGTAAGGTAAGGTAAGGTAAGGTAAGGTAAGGTAAGGTAAGGTAAGGTAAGGTAAGGTAAGGTAAGGTAAGGTAAGGTAAGGTAAGGTAAGGTAAGGTAAGGTAGAGTCCATATTAAGCACACATTAAAAATCAATCACGAACAGCAGTCATGAACATATCAATAGTCAAGAACGAACTGTTAACATATCATTTGATTTTCTTTTTTTATAACGAATGCATGGCGCTCCTGTCACACACGCACTATTAATTTTGCATAATCCATCTCTATGTGCAAATTTCCACGTTCATATGTGACAGCAGTGCCAATATTTCTCTTGTCGGCAACTTTTAATAATAATATTTTTCCCGATGAAATTCATTTTCCCGTGCCTTTTACAGTCTGTATATGAAATGTGGTTTCATTTCTTTCATGCGGTTTAGCTGTAGAAGCCTCCAAACAGGGAAAGTTATTTTATAGCCACTCTGTATAAGGCAATTAAAAATAAGACAATTTCATTCACTGCTACAATTTGATAGTTATGTATATATTGTTTAGGGAATATAATATTTATTCCTAAACATTTTGTTTGGGAAAACAAAACAGTTTAGGAAACAGTTTGTTTGTTTGTTTCCTAAACATTTGCAACTTCGAAAACTAGAATGAAGATTTAATTAAACACAAGCAATATTCCAGGTAATCCTGCTGATTTTATAAGATGGCTAGTTAATAATAAAAACAGATTTATTTTAGATAAATAAAATTACACAACCGCTTAAAAAAACAAAAAATGACAAAACGTTATGCTAATAATACAATAACAGCAAAATTAAGATATTCAAGGAGGAATAAGCATTCATTCCGCTACCCTTTCAAAAATAGTAATTCGTTTACTGCTATATTTTCATATTTGCAATGGAAACTCTGCACAATATCTATTTAAAGCGAAGAAACTGTTGTGATATAAATAAAATGGTATAATTACAAATGAAACGACTAATAATGGTTGTCGAAGTCCCCAGAAAGAATGATGCAGAACAAATTTCAATAAAACAGTGAAGAATTAGGGCTTATTTAACAAGCTAATGAGACTGCTGAAATGTGCCAGCAGGTGGTGCTTTCCTCCACAGATATTGTAAGCTGATATCCCATTCCTCGAGAACAATGAGGCTCAAAAGCTGGAAAAATATTTACATCGCAGTCTTGTTCTTAAGAAGTGTTATTCTCTTACTTCTTCTTTTTGATAGTCATAATCTATAGTTGCCTCAACATGTGATATTTTATTATTTATGCCTAAGGATTGAAAGGTTTTTGAAAATGTCAACTTAGGTGATAAAGAATCCACCGATGTCATTTAGTTTACAGAGAATAAAATTCTTTAATTTTTTTTTGACAAAATTTAAATCGCTACACCGATAAACCTAAAACTACAACGATAAACATTTCAAAGAACAAAAATTATCTCAAAAAAGAAAAGGAATTGACGGGAAGAATTTTGCTGGATTAAGAAGTGTTCATTTATTAAGTGTCTAAGATAAGATATAAAACTTTAGGAACGTGTGCAACTTGTTGAGTTTGATATCTTTGACTTCATAAAAAAGTATAACAATGGCTGCGAGATCAAGAGCTCATTGTCTTAAAATAACAAACAAAAACTCCGATGAATTCGATGAATTTTATCAATAACAACAAGGGTCAAGAAGTAGCTTCTTATCCATTTCATGATGAATAAAAATGCATTGCTTCAGAGACAACCATTATTTCTTTTTCACAGTTTTACAATGGAAGGAATTAAGGTCGTAACTTTTGTGTTTATCTTATTGGGATTCCAGTTATGTAAGTAAATGCAAATTGAATATATATAATTAGAGCTTAATGCTCTGAAATATAAAAATATTTAAATTTCTTTAGCAATGATTTTAAAAGATGAATGCATGAGTATATCATTACAATTTTTTTTAAAAAATTGGAAGCTATGAATGATTTTATATGATTTTTTCATAGCAGAATATATCTTAATATGATCAAAATTAGACTTGCTTTGGGTTCTGTATCGAAATGTTCTTGTTTGGTATCAATAAAAAAATTCTAAATATATTTTAAATTTTTTTTAATGGTGGCATGTTTCTATAAACGTTTGAGTTTTTTAGTAAGGGTGTTTTCAGTTAATAATTTCGTGCAACATTATCGGGATTAAAGGTTTTTACTCCACTTAGAGTCCAAAATATTATGTATTCAACGGTGATAATATTGTTGTCATTTATAGATTTTTTTAATCCCACAATATTTTGAAAATAATTTTTATTATATACTATGTGGGATTTTTTTTTGTATACAATATGGATAACCTGAACGTTTTAACTCAAGAATCTTAAAAATGTGTTTAATATATGACTTGGATTTGCGTGCGATGAAATGTGCTAAAATAATTTAAAAAATCCAAATCGCAGTCATCTGGCATTTATGAAGGAATTATACTTCGTATTAAACATCTTTTGCCAAAAATCTGATAAATTTGCGCGTGAGTATTTTCATTTGTATTTCATTCATTTTATCATTAATAATTGCATCACAATAGTACAAAGATGAGCATGCATAGATCCAAAAATATTTCGTTGATTTTTCGTTGATTTAAGCATGTTTAAAACATTGAAATTTATTAATTTTCCAAGTTGAAAGGAAATAAAATAACTTTATTGTTAAGCTTATTAAAATTATTCGAAGAAGAAGTTAGAGTGAAAAAAAAAGACAGTAAAAATCAACCCCCCCCCCAGATATTTTGTTTATTTTAAATAAACAGTTAAAAGAAATGGGACTCTTTTGCATTAAGAAATATTTTGTTTCTATTATTAATCATAAATAATTTATAAAGTTTTTTCACATTAAGTAATTAAAAATTATAGCCGTAAATAATGCTCATTATTAAGCACATCCCTTTCTTTAAATATTAATTATTAAAGACTAAATTCCATGAAAATGAATGAAGTTATGTATTCCTGAAAAACTATTATTCCCGATTTTTAAGCTGCATAATTATTGAAACTTTTATATCCATCTTTTTTAAACTTTAACATTTTTTTTGTGGAATAGACTTCAACACGTAATACATGCCCATTATTCCTATTAAAAATTATTCGGTAGTTAATGCTTCAAAAATATTTTCTTTGTAGAAATATTCATTTTCTTCCGCATACTCTTTCAACACTTGTGAAAAGAAGTAAAAATGGTTCCAATTCTAATTTCAAGGATTGTATTAACAATTTGAAAAGAAATTTGTTGCGTGTTGAAGATGTATCATGCCATTAAAAGCCTTTTAAGGGCTGTTGAAACAATCTGCGTTTCCGTGAATGGGAAGACAGACAAGAGTATAAGTCTGCAAAAAGTTTAAAGTGTGGATATCATGCCCAGACTGTAAACGTTCTTATACTGATTCTTAAAACTATTATTTGACAAGGATTGTTAAATGAAATAAGCACTTGTCTTTAGCAGCTGAATGGCAATTCGCTGCAGTTGCAGGAACTGGAATGCTTAGTCCTGGAATAACTGGATAACAGAATGATATTTGCAATGAAATCCTTGATTTTTCTACAAATAATTCGGTTTACAAATGCGCTTACTGAAATAATGCAAAGATCATCGATTAAAGCATTACTTTCTGGGTTTGTTCCTTTTATTGAGTGTCCTGTTTTTATTTGTATTCCGATTCCAGACTAATTTCCATCTTCTTTCTAACTCTGGCATTAAGATTAGAAATTGCACTAATTGCGGACTCATTCACAAGATACAAATCTTTAAACATATTTTAAATTCAGTTTTGCTCACTTTACCCATTTTAAGCGATTACGTAAATTTTTGGTTTCGTGTATTTTGTATATATATTTTTTTTACGTTAAAATGATTTTGCATTTGAATTTTTTTAATTGCTTGATTTGAAACGACATATACTTTTACAATATTTTTTACTTCTTCGTATACATAGTATAGAGAAACCGCAGTACTTATCAAAAAATTAATTACCTTTTGACGAATTTCAATGTTTTAGCCATCCTCGGATTCGAAAAACGCATTTTTGGAAAATGTCCGTCTGTGACAAAGATATCTCAAAAATTATTTTAGTAGACGTTTGAAATTTGATACGCGGTATTTAAACCAAATTTGAAGATTTCTATCAAATTTTGAGTAAAATTCATTCAGAGAAAGTCCGTCTGTTCGAGTATAATTTAACACGATAGTTAAAAAGCGAAGAGAGATGGATCAATAAAATTTGGTACACAGATTTTACGTCTATAGTGTAGACACCTGCTAAATATTGTGCCAGATTCAGCAACGGGTTAAATATACATCAGAAATGTGGTAATTTGAAAACGCAATGACTTAAATATATCAAATTTGGCCTGGTATTTTGTGTCTACAAGTGTGTTTTTGTGCCAAATGTTTGTTTAAATCGATTGAGAAAAATGTACCAAAAGCACAAATTCGATTTTCGCATTCTATTAACGGTATGCCAGGGAATAATTGCCAAAAAACTCTCCAAGGATGACAAGATAGAACGAATAAAAATGCAAAATTCACGTCAAAAGTTAATATTCCCAAAACTATTGTACTCCAATAGCATGCATGTCGTTCTCTGGCACGACAAATTTATTAGAAAGTATGCGAGACAGTTTGGGGGACACCACTCCCGCTGGTTTTAACCTAAAGTTCACCGATTAGGGATGTATAATTCATTGAGAACAGGTATATATTAGATTATTATAGTATATGTAATTGGTATGGTGACTGATAGAATTTCATTTCTTATATTTTTCTACTGGCAAATCTTTTTTATATAATGTAATGCATACTTATAAGCAGTTTCAATGCCGCGTATTTATGTAACTAACGAAGGTTGAAATTTCGATAATAAGTTGGAATCATAAACTAGGAAAGCAAGGAGGGATAGGGATATAAAGATTATTAGAAGTCACAGAACAGTACAGAATCGGAAATGCATTCTTCATTAAATAGGGAGGCCGCGGTGACTCGGTGGTAAGATCTCGGCTTCGGAGTCGGAGGATTTGCAGGGTCGAAAGCCTATTCCACCGATGTACCGTCTTGAAAATGGATCTGGTGAATGCCAAATCCATCGAAGCCAAAAGTCCTTCCGCTTTTGTGGTGCGGAGAATTGGAGAGAAAAAATGTCGTCCTCATCATTTGACAGTGGTTCAAAATTACTGGATCCGTATCAAAATAACCCTAGTGTTGCTTTAAAACTGGACGTTAATATAACTAAACTAAACTCATTCAATAAAAAGCACTGATTATTAATTTATCTGCCCGTTTTTTGCTGAAAATTTTTCGCTCAGCGTTGTTAGAGATTTCGCATGATAATATGGAATAACTATCTTTCTATAACAATTAACTTCTGATTAAACTTTACGAAAGAATTATCTACAATATTTACGCCGTATAGTGTTGTTTTAGGATGATAGGACTGCCGTTAATTATCGGATGTTGTGCAACCACAGCTAAACACAGATTGCAATAGCACAGAATAGAGCATTGGGTCACTGGCTTATAGAAACTTTGGATCGCCGGATCTATGAATGCATTCTCTGGAGTTATATGAATTCAGAGCATATTAGATACCCGTTAAATTCAATTGAGGATTTTATCATTCGCACTACCATAGCTGACAACGTTGTCTGAGACACATCAGGAATTCTTTAATTAAAAAAAAATTGGTAATAATAGAAACACTCTATGAACAAAGAAAGAAAAACGCAAATTATTTTCATTTCTATCTCATTGTTTATAAATATTCCACATTCTTTTATGAATGAATTTGAATAATAAATGATTATAAATTCATCTTATATTATTTTATATTATATAATTTAAATTGCAATCAGCCATTTATTTTTCATTTCATTATTGTATATATAGTTAAAAATGTATATTACCAAAATGAGAAAGAATGGAAGTTTGCAAGAAGTAGAATAAGATGGACAGAAAATTTCATTATTAAAATAAATTTAGTTAGGAAGAACTTTATTGAAGTGTATATATATATATATATATATCGATGGATGCGTAATCTGATAGTCTCGTGACTGTTTCAAACCGGTTTAAACTGGTTAATGATTTAAATTAATTAAGACAATTCGTAAGAATTCAGAGAATGAATAATTTGGAAACCAAATTGTAACTTTAGTTGGCGATAAAACGCCAAATGCAGAAACCTTCTGCATTATTTTTTAATAACCCTAAAAGCGAAAAATTGATTCCTCAAAAGCGATAAATCGCCAATTTGTTGCCTATGCGTTTTGAGGTTTCAGAAACCTGAAACCAAAACAATATCATGTTCTCACATGATAAAAAAATGTATATATATGAATAATAAAAATAGAAACAAATGTGTTAAAAGAAGTACATTTAATATTAATATTAAACATTTGTTTAATCGTTTTGTGTAACATTTATGCCCCCTCCTCCAAAATATCCGTAACCATGTCAGATAAACTAACACTAAGGCAAAATATAGAACATTTAAAAAAATATTAGTTTGGCTGGGCAGCTAGCAAGCATAATCTAGACAAAAGCACATGCCAGTAATTTGGTTAAGAGCTGGTGAACCACTTTTTCAAAATAGCTGTAATTGTAGAAAATAGAAGTAACTATTGAAAGAGAAATTAATGCGTAAAACTTATTAATGAGTAAAAGTATAAAACTTATTCAAAAAATAAAAGTAATATTAGAAAAAAAATGGGAAAAATTGAATAAATAATGACTCAAAATTGAAGAAGAGGATTAATTGAATATCTGAACGGAGATTTCTTAATACAAAATAAATTTTTAATATTTATTTTTTGAGTTAAGAGTAATTTCCTTAATATCTCAATCTTTTAGTACTTTCTATGTATTTGAGGAAAAATAAGGGAAAAATTTCATTTAAATAAATCTTGAAATAATGTAAAAAGAGAATGGTGTTAAACTATATTTATTAATAAAAATACGATTTTTAAATTTGAGGTATTTAACATTTATTTATAAATTTAGCACTCATTTTTAAATTTCAGCATTCATTTTAAATTTAGCATTCATTTTTAAATTTTAGCATTCATTTTAAATTTAGCACTCATTTTTAAATGTTAGCATTTATTTTTAAATAGAATTCCATAAGTAACATATTATTCTCGTAATCGTTACTTTCATTTTTTCATTTAACACACATGGTGTTCATTTTTTCCCCCTGTCTAACTTTTATTTTAGCAATACTTTTCTCTTCCCATCTAAACTGAATCGCAGACAACATTTTCTTCTCGTTTTCTAATTGTTTTGTAGACATAATATTTTTTTTTTCATGGATGCTTCATAATTTTGTACTCTGATCTTTTTGACTGAGGCTCTATTAATTTATGAAAATGCGCATAACTTTTTAGTTCTTGTTTTTATAAATTTTATTTAATATCCAGTGAAATGTATGTTTATTTATTCCTTTTTCTTAAATGCTTGTTTGATGTAAATATCACTTATGCTCCTCTTATGTTTTTCATTATTTTTGTTTCTATGCATATACGTTTTGCTATTTATTTTTCTTCCACTTTGCATGTGTGCAGTATGTTCCTCTTTGCATATGCGCAGTATGTTCTACTTTGCCACTGTGCAGTATTTTCCACTTTGCATGCTTGCAGTGTGTTCCACTTTGATTGTATGCAGTATGTTTATCTTTGCATTTGTGCAGTTTGTTTTACTTTGCCTATGTGCACTGCACATTGTGCAATTTGTCCGATTTTGCATGTGTATAATATTTCTCGTCCTTTACATCCTTTCCTATACATCCTCTGGGGAAGTTGAGTTATCGGGAATGAAAAGAAAATACACTAAAACTATTGAATTTCTCAAAATTTTCAGTATTGCAGAGAACTTTGATTGATGTTTTGTGAACTTCAGCTGCCACAACTCACGCGTTTTGGCTTACTAGATTTTTTTGAAACATTAAACGTAAACCGATATTCGACAATGCCGAATCTGTATTAAGTTAAAGGCGGGACATTTTCCATGATAGTCAGTCTGTTTATACGCCTGAACTAAATAGTTTATGTAATTTTGCAAGACAAATCTTACAAATATAATTTTGGTAGATAAATGTCCTGTCATACATCAGAGTTTCTAGAATTGGCCCTCAATAAATAAGAGGCCAATTATCATTGTTCACATAAACATCAAAGAACATTTTTATATCTTCAAAAAATCAGACGTAAATGAATAGACAATATAAAATAGCTATTTTGAATAAAAGGATAATTTTCATGTCTTGAAACATCCTTCCAATTGATTTTCATTTTGGGATCCGTTTCCCTGTCGTATACAGGCAGCCATAAAACAACTTTCCCTGTTTGGAGACTTCAACAGCTAAAACAAATGAACGAAATGAAACCGCATTTAATATATAGACTGTGAAAAGCATGGGAAGATGAATTTCACAGAAAAAAATTACTACCAATAAGGGAAATACTGGCTCTTGGAAGTACAGTTTTGAAAAAAAGTCATGAAACTCACAGAAAATAATCTTTTATTCATCAATATTATAGTCCTATGGGAATTTTGTATAATTTTTAATATTCTGCCCTTACCTATGTACAATATATTGCATACGGCATATGACATTTTCCACTGCTGCGTGTAAACGGCCAGTTTCGATGCTCCTAATAGCTCGTCTTATGTTCTGTTCCAAGACATGCAGGTTTGCTTAAGAGCATTCACGGCATTACATTGTTTAGTGTAGAACAGTTTTACCAGTGAAACAGACTGAATTAAGGAGGGCCCATATTAAACAGACAACTGTCAAAAACACATCAATAGTCAAGAACGAACTTCAAACAGGTCGTTTGCTCTTCCCTTTTTACAGGGAACGCATGGCACTGATGTCACGAGCGCACTATTTTACATAATCCATCTCGATATGAAAATTTCCTCGTTCGGATGTGACAGTAGCACCAGTATTTCTCCTATCAGCAACTTTTAGTAACATTTATTTCCTGCGGAATTTATCTTTTTTTACGTTCCATAGTCTGTATATGAAATATGGCCACCAAACTGGGAAAATTATTTTATGGTCACACAGTATTTAAAAATGATTAATTCTGTATTTAAAATTTTTGTTTTCATTTATGTTTGAACCTTTGATCCTTATTTATGTTTGAACCTTATTACAGATGCTGCGGAGTGCCAAAGTTGTAAAATAGAAAATAATGTGAATGGGAAAATCGTCGTGGGTGGAAATTATTATAATAAACAAGACTGCTGGACAGTTCCAGTCCCATTAGGGTATTTTGCTCACTTGCAAATCACCAATATGCAATCCCAAGTGAGTATTTTGTGGAGTTTAAGTTCTACAAGAAAAACAATTTGGTTAAGTTTCAAAAAAACCACAACTTGGTTAAGTTCTACAAGGAAAACTATTTGGTTAAATTGCATTATTTACTCTAACCTTCTAGAAGTATTAAAATACTAAATATCAGAAATATCAGAAAACTGTGAACAGAAAGGTTTAAATAATATAATGAATGCAACACTTTCATAACGTTTGCGATTGATTGAATTGTTCTACAAATAAGCAATTAATCTATAATATTCTCCTAAACTTTTCACTTTAACTCTCTGCCTGCGCAATTCTTTAAAATCACTATTTAGATACGTTGTTTGCAAATAAGTTCAAATATTTTTCCAAAAAGTGGACCGATACTATATGCTACAAGATAATGATATATGACTGATTGCCAACCCGCGAAAATCGCGGGATAAACAGCGGGTGGGTTAAGAGTAAATTCAGAAATTAGGGATTTTTTAAATATATGAATATAATACGTACAAAGCCACTAAAATCCTTTGTTGAAAAGTATTGAAGATTTAATCTTGAATTTATACGGTTTTACTGATTTTTTTCAGCATTTTTGTACTTTACATGGTAATTTTACTTGTAAGAAATTGGAATTCGGCAGGGGAATCGCTGTGATTGCTATGCTATGATTGGATATATGCATTTGTGCATTATCTGTATTGAAGTAACCCAAAAATCAACTATCATCCAAGAAATTTTGATAAATATAACAAGATATTTCAGCCGTTTCAATATGCATCGAAATCAATGCAATAAAATATAGTTAGTTTATATATTTTTAAATGTTTATCCACTTCTATGATAATAAAATGCCTTCTTTTTAGAGATAAAAAATACTTTCATTTGTCAATTTATAAAGAACCGATGCATCATTACACTAATTTGATTTTTATTGATATTGTTTTCCTAAAAAAAGAAGTAGTAATAATTAAAATGATGCTTATTATTTTTAGCATTCATGTTCACAAGACTATGTGAAGATCACCATTGCAGGAATAATTGATGTATACAAATTTTGTAGTTCAGATGGCAACAAAAATCCCGTCACTGCTTTTGACAATGTTACCATAACACATTATGTGTATTCGAGTTATTCAAGATATACTGCTTTTAATTTAGAATATACCATCAGTAAGTAATATTTTATTGATTAAATAAAATGGTTTTTATGACTTATTTATTAATTTCATGAATTTCTAGTCAACAAATATGAAGCTGAAATATTTATAGTATGAAATGTTAACATTTTCAATATCATATGTATCATCCTTGACCAGAACCAGAACTACTTGTCTCTGGTTGTTGTTGTTGCTTATGGCACATGTCATACATAAGCCCTCTGACGAAGTCAGCGGTTTTAAGCCAAATTTTAGTGTCTCTTGTTTCAGTAGCGCCATCTAGGACCAAGAATAAGTCGCAGTCCTTTCCACGGGGGTGAACTTTCGTTCATACATTTCATTCACTCGTCTGCAGATCGTAATTAGACTTGAATCAGAGAACGATCATGATCCAGTACCCCCAGTGGTATTTTCTCGACTTGGAGAACTTTGTGACTACAACAGATTTATACGTGCACCTGCCACCATGTTCACGGAATTTGCCTGCGATGCCATGAGGAGCCACTAATGACAAGGGCGTCAATTCCTTTTGAAATGTAGAATTTGAGCAAATGTCAAAATTTATAAATTGTCATTATTCCTTGTATAATGAATTATCATTAGTATAATGGTGCAAAGAAATAAATAAACTATAACGCATAAAAAGTGTTTTATTTATACGTAAAATATAGATTAATTGTTCGTACGTATTGCAATGTGTCGTATAGAAGCAGAGATAAAAAAGAAAGAAAGAGTGAAACCAACATTCTTTCCAATATTTCATGGATTGTTTAGCAATTTTTTTCAGTCATTTCCCCCTTTCTTCCTATTGCTTTGAATTTTTGAATGGTACATTTTGAAAAATCGTCGCATAGTTCTAGCCTTTCCCAACTCTGCTTTTAACACGTTTACTGTGTTTTAACACGTTTTAATACTGTGGGAACCATCGGTGACACTGCCAATAAATATTTCCATTAAAAAATCATTATGTCTGCTATTTAACTTTAAAAGAAAATATATCAACATTATATGAATTACATAATTAACAATTTGCAGTCTGTAAATAACTCGATGTATAATTATTTATCTAATACAAGAGCTTATTTATTGCTCCGAAAAAATTATTTATAATTATTTAAAGTTGACTTTTCCCGAAGAATTACACTACACCTTCTTATTATTTAACAGGTATTTTTAACAATAAAAATTTTAAAAGAAGGGATTAACTTCAATGATTCCTGAGAAGTTTTACGCCATCCGAGTGCAAAGGGTTAAAAAATTATAGTAGTGCCATGGACAAATCCTGTAATATTCCAAAGAATTTCGCGGAACTCAATATCTTAATCTAAAATGTAGGAGAAGGGGTTATATGTTGAATTTTAGTCTCAGATATCTAAAAAGAAAAATAGAGATAGTTATAGAATACTGTATCAGCTTAATTGTTTTTCTCAAAACCATTCCTTTATGAAAAAAAAACTTTTAATTTTTGAAACAGTCGATTTTAATCGCATTTCACCTCGTTTATAGAAACATACATGAACAAATTCACAACCGTTTAAAAAGTCCACCCGCGGGTTTGAACAATTTTCACTTATTGGAAATATAACTTTAAAAATAATTTTCTAGAAGTATAAGATTGTAACACAAATATGCTTAATATGTATTCCAGTTCCATAATTATTACAAAATGTTTCCATTTTGCATCTGCTTAGGATTCCAAAACATGTAACTAAGTTCTTTCACTTTTCATACATATTCATAACATCATTTCCTTCACATTGATTCTCTTTTCTTTATTTCCTTTACAATGATTTTGATGGAGTAGTCCATGTCTTCAAAGATGCTCTAATCTCTTATATTTCTGTTGGAGATTCTGGCTAAATCTCTTGTTTAAAAATTTAAATTAGGGGAGCTTCGATAGAAGTAAATTTCTTAAAAAGGCTCCTTCGTCTATATATGCGAAATTTTATCAACTAAGTAATTTTTAAAACATTTCTGTTTTTTATTATTTGTCATTTATTTATTTATTTTGCTAATATTTATCATTTTAATTTTGCCAATATTTTTGGCTTATAATGCAGATTTTATCCAAATGCAATCATAATGCGATTTTAATTTCTTTGATTAGAAATTTTTTAAAAATAAAGTAACCATTTCCTCACTATTTCTGTGTCAATATTATATTAATATTATCGATTTTTTGATTTAAACTATGATTCTGATTTTTCGCTAGAAATAGATCTATAAAATAAATCAATTTTTCATTTCTGTAGATGAACTAATCTCTTTTTTTTATATAATCATCTTAATATTAGTAAAAATTCGATGTAGTATGGAATACTTTCATACATTTTACTCATCTATTGTCGTCGTATTTCCCCACGGGCAATTGTTCTATTTATTTTTAAAGAAATTAAATACAGATATAGTCAATTCGAATTAAAGAACTGGAATGTAAAACTGTAGCTCCTATACTCGAAGCTATGTTAAAAAAGTTTTAACAAATTTCAGTTTTTCTGCCAAGATAACTGTTTGAAATAGATCATATTCGAACTCAGCCATTCATAGTGTTTTTAAAACTTTCAATGCCCCAGCAGTTGTCATCGGTTTTACACGTCTACAAAGTGATCAAAATTAAAACACCCCTACTCTAAGCTCTCTATACAGCGAACTACTTAGCTTCAAGGCGTTGAACGAACTATTCAAGATTTGGGGAAACGGAGAACGTGGAAAACTTAGTGCCAGGAACATCGATAGATGGCGCTTTACAACAAAAAATAGTCTGAAAAGATTCAAAATACACATTTGTAACTTATTTTATTCGAACGTATTAAATATTCAATTACAAACACCTTATCGATGCAAGGGGAACTGCTCAATATGGTTTCCTTCTTACAGGCGTAAAATCTGCATTCTGTAAACAGCTTGTTCAACCGCAGATAGTAATTGGTCGATTGTGATGCTTCCCACATGCAGATTGATACTGTCTTTCAAATCTCTCAAGGTTACCAGACGTCCTTGATAAACCAGATTTTTTAAGTATCCCTAAAGCCGAAAATCACGGGGATTAAGATGTGTAAAACGAGATGGCCAGATTACCTGAAACGTACGACTAATTACTCTATCATTAGTAATATGTTGCCGAAGAAACTACTGAACACATAGTCCAATGTGTGGAGGCGCTTCATCTTGCATAAAAGTAATTGATTTTCGACCCTGCTTTCGTACCACCTGGTCCTTTGCGCAAATTCTCTAGTCGACGAAACTCGAAGTCCAGCTGCAGCATTTCCTTTGTTTTTATAAAACAATTTCACAAGCAAAGCACGAAGTCACCACTGATAAGAATGGTATTATTCCAGTTTTATATCTTTTATGTCTAGAACAGTAGCAGCCGGCAAACCAAGTTTTTATGCAAACTTTTGTGTACATTGCGAAATTACAATTACAATAACAGTTTTTTTTGTGATTATTTGTGTCTTTTTAGTATATATGCTCTTGTACAGCGCTATCAATCGGTGTTTCTGGAACTACTTTTCCCCCTCATAATCCATTTCCACATGTCTTGTATGTTCCTCAATTTTAGAGCCTTTACACTGAGTAGTTCAATATATAGAGAGATCAGAGTAGAGGTGTTTTGATTTTGACCACCCTTTATATTAGTATTTTGAAAATATAACTATTATTTCTTCCAGAGACTATGGAATGCTTAAACAAGAATAGTTTTAAATGCGATAACAACACATGCGTTTCTGAGGAAAGAGTCTGCGATGGAGTGAAAGACTGCAAAAACGGAGCAGATGAAGTTGGATGTGGTATGAAATATTTTCCATTTAATAAATGATTGATGGTTTTCTGTATATAGCTAAATAGTCACAACCAATGCATTCACTCAAAATTTGGTACACTCCGTGTCACTGCGATTCAACAATAAAACATAGTTTAACAGGCGTTTTATTGCTCCAAAATTAATTATCTCATTACAATACATACTAGTAATAAAGATGAATATGTGTGTATGTTGGAGCTCTGCAGAATAAACCCTTTGACCAACGACTATAAAATTCGACACATATTCACTTTGATGGTTGAGAATATGCTCTTTAAGTCATTAAATAATTTTATTAAAATTTTCATTAATTAAAAATTAAGCTGAACTTTGACAATTTTTCATAATAACATTCAAAAACATTTTTGCACAAAATTAATTTTTAAACAGTTTCAAAGTTTTTAGATGAATTTGTTTTTGAATTTTGATATACTCTATAATTATGGAGATAAAATAATTGTAATCAATAATAATTAAATGAAATAAGCCTTTTTGCATATATCCATATGATAGTGCTGCACAAGAGAAACTATTAGTTTTAAAGCTGCTAATTTTGACAAAAATATAAAGAAGGTTTCAAAATTAACGCAAGATTTGAATTTGCCACCATTCATGCAGTAAAGTGCTGACAACCCTATTAAAAAAGTAAGCCTATTTGGCAGCTAACAGTTTAGGGTTAGAATAAAATGGAATGTTAACGATAGAACTGCGTGTTAACGTAAGGTTTGAATTAAATAAAAAATACAATATTTCTTTCTTAAATTACTATATTTTTATTGAATCATAAAGTACACAGAATAAAGTTATATATGGAATAACACATAATGAAAATGGCCACCACGGATTTACTGGAACGTGCAGACTGGTTTGTCGAAATTTTCCATGACATTTTGCTTAAATGTAGCTGAATTCGTTGATGCATCGTTCAATTTCCTCCTTCAATGCACGCGTGTTTGTGGACTTGTTGGCATAGGCCTTTGACTTCAAATAACCCCATGAAAAATACAATTTTGTTAAATCATACTATCTAGGGGATCAATTCTCAAATTGAAATATTGTTCAACAATAAAAACACGTTGTTCTATCATGTAATGCTCTATTTTTTCTAACTCTAAACTATCAGCTACCAAATAGGCTTACTTTTTTAATAGGGTTGCCAACACTTCACTGCATGAATGGTGGCAAATTCTAATCTTGCATAAATTTTGTGACACCCTTTACATTTTTGCATGAAATAACTTTTAAATCAAGAAACATTTTGGAAACGATATTTTGAAAATGTAACTTCTTCGAAAAGATAATTTGACTATTTGAAAATTCATTAAAAATAATCATTTTTTTAATGATGCAGCTTTACAATCATTTATCATAGTGTATCATATAATTTCTCTCCCTCTAATCCATGAACTCTTTAATTTGCAGGATTTTATCTCTCAAATTGAAAAAGATAATATTTTAAATTCTAACATATATTTATACAAGTAAGATAGTTTTATTTCTGTGATATTCTGCCTTGAATTTAACGAATATTTTAAAAACATTTAATTATTGAATTTAATTTATTACATTATATTCATTACGCAGTTGAGTTTCATAGCTTTATTTTCGATACATTATTTCCCTTATTAAATGCATTTTTTTTCTAGTATTAATATAAAGATGGGTATTTCAAATTAAAGGAAAACATGACTGCAATTCAACTTATATTTATTTTAGAAACAGGAGTGCTGTCCATCAAAGGAGTTCCCGAGGCTAGAGAGAAGTCCATTTCTTGGATGAAACAAAAAAGAACGCCTGCCTGGGGATGGAAGTCGAACACCCCACGTGCTGTTGTTGCCCTCTATCTAGCGTCTGGAGCTAGTTTCAATGGCACTGTACTTGAAGAAGAATTGATGGCAAAGCAGACTGAGCTTAAAACTGCAGTTGCCTTGTTAAGGTAAAATGAAAGACACAGTTACTCTATTATTATTTTAACAATGTTTCGGAATGTATGTTCGAAATTTTTATGATTAGTTTTGAACTTAGACTTAATATAAGACCTAATGATGTCTGAAATGTATTAAGCAATCTATGCAAATTTTCATGATAAATAATATGCAATTTTGAAGTTAATGCGAAACACTTTTCGCTTTTGTAATTTCAAAAGACATTCAAAAGAAAGTTGAACTCATCTATTGTTTTGTAAAATCATTGCACGCATAAATAAATTTTCATTTGATTTTAAATACTTATTTGGGTAATCAAATTTTAACAACAACTTTCTCTTAATAAAATCTCAAGTGGCATCTATTAGACCTAGCATTAGTAGAAAAAGAAACACATATTCGTTTAAGTTATATGTTCTTAAATAACGTTTTGATTAACAAAAATAATTAAGTTATTGAGAAATAAAAAGAAATGAAATAATAAATTGACTACTCCGCCCCACCCTGAAGCACATAGAAAAAAATGAATGAATGGACGATGGCGACAGTAACACTGGCGGGAGATGTGGTTGAGTACTAAAGACCATCACCTGCCACGGCACAACCCTTCCAGTGGGAAGTACATCCCGTCATCGAGGGGAGTTAGCCAAACCTCACCTTTTCTGCACCCATTAGGGTGAGGAGAAGTAAGCAACATACCGGAAGTTTTTAATCCTCATTTTTGATGTGGTCTCCCGGTGGGTGAAATAAATTATACAGATCGAAGATAATAATTAAATACAAACATAGTGAACGGGATTTGACAATTACGATTAAAAGAATATGCCTGCAAATTTACGGCACAATCCTTTGCTATTTACTGTTACGATTGCGATGCGAGAATTCATAGCATTTTACGAAATGTCGTTTTGAATTGGATGATTAGCAGGATTAATATTAGATGCGAAAATATAATACTCTAGAAAAATCACTGACATTTCTGTCATTAAATACTTCATAAGTAATTATAAATCCCTGTAATTGGAAAGAAAGTAAATGGCTCAATCATCATACATTTATTGGTTAAAATTTTAAAGTTTATTTATATGTCATGTAGGCCATCCTTAACGAACAGCGAATTAAGCATGCTGATCAATGCACTGTTGGTCACCTGTCACAGCCCTCGACAGTTCTACGGCAACAACTTGGTGAAGCGTCTCAAGGAGCAAGTGGAGGAATCCGGGAACTTCACGCACCCTCTGGCTTACTTAACACTCTGCAATGCCAACGAATCCTGGCCTCTCAGAGCTATTTCAGATCTTAATAGTATATTGAACAGCAATTCTGAATATCCTTTCGTGAAAGGTATTTTGATTTTAGCATATAAAAATTTTATTTTTTATTGCCCATGATTACAATTTTTTATACGTTCTGTTTATTTTCTTTCAAGCATTTATTTTTGATTTTTTTTTCCTAATGTATACGTGCCATGCTCAAATCTCATGAAATCGAAATTTAATGAGGACTATTAGTGAAAATTTATTCTTCGTTTTATTTGAAATGGGGCTATTTGCAAAACGGCATTTTAAAAAATGGGGAAGCTTACTTGGAATCATAGAAATGTTACTTTTAACTTGAAATAAATCAATTTTGTCTGCATAAAATGTAACCAAATGTATTTTCAAACTGTTTCAAATCGTCATTTCAGGATTCTGAATTATTTCAAGACAAGCGACTTTATTAAAAACAACAAGTTTAATAGTCACAAACTTAACATTCTTTCTTTGAAAAAAAGAAACTACTTGCTATTATCAGGAATATTAATGAAAATAATCAGAATTTTTGTGGCTCAGTTATGTATAAATTGTATAAATTTTAAAAATATATTTCATCTTCAGTCTGAAATATTAACGCAACTAGTAAATACTAATTTTAATATGTGACCACTTCATACATTGCCAAATCCTTATCTTTGATATAATAGATATTTTAGACTGACTGATATTTTAATTCAATATCGCCTACGCCTTGATTCATCAATTAAGTTTGTTTATTCCATTTGAAAGCCAATTATATCTTTAAACATGAATGTTTACTTTAAAGCTTCAATTACCAGTTGAACCAGTGTTACTGTTCATGACCGATTTATTCATGGACATGAATTTTGGTACTGATAATGTTACTGTTGTATATATATTGTATTGTTACTATATATGTTGATATTGTTACAAACCAGCAATTCGGCTTCTCAGCATAGTTTATTCCATCAAACAGAAAGAAAGTTTTACAGTCATCTGAATGGGAAGGAGTCCAGGTGTGCGTCGGAGGTCCCAGAGCTTGGCGATAAACTTGGCGACCATTTGGCGATTTGGCGATGAATTTGGTGACTTTGGCGCCAAAATAGATAATACCCGAAACTTCGAGAATTTTCCCGATCCGTCCAGTAGGAACCGAGATACGCCTCGAACGTTCCTGATTGGTTGAGAGGCTTCTAGCCCCGGCTCCTGAGACCTACAAAAGGGTCCACAGCTTCCAGAGAAGTAAAGTCAGTAATCCGAGTCAGAGTCGGAGAAGTAGAAGACGGAGTAGTCCGAAGCGACTGAGTCAAGCTAGTGCTGAACTGAGCTGTGCGCTACTGTCTGCAGTAGATTCTGGTTGTATGCTGCTGTGTGTGCTGTTGTATACTACACGTCTCGGGTGAAGATAATCGTCTTCTGTGCTGTATATAGTTGTCGCTTTTGTGCTGTCCTATGTGTCTTCGTGTAAATAAACGTCGTTGTTTTTATTCTACTTCTGCCTGCTGATTGAGCGTTCTTTACACCATATCACTTCCACTATCCAAACGAACAACGGTAAAAAAAAATTCGTAACAATATGTACTGCGTATGTTGTATTACTATATATATACAGACAATGTTACTGTTGCATATATATTGCAATATTACTGTATATGTACTGTGT
>JAPMOR010087198.1:0-26365 GCA_026543865.1 Argiope aurantia
TGAGAATAACGTAAGAGCGAATTTTGTTTACTTATAATTGAAATTGTATCAACAAAATCATTTGGCGGTTTTTCTAATAATTGTGTTTATTTTTTTCTAGGTATCAAGATTTGTTACTTTGGATATGGTAAGTGTAAGGAAAACAATGCTCTGGTGTGACAACTTCTGTTTGTAAACAAACAATTTAGGTCTGATATTTTTGATACTTTACTTTATAGTATTTTCAATGAAAGAGTAAGTATCAGGTGTCAAAAAGAGTACTGTTTTCATTTGTATTTGATACTCTTGAAGAAAAACTTTTTAATTTTCAAGTATGTATTTATATAGTGTATAGGCTTCAATTTATTTAATGAGTATTAAGATTGGAATAAAAGGCAATTACCTTAATTTGGTAGATGTAAATAATTAGAGCTTGTTTACATATGTTAATAATATACATATATATATTTGACTAGCTGTTTTAGACATGCAATAATTATTTTTAAGTTTTTATACTTCCTATTTTAAAAAGTCATAACTATAAATTTTTAAATTTGATTTTTAATTAAGAATTAATAGCAATTTTTGTAAAATGAGCAAATTGTTCCAATTTTTTTAAAATTCTGGAAAAGAATATGAATGAATCTTTACTTGGTTTTCATTTCAGAAATTCTTAATTCAATATCGATATATATTTTAAATTTTAAAAACATTATTATATTTAAATGTATTTAAGTTTTAATATTTAAAAATTAATAAAAGTTTTAATACTAGGAATAAATTATTTTACTTCATTTTGAGATACAGTTCGTTTGTTATGAGCAGTGCCCCCAAATTAGTTCCAGTTACTTGGAAAGGTTTTTGATTTATAATATTTATGCATCCAACTTATTTTACGCTAATCAGGATGAGTTTTACTATTGAAATCGTAATAATAATAATAATGGCATTTGAGTTTGTTTCATCTCTTAAACTTGCATTCCGTATAATTTTGAGAGTGACATGTTAGTAGCAAGTTGTCACTAGTGATAGTTATAGTTGTGATGGAGCTTTTCCAAACCTTCCAGAGTATTCTAGGTGAACTGATTGACAGTTGTTTTGAGAGTATTGAAGATGGAACTATAGTTGAGCTGTAATGGCCATCACCAGTTATAATATAATCATTCCTGCTAGAGGTACATTCTGTCATTGAAGTAGAAGTTATTTTGCCCTACAGTGTAGCAAGAACTACCTACTATATCAAAGGCTTCTCACTTCCGCATTTGTTGTTTTCTGCTTGGGTCATAGTAGTTTTAAATCGGATATGAAATTTTAACTCTCACTTTAAAAGGCTGATAGTTATTACCTGCTTTTTTTTCATTTTGGAGAAGTGACTCAGTCGACAAACAACAATTGATAACTAAGCTTATTTGCTGAATGAAGTTAGAGAAAAATATATATTTGTGTTTTTATCTGCTTTAATTCTCTTTATACATAGACAGAAATTATTTATTGTTTATTTGGTGATAAACATGATATATTGATATAATTGCAATGAAAACTAAAAAGGCATAATCAAATCTGATATACTGGTGTGGAAACTAGATATTGTTTTTATGAAATTCTTGTCATCTTTGGCCTCATGGAGTTAAAATTTTAATCCTATTATTTTGACGTAACAACTTTCAAATCTGAAAGCCAAAATTTTATCCTTTGTTTTTAAGTTGTAATAAAACTTTAATAAATTTTAGATTTTTTTCTTTCTTTAGAATGTTTTGTGAAATTGCTAAAAAAAAAAAAAAAATGAAAATTGCCAATTAGTTAAAATCTCAAATGGAAATTGGAAATGAATTTGCTTAAGTTATTTTCTTTAATTTTTCATTTATTTCAAGAATTTAAAGAAATTATATAAAACATCCTGCGTTTATAATTTTTTAATTAATAGTTCTCAATATTAAAAGATATGGAAATATAAAAGAATTAATCCATTGGCTGGTGACTATCTAGCACTTGTATTTCTCTAAAACTATGATATTTGAATGTATGTAGAGCAAGTTTCTGATGTTCTAGCCCTTATTGATGAAACTCGTTACAACTTTTTATATTACAACTGCCTCTAAAAATTGCTGCATTGAAAGTTGCATTTAAAATAAATGATTCTTCTTCTTCTTTTTTTTATACTCATTAACATAAATAATCCTCCATTTTTTTGATAACTTTTTAAAATGAGTTTAAGTGAAACTTCTTTAAATATAGAATTCTTAGCATTTATCAGAACTTAATAATTTTAATATATAGTTGATTTTGAATATACTTCTTTTAATATGACATATGACTTTTTGTTATTTATTTAAAGATAAATCTGAATTAGTACTAACATGTATTTTATTCATTTTTTTAGGTGATTATTGCCCGTATTCATCCATTTAACAAATTCATGAAATGTTAAACCTCTTGTCTGTTTGTATTTGGCAACTATCTAATCTATCAATATGTTTAACAATCTTTGGGAGAAGAAAGCAGATGTGAACTGTAACTGTATATTGGATAGACCAGAATTTAACAATGTGTAGATTATTTCTTTGTGACGAAATTGAGTTTTATATTAAACAGTTACTAACTGCTTGGTATATTCTAAGAAAGATAAAGGTAAGGTATGAAATTATGTTTTATTAAATCATAATCATTTTGCATCTATTTATCTTAAAATACCATACATTGTTTGATATTATTTAGTTGTCTTTAAAACATATTTTCACAGTTGAAACTTATATTTAATAATTACTAGGTTATTGTTATATCCTAATGAACTATTATATTTCTGAATACAATGATTGTGGCATTATAATCCATGTAATATCAACAGGCTGTCTCATTTCATATGTTTATTTCACATATAAATATTTTTAATTTAAAAAAAATAATGCAAATAGTAAATAATGTTAATAGCATTTAAATCAAAATTTGAAATATATGGTTTTAATTTATGAATATTGCATTTAATTACGTTATAACTATGCAATACATTCAGTTAACTTTTGCTCATAATCTGATTTTATATAAAATACAACTAACTTTAAAAAATTGTTTTTATTAATTTTCGAATTTTTTTTTTTTTTTTTTCCTCCTTCCAATACTAGTTTATGCTGTTGTAATAATTGCTGCATATTTTCACTAAATACTTAAGCATTATACACCAAATGTAACAATGCTTGTAATTAAACTGACAAGATAAAAAAAAAAACTTGTTTGAAGCATGCTTTGAAAATATGCTGATTAAACAAAATAAAGTAAACCCTTTAGTAATCTTGTGGATATTGGACCAGAGAGCTCATTTCATTATGCCGAAGTTAATTTAAAGTATATGTTTATTAATGTGTTTACTGTACGAATATATGCAAAAGCACATTTTTAAGCAGTTTCAAAAAATGAGATTTTTTTATTATTTACAAATTTGATTTTTTATTTCGTACATTCCATCCCAAGATGCATAATTTATGTACAAGAAAGAAGCAACAGGATATGTCAGTCCATGACACGAAGAATAGAGAAAGAGATGCAAATATTTTTCCTCAGTGCTTTTATACTATGAGATTCTGATAGGGATTTCTTTTACATGTGTAGACTTATGAAAGGAAAATATAGGTGTCTTTTTACAGAATGTGTGAAGCATGACAGAGTTTTATCCCATCACTCAGAGTGTGAGTACTTCCTGATAAAAGCAGTTTTACAAAACTCATGTTGGATTAATTAAATAAAAAGGTGGAATTGTATCAGGAAATAAGAAAATGCTTTAGCATGAAGTTAATATGGATTAAATTAAAATAAAAATTTGGAAATGAATTAACATTTAAATTGGATTTTTAAATATCATTTCACACACATTCATACATATATATACACACACACACACAAGTAATTAAAAATATTTTTGCTTGATACAGGTATTGTTTTTTCAATATAATATTTGTTTATTTTATAATATAAAACTTGTTGTATTTATTAGTAGAATAAATGTATTAATACATTGTTATATTTTTCAGAAATGAATGGGGTGAGGCCAGTACATGCTGACCTATCTGAAAAAAGGAAACGGAACTACAAATTAATTGTTGATCCTCTTTTAGTGAAAGGGAAAGGGACAGAAAAAATTTATAGATATGATGGCATTGTACCAGGAGTGAGTTCTAGAAATTTTATTTGTTTTTTAGTAATTGTTTTTCCACATTAAATTTATAAAAACTATATATTTTATATAAATTATGAACTTTTAAATGCAATATTATAAAACAGGAAATAGAATTTCATAAACTGTGAAAACATTAATACCTTGCTATTAGGAAGTAGCAATCAAAATTGTGCAAATGAATCAAATTGCTTCTTATTTTAAAATACATGTTATGCCAAATATTAATCTCATAATTTTTTATTTTTTTTTTCAATAAGGTCTGAAAAGTTGAACTTTTGCATAATTATCACCTTTATAGTGTAGCTTCAGAAGACATTTATTTAAATATTTACAACTAAAGTGATATTAAAACATGTTTTTCCTGAAAGTTGACATTTTCATCGTAGCCTTTAGCTCCACAAGAAAAAAAATATTTCTATGAATAGTACAAAATTAAATTTCAGAGAACAGTTTCTTTTAAATATATAGTTAAGGGTTCTATTTTTTGCATACTAATCTAGTTTTGTAGAGTATAAGAGTACACTTCTTAACTTTGATAATCTAAGGTAGTTGTTATATTCCATTATAAACTAGATTCAAAGAAATGAATTCTAAGGAATATTTTCTTCCTTTTGAGCCAGTTTTCAGTCTCTTGATTCCATTCTATATGGCTGTGAGATGGTCATGATGTACCTGTTACGTAAATGAAACCAAGAAAAGACCTACAAATCAATGCAATAACCTTTTCGAAACTATCGACATCTCAGAAAATTAATTTGATTTTTAGTAATTTTTTTTATAACCTAATAAACTAATTTAAGAAAATACTGCTTAAAGAATAATAAAGCATTATTATTTGTTTTGCTTGAATGCTTTACTGCCAAGTCTAGGAGGTACCTGAAAAGTACCTATGTAAAAGAATTAAGTAGTTTATCGTAGTGAAGTTTCATAATGAAACGTACTAATTTATTTGGTGATATATTATTATGAATGAACAGTATAAAGATAAAAAAAACTGTATTATGTATAGGTAATTTGTCACCCCATTTTTAAAAAAGTAAAGTCTGTTATTTTCTCAGCTGGAAAAGTACTATCCACCCATACAAGTCAGAGATCCTCGCTCACGACTTTCCACTCTTTGGGCCAAGTCTGAGCCTGCTGACCTTATTGTTCCTCGATTTAAGGTAAGTATTAATTTTTAGTGCATGCATTTATTATAAACTTTTGTTTCCTATTAGCAAAACCAGAATTTGTACCGTATTATATTATTTTCAGAAATTAATTATCAGCTAATGTATATTAATTTAATAAAAAAATTTGATTCCGGCTGAATATTATCATCTGATAGAGAACATGAGAAAAATTGCTTTCCGAGTTTCATGTTTACAGTAATATATTATAAATTAAAGAATAAATAAGTAGAAAATAATTACAGTAAAATTCTTTTTATTATACTAAAATTTTATTAGTAGTAAAAATAGTATACAAAATGACACATTTCCTTCAGAATGCAGATTTTGTCGTTTTCTGAATCGTATTTTATCATTCTCGTTATCGATTGATTTTTTCAATGTAATAATTCTATGAAATTCTTAATATCTCAAATGCTTTTTGTAAAAATTTATTTACTATAGTGTACATTTAATTATATATATTTTATTTCTTTGTGTTTATATTAGGCAGAATTCATTATTTTATAAAGTTTAGTTTCTCTCTCCCCCCCCCCCAAAAAAAAACCTGTGTCTTGTTCAGATGTATAGTTAGTTGGTAAATGATTTCTTATGTGTTTTCAAACATCTTATATTATTTATTTTTTAGATTGATGAAAACTATGTTGGCATTCCTCCGCCAGTACAAGTCACGATTAAAAATTTAAATGACAATATCAACAAGCAATTCCTGGACGACATGTTAAAGAAATATGGGGAAGTGGAACAGTCTCAAATATACTATCATCCCAGAACTCGAAAGCATCTTAGACTTGCTCATGTGACTTTTAAAACCATTCATGCTGCCAGAACCTGTGTTGATAAATTAAATAGAAGTACTGTCATGGGAGATGTATTGAGCGTGTATTTAGACCCATTTGGTAAGATGTTTTAATTAATGGGGGAAAAATTATAACTTCAGTATTTAATACATTATGCTGAAGTTGTTACACATTAATAATGTAGCTGTAATTCCTTTGATATTGAAATGACTAGGCATTGCATAGATGTGTCAATAAAAAGTTACATGGTTATTTTTATATCAACAGAACTTTTGTCATGCAGCATAAGTAGAATCTTTCTAATGCTTGATAAGTGATTTTTCTGTATAGTTTGTCCTATAATAATAGAGCTGATACTTTCATGTTTTATGATTCAATCTGCAGAAAATATAGCATTCAAAATTTGTATATCGGGTTTTTCATCTATCAATTTCAGTTAAGTACATGTTGGAAAATAAAACTAAATTTATATTTCACAGAAAAAAATTATTTTTCATTTATCATATATATTAGTATGATGATAAATTCAAGTGTCTATCCACTTACAAGATTGTTGCCAGTTTTAAAAATTCATTGTATATCTTTATAACATATTAGTAACAATGAACTTTACTCTCCAAATTTTGTGAAAGTCTGAAGTTCTTTGCTAAGTTTTTTCCCCATAACTTTGTCTTCTTATCATCTTTGTCTTTGTCCTTCATCAAATTTATTTTTCCTTGCATGTGTTCGATTATATTGGCTTTATCAACACAAGCCTTCATTTCAGTCTTCAGTCCATTTATAAATTTCATATATTCAAAAGTTTGATTTTTATTTTGTTGATTGTTTGCATAAAATTTCTTGCAGCTACAAATGTTTTGCGTGTTAAAAATTTAAATATTTTGAGCAGAATATTTGAAAATTAAATTTTGAATTTTTCTACTCTATTTATTCATTAAATGCTAATTCTTACATTTTTTTAATACAACCCATTTTTATAATTAAAAGGATTTATTTTTTTTAATATTCTCAAAAAATTCTTTCCTTTTTTTATGATATACATTAAAGGATTAATAACATAGGATAATAATTCATATTAAAATTAAAAGAAGAGAAACATTTTATGTGTTATGTTGCTAATTTTACATTTGCTTGTAATATTATTCTTTAATTTATGAAGAAAATGTAAACAATATATATATTCATTTATCAAATCATAATGGTACTGTGGGGAGGCATGTTATATAATCATTTATTTGAAAAATCATTCCTTTGCGAAGAAAGAGAAAAAAGGCAGCTCTTCTCTTAAGCATAATTTGAGCTCATTGTTAATTGCCAAATTGATGTAAATTGTCATTTTTTACAATTTTTATTCAAAATATAAACTAAATAAAATTTTTAAAAATGTCTTGAAACTGGCAGTAAAATAGTAAAACTTGAAATAGGATGCTAATGTTTACAAAATAATAGGATGTTAAATAAGTGATTTCTTTAAGGAAATCTATACACTTAAGTTTGAAAACTATCTTCTCCTGATAGAGAAGGAGATAAAGTATTATTATCACTCGGTTATAAGATTTGAAGGTGATAATTATCAGTGATAAGATGTTATTATCACTGTGATATTTAAAAAAAAAAAAATCTTTTTTTCTTCCAGGAAGAGACTGTACGACTATCTATGAAGAAATTGTTTCTGGCAGGATCAGAACTAGTTCAGTGGGCGAAGAGCCTCATATTAATATTTGTGACCCTAGGAGGAGATTGCCATCATTTGACAAGAGTAATGAAAATATTTTAAATAGAACTATTAGAGATCCTTCTCGATTATATAATACAGACCAACTAACTCCATTAGGTTCTGACTATGGATATGGTTCTGAAAGTTTACTTAGCAGCCGAATGTCTGATAGAAGTATGAGTGTGCAGTCAGACATAAACTATCCATCTATGCATTCAACACCTAGTCAGTTGAGTTATGATTCTGGATTTGGTTATAAATATGGTGTTCAAAATTCTGTGTGCCAGAACAAACCACCGACCCCAGTCCCCAGCGCTGCGATAAAAAATAATGCTTGGGACAAGATACCTACAGCTCCATGGGGAGAAACATCTTCTCCTTGGGAAGGCAATAACTCTCCTAGCTGGGATAGTCGAAGTACAAAAAGACATATTACACCACCTACAACCCCTGTAACTGTGCCAAAACAGAGTCCTATTCGAGAGAGTTTAGATACAAGAATAGAGCTTCTACTGAAGCAAAGCGAAGGAAAGGCTGGTTTCTTGGGGCTTGGTGCTGTGTCTGCACAGTTAAATGATGTATCTATCAGCTCAGATTCAGCTAAAAATGATAAATCATCAATGCAACCTCCTGTACCACCTTGGGTGCATGAAGCTCCTCCATTACCTCCCGATTCCTCACCTTTACCCCCACTTCCTGAAACTGATGAGCCACCTCCTCCTCCTCCAGAAGAAACTGAAGTTGTTCTTCTGTCTACACCACCATCACCTTTCCTTACTTTTTCTCAATATCATAAATGGGCTATTGTCACTGCTGATATTGATTCTGGGAAAGTAACATCTCTTGAAGATATAGTAATCCGTGATGATGCGCTTCTAGAGCATCCTATATCTTTGAAAGGAGTTCGCCTATCTGGTATTAATTTAAAAGCAGATAGTTTAACAACAGAAAAACCAGACGAGTCTCCAATTTTACAAGATAAAGGTGATTCAACTCCAGTGAGAGATGAATTACCAATAGAGGAGGAGGAGGAAGAGGAAGATGATGACAAAATGTCTTTGTCACCTATCAGTGATGGTGAAAACAAATTAGAATTGCATATTCCAACTATAATTGATGGATCTGTTCAGGGTCCTCCAGTACAAAAATCAATGAATTCTGTACATACTTCTTCTTCTGAAGCAAATTATAATACTTTGTATCCATCTCAAAATGGCCCAAATTTATATGGAGTGACCGAATCAGCAGCACCAACATACCCTAATTATGGGAGTACAGGATCTGCTACTTATCCTGGAGCACCTGCTAATACTTCTATTTATTCTACAACTCAAAGAACATTTCCATCTCAAAGTGTGTTTACAACTCCACCTCCACCAATTCCGAGGGCTCCACCTCCTGGGGCACCATGTCCTCCGGTTCCTGGAGCTCCACCACCTCCAGTACCAGGGGCTCCACCACCTCCTGTACCAGGAATTCCTCCTCCACCAGTTCCTGGTGCTCCACCTCCTCCCCCTGGTGCTGGAACTGCAGCACCTTCAGTAGCAAATGTACCTCCACCTCTACCTTTTCTCAGTGGCCAAAGTCAATCAAGTTCTCAGGCTGCACCAACAAGTCATCCAATGTATCCAAGTGAACAAGTACAACTTATGGCACGCATGGGTATTTGGAAACCTGGCATGGGTTCTGGCATGACTGCTTCGTCATCTACTTTCAGTTCAGGTTATACACAAACGTCATATCCTCCTCGTGAGAATTATTTTAGTCAAGCACAAACCACACCTGCTGCTACACCAAGGCCAGCATTTCCTCTATCTTCTGTGCCTTTGCCACCACCTTCTAAAATAGCCGAAATGGTAATGAGGCCCCCACCTGGTTATCCTATAGTTTTACCACCACCCCATGTTCCGCCACCGTTTTCTACTGCCTTTCCACCACCACCTATTAGAGTTACAGATCCCCATGCACCAACAATTAGTGGTGTTTTGGCTTCTGTAATTAAAGAAATGAAACAAGTGATGAAAAAAGATATTAGCAAAAAGATGGTGGAAGCAACTGCTTTCAAACGATTTGAACAGTGGTGGGATGAACAAGTACATCAAGAAAAGGTTAGCATTTTTTTAAAGGTATTATATGTACATGATTGTTGAAATTTGTTTTAATGTTAATTGTAAAATCATGTTTCTTACATTGTTTTATTTATATAATCTTTCAATACCCAGTGCAATTTATCATTATATCCAATTTTTTTATGTATATTTATTTTAATGTGTTTCCATAGGCTTTCTTGTATATCATTATATAAGTCATCTTTGATAGTTACATTTAAAAAAGTAAAAAGTTTGATAAAGTGTTTTCTACTTTATCAGTTTCTATGAGCAAAGATGGTTACTTTTTCATGAAATTAATATGAAAAATGAAAATGATGGTTACATATTAAATAATTCTTAGGGATTGTCGTTGCCATGCCACTGGGAAAACAAGGAATTTAAAACTCAACAGAAAAAAATAGGAAAATGTCGGGAAATTTAAAAATTTTCATAAAAACCAAGAAAATGCAGGAAATTTTAGGTTTCTTATTTATTTATTTCCATCTAGAAAATGCCGATCTCTAGAAATTGAAAGAATAAAAGATCATACTTGTATCTTCTGAAAGCAAAACAATACCATTCTTGATTATGTAATAAGAAACTTGCCCCTTTTCTACTCTCTCACCGCTTATTCTGTATAGATCAGTCCAGTTTTGATTTGCAAGATAGGTGTTCTTTTTCTATGAGATTCTTGAATTGCAGCTGATGAGCATGTATGAGATTTCTGTAACTGCATGAAAGAATAGAATACATTTTTCTGGCGGGAACATTCACGCTGCGGAAAGCGGCACAGTCTACCATACTCTAGTTTATTGAATGATTGTTTATTATTTGAGAAACTGGCAGCTTATTCAGAGTAAGTCAAAGAATTATTTTTTTAAACAATGAACTACACAAAATCTGTATTTAATATGACTTAAATGGATTTAAAAAAAAAAAAATTGATTTTGTTGAATGGGAATTCCGTATTGTTTGTTTGAGGAATTCCGTAAAATCCATTTGTTGTGTACTGTTTTTTTTTTAAGATAATAGGCTTAAGTAATATATAAAAACAGGCACTTACTAGTCATGCCAAAAGAGGAAAACATACAAGACTACCTGCCAGTTCAAAACAGTTGTTATTGATGTTGAACTTGTCATCTTCTCCTGTATTCCATTTAGATATTATTTCAAATTGGAAAACTTTATATTTAATTCCCAAAAATAACTGATTTCGAAATGTTTGCTTCACGGACAATAATTTAAGCTGAATTTTTTTATGGGTATTAAAACTCCTTGCATCACATTCGCTCTTTAATTGTGTTCAATAATATATCGGAAATATTTTCACAAATATTCACTGAAAGTGAAATAGCTAAAAAATGTACATTAAACCGCATAAAAGTACTGTATCGTATTTGATAAGATTAATTCCATGAAAATGATGACTAAAAAAATCTGCAGAGATTGCTGTCCAAATACATGAATTGGCAAAAATTAATTTAAGAAGTAATCTGGTTTTGTAATGTTTTTCCCCCTTATTAAGTAATCATTAAATGATTTGTATCATGATAGCAAAAATGTTTTGTGTTTTTTTTTTCACCCAAGTCCTTAATTTTGTGCAGTTTACATTTAAAGAGCATGAGAGGTAATATATCTCCCCCACCTTAATATACAAATTTTGTCTTGCTAAATTCTAGATAATTCTAGATTCTAGAAATTCTAATAGTTTTTTTTTAAATATGCTATTATTGCAAAGGATGTTAAATTGTTGCTTCCTTTCCTTGCTTTTTCCACTCCTTAAAATCATATTGCATTATAACTAGCACATGAGTGCTCTTTGCGCATATCTTCGTATCTTGAGTATATGTACAGGAAAAAAAAAAGAACAGGAGAAAGTATATGTACAGGATCCCCCCCCCCCAGATTTGAGGGGCAGCCCTGCTATCCATTTTTTCTAGGTTCAACTGAATCTGGTGTAATTTTATGTTGGTAAAATCTTAAAGATAGAATTTCTGCTTGATACAACTATTAAGTCTTGTAATTTCTAAATTCTTAATGACAGTTTTTTTTTAACAATAGCATATTATTCTTATTAGTATTCAATCAATTTGCTTCAGTTATTTGAAGAATAAAATTTTTGTTACTTTTCTATTATCACAATAGTGATTATTTGAAGTAAAGTGAAAAATTAATTTTGATTAAAGTTACATAATGTTTTCTTTTATTGAATTTAGATTGCAGTGTAATTTTTAAATTTAAATTTTTCTGATATACCTATAGCTTAAAAGTGCTGGTGATGCACCTGTGAAAACACCTGAAAAAACACAACCTCCTGCATTTTCACCTCTCTCAGCTCTATTTGATAAAGACCGTTCTTCATTTGGTTTTGGCATGGAAAGCACAGGTATTGGCCTTGGTTTGAGAGCTACAATGCCTAGGATGCCATCATTCAGGGTAAAGATTTTATTTTTGTCTTTTATAATAATAAATTTTTTTTTGTCTTTTTGTCATTAATTTTAAAGTGTTTAATTTTCTTCATCTAAAACTTGCTTATAAATCTAACATTTTGCTGATATTTTGATAGAGAAAAATAATAAAAGCACCATCTCCACCTCCATTGGATGATGAGGACAGTAAAAAGGCAGAGGAATCAGGTCAGTTTTATTTTATAAATATTATTAACCCTGTTGTATAAACCCTTTTTAGTTTAGGATTTTGATGTAAAATTTGAAGTACTTGCAACAAATATTTGTAGCATAAATCAAATCAGCTGTTGTTAGTTGCATCTTCTGTAAATGTCATATCCAGGAAAATAAAATTATATTTAGTGTTTGCACTTGCTGAAATTTTAAATATGCGTAGATATATTTTAAAATATATAATATTTTTAATATAAAGATTTCTTTTACAAAAAATATTAATTAGTATTCCCTTATTTTTAGTTTTGCTTTTTAATTAATATAAGGCGATCAGTTGTACAAAATAATTTCAAAAAATTGTCAATTTTTTTTATATAATTTGCTAATAATTTTAAGCCTTAAATTATGATTGCTAATAGATATTTTAACACAAATAAATAAAATAATTTAAATTGTATATAATATTTTAAACCACTAAAAATGACAGCATGAAAGATACAATCTTTTCTATATACAGAACCATAATTTTTAATTGTCATGAAACTTTTCTTACACTCCTCAGTATTAATGTATAAAATTTAAAATATATATATATTTTGTATTTTTTAGATTTTTAAAGTATGCATATTGTTTATGAATATAAATAAATGAAATTACATTGAATTTTTCAAAAATTCACTGTTGAATAAATAATATTGTCTTTATCATTCTTGTAAGTTCTTTGTTTTTGTTTCATATAAATTTAGAAAGAAAAAAATTCATAAATATTTATAGATGTGTGTGTATACATATATATTATACTTTTTCTTATTGTTTTTGTGAATGAAGATTAAAGTTTCTAATCAGATGAGCATTTTACTTTGAGAGGATTAAGAATTCCATTTGCAGTTTGCTGTATTATGTATGTCAGATGTATGCATTTAGTAATTATTGGAGGAAATATGTCCTTGCAGATACTGAAAAGGTTAAATCGGAATCTGACGAAGACAGTTCTGTTGTTGTAAAACGACGACGTGTTGTCTTTTCATCAGATGAAGAGGATGAAGATCAAGATCAAAGTTCACAAGAAAGTGAAAGTGAAAAAGGCGATTCAGGTAGAAAATAAAAATAAGTAAACTTCGTATTTTAATATTTATTTGGAAAAGCAATAAATGCACAAAAAAGTTATATTGTGAATTTTTTTTTTACATAAATGTCTCAAAACTACATTTGTTTTAATATTATATTTTTTATGTAGAATCAGATTAAGAGCATTATTGAAACCAAGCAAATGTACTATATTCAGACAGCATTTATTTCAAACTGAACAATATAAATCAAAAGCATTCTTTTATTTATTCATTTAACAGAATCAATATTAAAAAATAAGTCCATGTACTAATTGTGTAAATAGACAAATTAAAATTGGAAACAGGCATGTCTTTAATCCATCATAAAATAAATCTGTTATTTCACCATTCACAAAAGAAAGCATTCCTGCAGCCATTACATTTGATATCTAAAATAAATTTGAAATCTAAATATTATTTTTGTTGATATTTGTGACTTTACAAAAATTAATTGAATACTAATAATACAATTTGATTCTTTAAAACATTTGACTGTTTTCTGTTTTTATCAGTTAAGTACAAAAAATTATATATTATCTGAAATTAATTTATTATCATTACAATAACGAATGCAGTTTAGCTTCAGAAAAAATTATATCAAGTTAATTTGCAAATTCTATAGCATTTTTGTTATTATCATGCAATATGCAAGCAAGCAAGTTTGCAGTGGTAATTTTAGAAAATGGGAATTTATTTGCAACTTCCATATATTTTCTTACTTATTGGAGATGGCTTTATTGTATGTCACAATTTAAAGCAATATGAGAAATAGAATCCAAATTGCAGTTCAGGAAGTAGCATTTGATATCTTTCACTGGAATCTGTAGATTTACTTCTGAAAATTATCCTCCAATCAAACACAATCAGTTTAAAAAAGTGTTTGCTGCTCTTTTGTATACAGTACTCGTAATTTTTATTAATAATGTCTAATCTGATTATCAAATATAGCTTTTGAAGTTAACCTGTAATAATTTTTCTTTCTTTTCCGGTTCTTTTTTGGTATAAAAAAAACTTTTGGACTTCAACTATTATAAGTTTTTTTTTTCAGTTTAATATTTTCTAAAAAATGAAATGATTTTTTTCTTCTTTAATAACAGATGAGGAATCCAGTTCTGCTGTAGAGAGCTCAGATTCTGAAAGTGTTTCTGATGAATCAGAATTTGCTTCTGATGAAAGTGAAGAAGAATCTAATGATGAAGAAGTTACAGAGCCTATTGCCACTGATGATGACAGTTTAAGTGTTCAGAAACTCTCTAGTCCAATCAAGAAAGACAAAACGGAAATTGAGTCAGCAGATTATGAAGCCATTAGCAAAGTGGAAGCAGAAACTGACAAGAAGTAATCCTTTTTTTCAAATATTATTGTTTATGAAGGTTATGAATTTAAGTATTTAATCAGCTGGATCTTATCAGGACCAATATAATAACATTTTGTTTGATGATATTATGTGGAAGAATTTTTTATGCCTGAAATTGCGTATTTACACCATATTCTATGTTCATGAAATTTTTAATCTTTTAAAAACTGCTTTTAAGCCTTACGTATTCTGTTTTATGATATATAATATTCACTGTCTTTTCTATTATTCTTTTTTAAAGTAATACTTATTTAAATATAAATATTATATATCATTGTTTCAATAAATTTACCTATCTTCCAGAAATTATTTATTTTTTATTTTATTTATTTACTGTTGAAAATTTGTGAACAAACTGTTTTTTAAATAAATTGTTATTTGACTATATCTTTAATACAAAATTTATCTTTTATTTAGGAAAACATCATTTACTGGCCTTTTGGATGAATCGAAGTCTAGGGAAATTAGAGACAGTTATTCAAGTAATGATGAAGCATTCTCTGAGATTGCCAGTACACCTATTGCTTCTCAAGATACAGAGCAAGAAAAAATGGAAGTCAGTGACGATCTTGACGATATTTCTGAAGGTGAACTTCCACCAAGTGATAAGGAGGAGATGGAAGAAAGCAAAGAATCAGAGGATATTGAAGAAAAGGAATCTGAAGATATGGAAGAAGATCGGGAATCTGACTTGGAAGAGAAGGATCAGGCTATCGAAAAAACAATTCTAAAGGATAAGAAATCTCTTACCGTAATTTCAAAGATGGACGATGCTGAAATGGTTGTGGATGAATCCATGGACACCAGTTCTTTGAAACCTCTTATATCGGAACAAATACAAGAACCAAGTCCTGAATCCAGAGCCAAAGAAGCATCAGAATGCTTGATGGAATTGGCCTCAATTTTTGCTGATTTTGGACGACAGGCATATGTTGAACCTGTTACAGAACCTAAAGAGGCAAGTAATGAAGCTAAAAGTGATCTATCTGAAATCAGTGCTAAACAAACGATTAAAACTCCTGATAAATTAATGAATGGAGAAATTGATATTGATTCTGAAGCTACATTATCAGCTGATGAAACGGCTGATGCTTTAGCAGAACTTGAGGAAGAATATTCTTGTCGGAAAATATATAATAGTGCTGCTAGCCAGTTGATTGCAGAACATAGCTATTGCTTGCCTCAACCTACCAAACCTAGTGAACCAATTCATAAACCAGTCCATGAACAGAAACTTACTTCTGTAGATTCTGTGATAGATTCAGTTGTTCGTGGTCCAAAACAGCAGTTAGTTGTAGACCATGAATACACTAAACCACGGGCTGTAACACCACCTTTTGTCAAGCCTATATCGCCTGTGAAAGTTCTTTCACCAAAGAAAGAAATAAAGAAAACTAAAGTAAAAAGAAAACGGCATTCAAGTATCAAAAACATTCAAGAAGTGAAACTAGAAATCAAACCACCAGAAACTACATATATAAGGCCTCCTGAACCACAGTCTTATTCGGGCCCCATTTTTGAAAAACGATCAGTTATTGATGAAATGATTGTCTTATATGGATTTTTGAAAAATGGCTTGGACCAAGAAGATATAAATTATCTACAAAAAAGTTATGATGCATTACTGCAAGATGATGCTCAAGGCTTCTGGTTAAATGATACACATTGGGTCGACTATCCAGATATCCTTTTATGGATTTTTTTGAATTTTTTTATTCTCTATTACAAATATTCTTATACTTTTACAGGATTTTTTACTCTTATTTCTATCATAGTTTTAAATTTTCATCCATGCAGTTTGAATTATGTTTTAAACTGATTTAAAAACATATTTTTAAATATGCAGTGAATAAAAATATTAAAAACATATTGTTAAATATTAAAAATAGCATATTTAAAGGTCATTGTTAAATATTAAAAATAGCATAAATAAAAAGCATACTTACAAGCAGTTTAAAATAGCATATTTTAAAGCTTATTGCAATCTCTATTAGCTTCTTTTTTAACATTTATTTTTGAATGTTTGTGAGCATTCTGAGTTGGTAAGTAAATGAAATATGGCTTTTGAAAAATGTTTGTTATTATTTATCCAAACATTTTAAAGGATGACTGCTATCTCTTTAAAATATATTATATTGCACTGTAGTTATAATAATGTAATTATATTAATAGAGTGTTTGAATTTGAATAAATTCAGTGCTAACATTTTTAAATTTGCAAGATATCTTTCTTTGATAACAGTTTCGATTGCTCTAATTTTAACTAACTTTATACAACATTTATATATATATATATAAAAATCATTCAGTAAGTTTCAAAATTTAGTGAGCAGTATTCATTTTTTCTCCCTCTTATTACAATTGATAAACTTTATTTCTTACCTGAATCCTCGCTAAAATTTCCGGCATATTTGAAAGTAAAACTGTGAGTTTTTCACTGTCTCATTATAAAGTTGCTGCATCTTGGTCATATGCTCAAGATGAAGCAGGCTTCATCTGATTCATTCTAAGAATATTTGTCCATATTCTAAAACCTTAACAAAATCTACTCCAACAATTTCTTAGCTTTATCTTTCTGATCTGCACCACTCTTCACTTGAAAACCATTCAAGTCTCATTGTTTAGCTTTGTGGTGGAAATAGAATAAAAAGTAATCATTATGAGTTCCTATTTTTGTCTGTGCTTATGTATCCCTATATTCAAGATAAGAAACAAATCGTACCAGATTTTGTACTTAAAATTTTTTTCTACGAGGTAAGAATCTTATATACCCCATGCTAGTAAAGACATTAAACAGTTTTGTGGTAAATAGATGATCTGATTTCTGCATTTAATATATATATATATATTACAGGTGTAATTAGTTTTGTGAAAAATGTAATAACTTTTTTCCCATCTTGCATACAAAGAAAAGGGATTGTAAACATCAAAATAATTCAGTTTTGTAATTTCGATACATTTACAAGGTTTAGACATCCTTAAATCAGAAAAACACATATTTGGAATAATATCAGTCTGTGAACATGAAACCACGTTTAGCTGAACAAATGAAATATGGTATGTGATCTTTACTACAAATTTTGGATAAAATCTACCTACAAGAAACATGTTCATTTGTGAGCATGCTAATTGTGGGTGGGTGGGGGGGGGGGTATAAAATACTAAATGGATAAAATTTGATACACATTTCTTCAGAATTGTAGATATGTTTGGATTTTGGACCAGATTACTCAATACCATCTGTCAATTTTGAATGCAAGTGAGTGCATTACTGAAAATTATATTGAGTCTAGATAAATAAAATTTGATATTCTAATTCAAATTATAGATCTGTGTCAAATTCTGGTATTATTCCAATCCGATAGAAGAGCCATCCAAAATGATTACTCATTTTTCCTCTTTATAATCGTTCAAAATTGTTCGCATTCTATTGTGTCAGTATTGCTGGAAGTTAGAGGAAGAGGAACACTTGCTTGTATTTTCATACTTCCTGCATGTCTAGTTTATTAATCTGAATATTTGAGTGCTCATCTTGCCCAAGGTCTATTGTTTTCATGCAAGGTGGGAACTTATTTATTTGGAATTTATGAGAAAGTATTTGAACTGTCATAAAGTAACATCTAATTGGATCTGTAAGAACTATTGCAGAATCTTTTTTAATCACATTTAATAGTTATGAGGATTTTTGGTGAAGAATTTTGTTGAGGTTTTATATATTTATCTTAACAACTGCTTACCTCCTGTGCCATCTCCTCCAAAGAAGAAGAAGAAAGATGAAGGGATGCGCACTCATTTGTCAGGCTGTGCTAGGTGTGAAGGCTACTATAAAATTGATGATAAAGAGAAGGCTGTATATAATCATGGTGCAATATCTAGCCTAGATAATGATGGAGAGGTAAGAATCTCTGTCCCTTTAGTAACTGTTTGTACTCATCTTTACCATTTATTTAAATGACTCTTTTATAACTCGAACATTGTTAGCTGACATGAGTGATGGTAAATTTAAAATTGATATAGTTTAAAAATGAAATTGTTTCAATATCCCCCTTGTCGTATTCAATTACAGTTATGGCAAATATAGTATTAGATAATTAATACTGGAATTTTGTAATCTTATTAAATTTTTCTGATATAAATTTGCCATTACTTTAAAAATTCTACAAATTATAATAATAAATAAGACTGATTTTTTTTTTTTTCAAAATATACTATTATTTTGGAAATACTTATTATTCTGGAATAATGTGACTTCTTGCGGTTTCGAAGTATTACAATCTTCAAGTCTCATTGAAGAAAAAGTAGAAATGCATTATGGAAACAATTATACTATCTGATGGCAATTGTATATACCATGATGTTTTATACGAATGCATGTTTTTATTACACTTAATAGAATTTGCAGTGTTCAATGTATTACATGCTTATCAAATTAGAGAATAATTCTCATAAAATGCAATCTTATTATAAAAATGGAAGTATGTGCAATACACTTTTAAGTCTAGATTATTCTTCAAAACATTTAGTGTATTGTTTCAGGGAAGGTATAAAAAATAGGCAGTTTGAATCTCGTATTATGGGTTAATCTATAAACTAAACCCAGTTAGTGAAACATATAGAATAGGAAATAGATTTTATTTTTCTTAGTAAAATCGATGAGTATGATTTTGAAATCCATAATTTAAAGTAAATGTATATTTTTTGCATTACAGCAATAATAATAATATTTCTATTCCTGATATGCTAAATTGATATATTGGTTCTTTTTATCAACATAATTGCAATTTTGAATAATAGCTTGCGATATTAAAATTTGTTAGCAGAACCAGTTACAAATTAGTATTTTGATCCTTTCCACCATGAAAAAATTCAAATGGTCCTCAGAATTAAATGTTTTGATTAATATCTTCACTTTTTCTAGAATGTTATGAATGAAAAGACACTTTTTGTTTCTAAACTTAACATTTTATTTTTTAGGATCCAGCTAATAAGGCTAAAACAACAGCTCAATCCAATCGAGAGGCACGATCAAATCAGAGGAGGTTACTCACGTCTTTTGGAGAGGCTGATTTTACAAGTGACTTATTGAAATTCAATCAGCTGAAGGTAAATGAAATTATTATTTTGTAAACATTGTTTGATTGAAATTTATCTTCTAAATAATAATTTATTGAAAATTTTCATTAAATTTTTTATGTTTGAGAGCTAATTTGAAACTTTTGTTTCTACTTTCTCATATTTGAAATGTAAAAAGAGAAAGTTTTGTCACTAACAAATTTTATCTAAAGATTTTGATGAATCACGTGTATTATTTTTTTCCAATCTTCCTAAAAAAAAAAAAAAAAAAAAATGGTATTGTATCTGCCAGTGGGTTAGACTGTCTTTAAAGCATGGATGGGAGACGGGGGGGGGACTACAAGTTTAAAATTTGATAAGTAATACAAGATTTTTACTGTTAAATTGTTGATTTCTATCAAATTTTGGATATTATCTATTAACAGGACCTGTTGATCCATGCCCAAAAATAGGAGCACATTAATTTAAAAGCATAAAACTGACTGCATAAAATTTTTCTTGCTTTATTTTATTTTTTAATAATCTAATTAAAAGATATCCGTGTTGTTTTATAGAAGTCATATGCATGACATGGTGGTTACCATTTGATAATTTTTCAAGTATCACAGAAATAAATGTGCATTTTTCTCTGATATATATCATAGGGTAGCTAGAAAAACTGTGAAAAAAATTTCTGTGGTTAAACTTGTAACATTTCTTGGACTTAAACTACTAATTATAATTTTCTGGCTTTCTACTTATTCAAAATTACATATATTATACATTATTAAGAACAATTTTATGAATTATTGAGTAGGGATAAAATATATCCATGAAATTTTTTTTAATTGAATGAACAACCTAAAAATACTGCATAAAATTTTTAAGAAACATTAAAAGTGATCTTTACAATACAAATTTAAATTATATTAAACAAAAAAGATTGTAGTGATCTTTGCTCAAAATTTTAAAACAGTTCAATAACTAATTAGTGCTTTTTGCATAAGTACCAGAAATACACATTGTAGCATAAATATAAAAATAGTATGATTATGTGCACTTAATAATACATATAATAATAAAGATTTAAATAAAAGAAATTGCCCAAATATTGCCTCAACATTTTGAGGTAACTTTTACAATTACTTTTTTAATTGTAAAAGATTAAAGTAACAATGAATTGTTTACAATTTATAATTGTTGTTACTTTTTCGAGGCAATTATGAACAATATTTTTTAATTAAAAATTTATCCTTTTATAACTGAATAATTTTTTTAATTCCATTTATTATTACAATTAATGCTATATGTAAGATAAAAATTTCACTAGCAAATAACAATTGCTTGTTTATTACACTTAAAATGCAAGGAAAAAGAATACAAATATTAATTATTAATTTTAAAATTGAAGCATAAGCAAAAAATACTTGGTTTAAAATAATCAGTTCTGCTTTAAGTAAATTTATAAGTTTTAAACGCTTTTTTTTGCAAAATTTTGAAACCTGCAATTTCTTTCTGAACTCTTAAACTATCTTTTTGAGCTACCTGGAGAATTTAAATTTTGTTATTTAATTGCTTTTTTTTTTAATGTGATACTCTGATTCTCTTTCCTTTCCAAATTTTCATATATTCACTTTCTTCCCTTTATATTCTTCATACTTGGCTCATGAATTTCCCACACTTAAAATCAATTGTTTTGACTCTTCAAAATTATTTATTCCACTATTTACTTGAATATTGTCATGAACAATTTTTCATGCTATTAGTGTTTGGTCTTTCATGTTCTCTCATAGATCATCTTTATTGACTGGAAATCCTCTCTCAACATTACTATTGCCATGAGAAAAAATAATTATCGTCTTTAACAATATGACATCATAGCAAAGTTGTGATTTCAAAGCAGGTTGAGCCAAAATTTATTCACTCTCTCTCTCTCTTTCTGTTCTTTGGAAAGATGAAACAGAGTTTTTTGAAATTTTTATTAGGGTTGCTGTTAACAATATTTATCAGCATATCATTCTTCTTTTCATATTAAAAATTCCAAAAAGTCACCATATTCTTGAAAGAAAACTGATCCTGGCTGCTCTTGTGATGATCGTTTTGGAGACATTGGGTTTTAGGTGTAACGAAAAAATTGTGCAAAATGCTATCATCCAAAATTTTTCCTGATAAATATTTTTATAAATTTCCATGATTTTTCCAGCTCAGTAAAATGTCCTGGTTCTATTGCCACCCTGGTATCATGATCACTTGTGCAAAACTCAAGAAGAGTCGAGGGAGTAAATACATATCACTATCTACTTTATGGCAAATATTTTTTGAATATTGAATATATTTTACACATTAAATAATTATTGATTTGATATTTACAGATCGGATAGTTTCATGTCTTAAAACTCGCATACAATTTTGTATGTCTGTTAATATTAGTATTTAGCTATGATGCTGAAAATATTTTTATAGTTTAGTATTGAGTTGAAATGCCCACTTTTGTAACATTCTTTTATTTCTATTATTATTTATTTAGTAGTAGTCACTTTAGAGATTAGTAAGTTCGGTGAGGATATTGGTTATATTTAATTTGAGTTACACCTTTTAGATAAACTTCATGCCTGTGATTTGCTCAAATTATCATATTAAAGTTGTATTTTATAGTTGCCTTACATGTGTTCAGTTTATTATGTAAATGAACCTTTTTAATGAAGGCCAATCCTGTTATATTCATAACATCATGAAAATAACTGATTAATTAAAATTGAGATTTTTAAAACAATTCTCTAAGGCACATATTTTTACCATCTGAGGTTATATATATATATATATATATATATATATATATATATATATAAAATATGCGAAACATTATAGTTGTAGTCAAATTGTTAATGTGATAGCTGTAGGTCATGGTCTGTAGAATGACAACACATTTTTCTTTGCTATAAGTAAAAAAGTCCCCCCCCCCCCCTACAAATTCATTCTCATCTATTCTATTTTACTTTAGTTTCGAAAGAAGCAACTGAAATTTGCTAGAAGTAGAATTCATGACTGGGGACTTTTTGCCTTGGAACCTATTGCAGCAGATGAAATGGTTATTGAATATGTGGGACAAATGGTCCGACCTTTAGTAGCTGATATGCGAGAGAAGAAATACACTTCATTAGGGGTTGGAAGCTCCTATTTGTTTAAAGTTGATGTAGATGGTATCATTGATGCTACTAGATGTGGAAATTTGGCTAGGTTCATAAATCATAGTTGTAATGTAAGTATGAATTACGGATTATAGCTCTATTAAATCAGTTCATTTTAATCTTATTTCAAGTAGGAGTTTATATGTAAAGTCAAATTATGATTCAATTTTTTTATTCTTATTCAAAGTGCTTATTGATTGAGCAAATATTTAATTATTGGTTAAATAAATGATTTAGATGGATTTGAAAAATTTTAATTAATTATTTTAAAATTAAAATTCACTAGTATGAAAAATTTGAGTTAGTTAATCTCTAATGGGATTTATAAAATGTTATCTTGATTTTAAATTTGCAGATTTCTTAAAATTTATCAATTTATAATTAATGTAATGCAATAAAAAAGTATTAATTATATTTTTAGCTTTCTTGTAAACCTTTTGTGCATTTCCATTTTTTAGTTTTTTTAATAAGTAACATTGAAAATTATTAGAAATTCAATATTTGTAATGTTGCTTTAGATTATTTAGTAAGTGAAAATAAATCTAATTGTACACAAATTTGGTAATCAAACATATTTTAGGTAATAATGTATTTTTACATGGTTGCTGTATTCTAAGCAGTAATTAAATAATTCTCCTCAAAATTGCTTGGATGTAAGCATATATCTTTTTGAATAAAGAAATACTCCTTTTGTAACTGGTGTAGTAAAAATTTTCCTTATTTGTCATTTTTTTTTAAATTTCTTATTTATTGCAGTATTTACCCTTTCTGATTTGCAGAATTTGATATGAAATAGTTTTATTGTTATTCTTATTATTTTTTACAACTGTAAATGATACTTAGCAAATTGTTTTTAACTTATATTGTTTCAGGCAAAATCATGGTAAATTTATTAACAATATTATTTTAAATTTATCTAAAAGTTATTAATTCTTTATTGATAATTATAAGAGAATTGATTATATATGTATCTGTTAGTTTGTTGCGAATTAATAAAATTTATATGTAATTAGAAGAATACTTTATATTTATGTAATAAATTTTTTTTACCTCTGCTTCTCAGAGCTTAATAATTGCAAATTTAATTGCTTTAGATTGATTTTTCTCTGCTACCCAATAAATTGAGGAACTAGCGATTCTTTAGTTTTTCATTTTAAATAGCAAAATTCCCACCCAAGTCTATAAAAAAACATTGGCTACATTATCAATTGCTTTTTTCGTGTTTGGCCTCTCCTTGAGTTACTTAGATTTCTAATCAATACACAACAATATACCTTCATTGATATTAAAATTTGTGCTTAATTGCTAATAAATATAATAAAGAAGGCAATGTAACTGAAAATTTACATCTTTATTTATTATACTAGTTACAAGTGTGAACTTAATCTTGAAGTAATATCAAATGAAATTTTGGAATGCATATTGACAAATTCTAAAATTTGGAGTGTGAATCCTAACTTTATTGAAATTCCTTTACTACGGTGAAAGAATCTGACATTTTGGTTTTAGAAACAGGTTGCTGCTTGCATTCTTTCTAGATCAAAATTGTGCGCAAGGTCCATCATAGTGCACATATAACTTTTTGATCAGTTATTTTGATGTGATGATATTCAGCTCTGAGGAATGAGCTTTTAAAATTAATAAAACATGCTCTTAGAAATGCAGTAGTATAATTTAGTATAACAAAGACTTTTTAACAAAATATGAAAACAAATTTGATTTAGATACTTTAGAAATAGTTTTGTATGTGTGCATGCATGCAGTTGAGAATGATAAACGTAAAAATTCATCAGGGTGATAATTTTGCAATTATTGTAGCTTCTTTTAATAGGCAAAACTTTAATCAAATATATTATTAAAAAAATGTTTTTACATTCAATTGCTTTGTTTCTTCATTTCTACTAAGTTTGCTGTAAGTTTATTCTTTTTTTTTTTTTTTTCAGCCCAACTGCTATGCAAAGATCATCACAGTGGAAGGCTTAAAGAAGATAGTTATTTATTCAAAACAACCTATTAATGTGAATGAAGAAATCACTTATGACTATAAATTCCCTATAGAAGAAGAAAAAATAATATGTTTATGTGGTGCACCTCAATGCAGAGGAACGCTCAATTAATAGTCTACAGTCACATAGCTGTGGCAATGTACCTTCATGTGATATCAAGTCAAAGGAATCAGCAGTTGGATACTGCGATTAATTTCATTAAAATTTGCCATTCATCAACAGAATTGTATAGAAAAACCCTGTTTTATTCATTAAACATCAAGTTATCATATTTTTGAAGTGTACAGAGAAAAGAACAATTTTTATATGTGCTGTAATGTTCAAGGTAAGCACACAAATTAATATATCACACCATGCAAAATTCTTCAAAGGTTGCGATGTTAAATAAACTGAAATATAAAGATTATGTTGATTTTTCTAAAGTTGTTCTGGTTGAAAGAATCTTTTGTGCCTTTACATTAAGTATCAGATCTCACATTGATTGCCTTTCAATCAATTGAAACTAAACATGTAAATTTGAAATTTAAAAGATGCCATAGTAATTAGATTCTAATATAACTACTTTCTTAAAAGTAGAAATTTTTTTTTAGTTACGAATAGTGTTATTTTGTATGCTCTAAAAATTACTCTGAGATTGAAAAAGAGAAAAAAAAATACAGTTAAAAGAGTGTGATGTAAATGTAATCCTCTTTTTCTATTGGGGGGGGGGGGGTACAGATATATTCTTTTCTTTTTGTGAAAAGATTTCTTCATTCCAGTGTTACTAAGTATTTTTTTTAAAAGAAAAATGTATATAGGAATGTTTGTTTTTCTATACATAAATTTTGATTTAAAGGTACTAAAATTTTTACCTTAATCCCTAAAAAAACTTAATTTTAAATCATAAAAATTAAAATTTTAAATGTTAATGTATGTATAAAGGTAGTGTAAAGTGAAACCTAAATGTGAAGTAATTCATATTGGAGGTACTTTCAGCCTGCTCAACTGTTATGAGAATCAACATAACCCAAGTTTAGATATTCTTTATTATTTGCAGAATTTATTGTAAGATGAATTTTATTGACCTTTTTGCATATTCTCTATAATTTATAAATTATTTTTTCCTTTTTC
>JAPMOR010087204.1:0-11494 GCA_026543865.1 Argiope aurantia
TTAAAAAGTAAAATGGTCAGACATCTAAATTGAGAGCAACTTCCTTCTTTTTTTTTATTTTTGACTCTGATTTTTTTACATGTAAGCAGCTTTCAAAAAGTGAAATTACTTCAATACGCGTCAGGATAAAACAATGTTTTAGGCTTGCTTTTACCAGTTTAGTTTCTGTTTAACACATGGTGTATAAAATATTTTATATAAATTTTTAATTTTGCATTGAAAATAATTTTTTTTATAAATTATGCTTTTAATAAAGTGAGTGCATACTTTGACAAATATATCTAGCGATTAACTCCAGAAATAATCTATGATGAACATTTTTTTCCTTTATTACTGCAGTTCACTGAGTTTATTTATTGAAGATACTTTTTGAGTAATGTTCTGTTATATTACTTAAATAATAAACCATTTTAATGAATGCATACGAAACTTCGATGCTGAATGATTCTCCCCCCTACCCATATACATTTAATGAATATAATTAATCAGTGTGCATGTTGTTGGGTGAGTTGAAATTCCATTACTACTAGTTTATTAAACTTCAAATATTAAGTGTAATGACAGAAAAATAGACATGCGTATATCATACGGAAAATAGTGGTATAATATTTCAAAAATGCCTGAAATTATATAATCATCATAATTTGAGGTTTTCATCATAATTTGAGGTTTAATTTGAGATTTTCATCATAATTTGAGGTTTTTCCTTATGACTTTATTCAAAAAGTCATAAGGGAAATAAAATTGAAATAAGTAATTAAGAATCTAATATTCTCAGAGAAAGCTTTTTTCCCAAACTATCCAAAGGCAAGAATGAAAAAATTCTGTTTTTTTAAAGCTGATATATAAGAAGTTATCATTTTTATATTTAATGTGATTTTTATTTATTTTCAATTTTCTTATGAAAGATTTTATTAGCATTTTTTTTTTTTTTGAAATTTGAAGTATACACTTTTATTATTATTTTTTTTTTGTAACAGAAATATAAAATATCAGAAATTTTTTTTCTGTATTCCAAAATCCATTGTTACTTATTAGATTATATTTGTCTATTTAATCATTTTTTTATAACTCAAGCATCTGAATTTATTTGATAGTAAATAAATAAACATTTTTTTCGGTAGCAACATTGTCGATAAACATCTCTTTCATAAAATAAAATGATTTTCGAATTTGCCATGATATTGATATTTTTTTTTCATATTTTTTTTTTCATTTTTAATCTTTTTGAGAGCAAACAAATTCCAGGAAAATAAATTATACTTCATTCAAAAGTAGTTGGATAAATATGTTTTTTGTTTTTTTTTCATAAAATAACTTTTTAGAACTTATACAAAAACCGACATACCATGAAACTGTTATACTTGGTATTAAAAACAAATATTATGTTTTCAAATTTTCAGCAGTATATTTGTCTGTACATTCTTCTAGAAAAAGTTTCAGAATCACGAGATTAGCTTTCAGATTTATGAACTAGATTGTTTACAAAATGATGCAGGAGAAATTAAACACTTTTGTAGAAACTGAAAAACGAGTTTTCTCTGATATATTTAATAGGTATTTATTTATATTTTTTCTAAATATTTAAATCCTATCTCCTGTATTCTCATATCAACATTTTCTTAGTTCCATATAATTTATTTAAAATATTAGTTTTGAATATATTACTTTAAATAAATGGCGAAAATTTAATGCAGATTTGTCAAGTTTTCTTTGTAATCAACTGTAAACTTCTAACAATAAATAAAAATATTTTAGTAACGTAATATCTTATTAAATTAATATGACAAATTTTACATCTATCTAATTAGATATTATTTATTTATTTTATGTTGTAGAAATACTTAGTTAGTATTATCCTAAAATTACTTGAGACAAGATCGTGATAGATAATTATTACAATCATATTAGCCTAAAAATATACCTAAAGTAATTATATTTTCTTAGTTGTCGATTTCAACATTTTTTAATAGAACAGAGGTTGAATTTCCTTTTCATTGTCGCAATAAAAATAATAACAATAAAATAATCTATCAAAAAAATTAAATATTTATTCTTCTATAAGTATATCTTTATTATAACCCATATGTATATAACAATACATTATACCTATACATATACCTTTCATTATACAACTAGAATATATAAATATCCCTTCTTTCTACAATTATTCTATTATTTTTTTTTATTTCTAAAAATTTTTTAGTGAAGAAAGCAGATATTTGGATCTTTAATTATTAAATTTCAGATTTAGTTAATCCTTTAGTAATAAGTGATCTGAAAATGAAAAGTTTCCCAAACTTAGAAACTAAACTTTTCATTTAAATAATCAAAATTTTACTGATTTTCCCCAAATAGTTCGCAATATATATTTGAGAACGAAAACTTCGACATTTTGAAAATTTAGAAAACAGCTTTTTCGATGATTCTAGTTATATTTTCCTACAATTTATGTTTTTAATTTTTGCTAAATTAAAAACAAAAATTGTAAAAACATAAATTTAAAAACAAAATTGTCAAAATATTGCATCAAAACATTTCAGAAAATTTAGAACAAAGTAAAAATACCTTAAATAAGCCTTAAACATTATAGTGCGAAGCTGTTTCGTATTAAATATGTTTTTTTTATTCACAGCTACAGTTTTTTTAATCAAAGCTTTCCCATTTTATTTTTATCTGTAATTTCATATATTTCTGTGCATTTCTTAATTTTCTACATTCCATAAAAATATTCATTTGATTTTCAAGACTTCAAATTTTTGACAAATTACTTTATTGTTAATATTAACTTATAGTCATACAAATCCATCTATACAGTAGAAGTTAAGCCGTAGCCACTGAGGCAACTTACGTCATCAAATCCAGCTTCTTTTTGGGACATTAGTTTCGAAACGACTGTCTAAGGACCCCTGTGCGAGGATGATACTTGCGAAATTCTAAAGTCCATAAAATGCAGAGTTTTAAGAAAGTTTAATCATTAATGAAGAACTTAATACATGCTTTGGTTGATAAGGAAGGCTGTGATCTTACTTTTAGAATATTCAATCATAATTATATGAATAAAAATTGGAAAATTATTTTCTTGTTATTTACTTATAGTTAATAACACTTACGTTCTTTGTTATATGTGAATGATTATAACGACTTAAAATGCTGAAATATATAATACTTTATGATATTTCTTATGAAATATGAGGTTACCTGCAGTTTTAATAAAGTTTAAAATTTGTAGCCGTTCCTGATTCAGAGTGATGGGCAACATGACAAAACTAGAGAGCACAATTATCATCCATACCTTCTTATGACAATATTTTCTTTCAAAATATTTCAGATATTGCAGTGTAATATAAAAATAAATCAATGCATTTGTTGGAAACTTAATACAATTTTCGCCGTTTTTAGAAGTTTTCATTTTGGGGGCAAAGTTTAGTTTTAAATTTTAAAGCTTAGTTTCAATCCATGAAAATTTATCTTTAAAAATGTCCTTTTACATTTGAATTTCTTTTAATTGAAATTTTTATTAATTTAATTAAGAGAATCTGAATGACTATGAGTTTTTTTTCTTATGAAAATCAATTGCACTACAAATTTTTGAAAATAAATAAATGAAATATTGTTTCTGAATTTTCAAATGAATTTTTCTATTGAAATGATATTTCCTCAGAACCTTTAAAACAATGTATTCAAATGCACTTCTTTTTTTTCTTTTCTAAGTTAAGCTGATTGCTAATAGCGTGGACATTGAATACAGTGAATAGCAAAACAATAAATTAGTCAGAAACCTTTAATTCTGAAATCAACATAGATATTTTTCTGAAAAATATTATACTCCTACAATTAAAAAAAAATCCTAATTTTATAAAATCTTTTAATTTGATTAAATATTTTCTTCTATTCATGCTCTTACAAAATGAATATTCATCTGTAAATGTTTTAAAATGATTATTTATACACATTTCATTTTATCTCAAAATTCCATAGAATATTTCTTTAAGATTATAATAATTACTATTGAATAATTCTATTAAATCTAATTTATTTGCGTTAAGTTACTGTTCGTTGAAACTTTAGATAAATTCAACAATTTTAAAACATAAGAATGAATATCCTGTTTTTTTTATTATTTTTTATTCTATATTTTTAATTTCTTCGATTCTTTATGTTAGTTAGTTATTTTATGCTTATTATTGAGTCGCTAAAATCATTTTATACATATGTTGCATGATAGTAGACATTGGTGTAACATTTCAGTATTATTCAAAATAACGTTTGATTATTATTTCTTTTTATAAGGTTTTTAGTAAAACAAAAATGACAAACAATAGTTAGCTTGTTTTAAATGATTGTAGCAAAAAATAGTAAATAAAAATAAGATTATGTTTGCTCGCATAATTAATAGCGCTCTCTCGTAGAATAATTAAACAATACTTAGTCTGATACTAGGTAACTAAATGTACATTACGTAAATTAAGATGTTTCTACTTTCTCATTAATAGAAAAATACAAAACTTCTCTTCTGTTTTCCTTACCTCTTTTTTATTTTGACAGAACTTATGAAAGTAGATGAAGCATGAAATTATATACGAAAGATAAAACTTGTGGAATTTACCCATTGCCAGGAAACAAATTCTTTAACTTTTCATGTCTCCACATATGCTTCACTTAATAATGATTCATCTGTAAGTAATAGATTTACTTCCTTACTTTGAAACTGAACTGTGAGCAGTTTATTAGCTCCAGACTAAGAAAAAAGTACTTTCTTTCAATGAATAATAGCTATTATTTTATATAATGTCACATTACCATATTATAAGTCACTTAAAATTAAACTAATTAACAAATTAATATTTTTTATTTTTTGTAGTTATTTTATTTATAATTAAATTATAAATTACATGTTCTCTAGCTTTAATGTTCAAATTTATTTTAATTTTTCTGGAATCAAATCATGCTTGTAACAATAAGAAAAATGAGTATCGAAGGAGTCTAAGAAAGTTCATTGTTTTAGACAAAGGAATTAAGTAAATTATTCACTAACAAAAAATTTTAATTTTTTTTAATGTTGTAACATATTATAATTTAAAGATTTTGCTTCGGAAAATATGGAAATAAACTGGAATAATTTTTCTTTTTCAAAATAGTCCCAAATTAATTCGAAAATTCTTAAACAGAATTATAAAACATTATTTAAAAAAATTCCAAACATGTTTCTTGATAAAAATAAAATGTAGCCTTTAAAACTGCTCTTCGAAAAATCGACAAAAAAAAAAGAAAATTTCATCTGTTACACACATTGACTTCAGTCAAATTTCATATAATTTTTGAATTCTTACATTTTTCTCCTTATTAATATAATATATAAAAATATCCAGTTCATAATTAGTTATTAAAGAAATAAATATTAATTTCTGTATTCAGATTGCGTAAGTATTATCAAGCAATTTAAATATATACATATTTATGTGTAAGTGTTTATGCGTAAAGTATTATCAAGCAGTTTGAACATATACATATTTATGTGTAAAATAATTAGATATATATCCGCTTGGCTGTATGTTTGTGCAGTACTTGAACTTATATACTTCTGCTGCTTTTAATAGAAAAGTTCTGAACAATTTTTTTTTCCACTCTCTCATTTCAAACAAACTAATAGAATATGTTAAAGGGCAAATCTGTGCATAAAAAAGTCAGAATAGAGAACAAAGAATTAAGATCCCCATTTTTCAGAAAATCAATTATCCTTCTTTTGTGTCACCATATGCGCTTTGCTGAATAAATGATTTGTCTGCATGAGAAGAAGGCCTTGAGTTAAAATTTATCTACGGAATTTTCAGCTTAAAAGGAAAAAAAAATATTTATGCGCTCTATAATTATCTGGCAAAACATATTTTATATGTGTTTATTTATATTTTGTTTTATTAAATTAGGATACACACATTCATTTTAAAAATAAGTAAAAATGCCATATATCAAAGGATTAAAGTCCAAATAACCAACTCACCTCTAGCTTTACTTTTAGAATATTTTTTGTTTAATCTTTTATAAAAAATTAGCATAGGAAATATTTTATCATGAAAGCGTTCAGGAATTTAAATTTTTAAATAAAAGAATGCTTTATTATCAGATCTTAAATAAAATTTTCTGTAAAGAGATTCTGTGGGACATTTCTCTAGCCTTTTCGAATCTTAAAGTATCTCTCTCTCTCTCTCTCTCTCTCTCTATATATATATATATATATATATATATATATATATATATATATGTGTGTGTGTGTGTGTGTGTGTGTGTGTGTGTGTGTGTGTAATGATATTTTAAACTCTTAATTCAACCCAAATTAATTTCAAAGATTCTACCTTAATTTAGCCCATAGTAACTACATTCTAAAAATATTCTCTTATTTCGTTATCCAATTCCACTTTCGGTTTAATTAATTCATTTGTAAAAATAATGCGCCATCAGTATTACGTGTCAAATTAAAGTGATATCTTAAGTGCCCTTAAAAAGGTGTCAAAGGTCACCACATTGGCACCTAGCCAGAAATCCTATGTTATCTAGTACTAGTGATCATTTGTTCGTCATTTTTTGCTTCTTTTTGCCTTCTGCTTTTTGTGCCACGCTGCGCCTTCTTGTAAATAATCATGTTTGCCTCCCGAGAGAGAATAAAACGGAATAAAAACTACCAATTCTCTTCACTGCTTCGAACCTGCATTCTACTTAAACCAAAATATGTTACATATTATTTAGCCGACAGGATTCGAAAAATCCATTATATATTATTTAGTTGACAAGGATAGTTTTCTGTGATAAAATTTTAAAAAAAATTAATTCCCGGGATGAGAGGCAATTTGATGTTACGGTGCAGCTCCTTGATTCGTCGTGCATCGAAGATGGTTCCGTATTGGTGCGACCACCCACGCTTGTCACCGATGGCGAAGCTCTTTCGGCTACGTCTTTCCATGAGGAAGTTCCATACCAACCGATGCAATATCCCCTGCATTCCGTCATGTTACCGCATCGTCGATGGTACCGTGCCTAACCTGTGATCTCATCTGCCATTACTGTTCTGCTGTTCAATATCCTTGTGTTTTTGTGCTCCTTGTCATCATAGAGAAGTTCCCTTTATTCAGTGCTCAAAATTTCCTCTTGTATTTGTGCTGCTTATTTTCAAGAATTTCCAAACTGTGCCATGATTTATCAAAAAGTTATACGTTTATGCTCCTTAATTTCAAAAAGTTCCAACTCCTAGTGTGTTTAATTTATTAAAAAAAAGTTATTAGTGTTAAAAAAAGTCTCCATCAACTGACTCAACGGATAAAATTAAAGATTTATTCAACTTTTCAATTCAACTTTTGATTTTATTTTGAATGGCATTTTTCTATTATAATATAATTGCAAATAATCTTTTTATATTATTATTCAAAATACCATGAGTTTAATTTAAAATATTTAGTTTTTTTTAAATTTTTTCAAATCTATTATTTAAAATTTATTCATAACATTATAATTTGTTGAATTTCAAATTTATGTATATGCTATTAATAGCTAAGAAAAAAATGATTTCCCAAATTTAATTAAATTTATCTAACTCAAAAGGTTAAAAAAATATGCATACAAACCTTGTGGAAGAAAAAAATAACATACCAAGATTCTTATATACTAATAATTAATGGCACATGATAATTAGACTAAGGTAGTGAATACCTCAGGGAAAATTATTGCACCCGTGACAGTTATTGAGCTGCCCTCTATTATAACTTTGACCAAATACTTGTTTTCTACAAAATACAAATATAATTCTTTATATTACATATTTTTTTCCCAATACTATAGTAGTATTTTGAATTATGCGTTTGTTATATTCATTCACAAGTGTTTTGTTTGAGATTATTGAATTCATTACTTTTAGTTCAAAATGATTTATTTGAAATAAAGGGATCTTACATTATATGAAACCATTCATTAAAATTCATCTAGATTCACCGCATCAACTCCTCTACTCTACTGAGGTTATTGATGTGGCCAAAGCCATTTTAGATATTTTTGGATATATCTAATCTTATTGAAGTTCCAAGTGTTTAATATGAAATAATTTCAATTTTGCAAGTACTATTTTAATATCAAGGTTTTTACCTGAAGTTTTGAATCTTGTGTTTATATTTATAGCTAAAATACTTTACTTAAAATTATAATCATATTGATATTTCATTTGGGTTAATTCATAGCAATATTGAAATTATATTTCGTAATTTTATATTTAATTTCTAATTTAATAATCTTGTTGAGTCAGACTTCAAAAAATTTGAGAATAATATAGGCAAATATATCATATGCTGTCTTCATTAAATTAAGTTTATGAATTCAGTTTTTACAGGAAAATGGTCAAAATAACTTTGTGCAATATACTGTTTAATTTTAATATTTTGTTATTACTGTTGATTAACAATATTCACAAAAATAATTCTTTTCATGCTTCTAATATAAAGTGATAATTTTGATGTCTGTATTAATATTTGTATAATGTGAAGGCAAGGCAAACTGAGGTATCACTTTCAATATACTTTTAAATTAAACTTACTCGGACACCACTGTAAAGAATGGTTGTGTCAGAGCGCCCCGATGCACTACCAGTATTGCGGTGGAGGGGGGGGGCAATGTAAAGATATTTTAAACTCTTAAATTAATCCAAATTAATTTTCAAGATTTTATCTTAATTCAGCCCATAGTAACTTCAATCTAAAAATATTCTCTTATTTCGTGATCCAATTCCACTTTTGGTTTAATTAATTCCTCTGTAAAAAAAATGCGCCATCAGTACTACGTATCAAATGAAAGTGATATTTTCTGTGCCCTTGAAAAGGTGTTAAAGATCAGCACTTTGGCGACTGGTCAGAAATCATATGTTATATAAAAATAGTGATCATTTGTCAGTCCCTTTTAGGCTTCTTTCTTACTTCTGCTTTTGTGATGCGCTTCGCCTTCTTGTAAATAAAATGCTTTCCCGATGGATTAAAATGAATTTTAAAAGATAAAATGTATCTTCAATGTCTTCAAACCTGCATTCTGCTTCAACCAAAAAATGTTATATATATATATATATATATATATGCAAAAAGTCTGAAGATTGAAGATTGGTTTCTTGTTTTAGTTCACAAAAATTAGAATTATTTCTTTTCTATAATGATATATTTTATCTTTTTATATATTCAGTTACCGCTTTTATTCAGAATGATCTCGATTTTTTTTATTTATTTAGATGCCTACAAAGAAGTTCCACATTCTCTGATGAGAAAGAATATTTTCATTTATATAATTTCTAAGAACTTAATTCTTGAAACACTGGTATAATTTTCAAAAAAAAAAAAATTAATTTTAACTATGGCAGCTAACACAAAACACAAACTAAATCATATTGAAGTAAACAAATTCTTGCATCTAATAAAATATTATATTTTTAGGTAAGAGCTTGTATTTATTTGCAACAAAATTGAATAAATTTTGGGATGATGCCGGATAATGAAAAATATTTTAACAAAATGCCTTATTAAATTATAATGAAAGTAGAAACGAGATATTTTTCTTCTAGTTTCATAAAATCGATGAAATTGTTTTGAAGAAATTGCAAGTCAAAAGAAAATAAAACAGAAAATAAAGATTTAGGACTCGACCTTCCGAAGAAGAAAATCAATTCATCTTCTTTGACTCTACATGTACTATGTAAAGTAAAGTTTTGTCTGCATAAATTATAGATTGCTGACATGATCTGCTGTTGTACTGCTGGCCAATTTGAGACAGAACGAATTTGTATTTTTTTTATCTGTTATTGTTTATCAGCCATTGTCGGTGATCAGCTGGTTTGCAAGTATTAATTGTCTTTTCTTCCAATACATTTCTTATGCATGATTAGAACATGAGTATTTCTTATGCAGGATTTAAATTTCCAACTATGAGAAGTATTAATTTTTTTAATAGCATTAAATCTATACTGTTTTTGTGTCCTTCTTTCTAGTCTTCCCCTTTGCAAGTTAGTCCCAAGACATCAAGTATGTTAAAAATATAATTGTTCACATGTTTCCAAATTAGACATTGCCTCGCTCGGCAAAGTAATTTTCAATTCTGATTCAACACCAGCCGCCTTTGACAACCAGCTGGTTGGCTAATATTAATGACTATTCAAATTTTCAATAAAATAATTTGTATAACATTCTAGTCTAAGCTATCTCAGTCAATTATTCTTAAACATGCAATTTTGATAACTGGTAACTCATATTATTTTTTACGTCTTTCACTGTTCTGGTTCTCCTAGTCCTTGTGCCATGTATCATCCTTCTTTTTGTCATCTCAACTATGATTTCATTTTAATTTTAACTCGAAACTACGAAACTCCAACTAATAGATTATCTTTATAATTGAATCTACATGTATTAATTAAAAATATAAATTCGCTAATAGAATATTTTTTAATGCTGAATATGCTTTATAGTTTTCATGATATTTCAACATATTATTCAAGAAAATTTTCTAAATCAAAGAAGAAATCAATGTATTAGAATAAGAAAAGAATTGTCAAGGTATATGAATGATAACACGATTTTAAACTTCCAATTATATTACAGGATATAATATAAATATTAAAAAAATATATGGATTTAAAAAAACGTAAAAAAAATAATGAGGAAACAAAGAAAATTGTTTAAATTTCAAAACAAGATTTAACAATATTTTTGATAATCGAGTGAAAGATAGTTAACGAATATGTCAAAAAAGTTGCTTGGTAATTTATTGATATCACAAGAACAATTAAAATTTTTTTAAATTATGTTAAATACACTTTCACCTAGTAATATTCTTAATATCTCAATAAAACCTCTAAATTTTTCATAATTTTTCAGAAATTTAAATTTTGAAAATATATTTTCACATTTGGGCATTCTCCTTAAAGTACATTTGTTTCAAATTAGATAGTTCTTGCTTAAACAGTCTAACCTGTAGAGAGCCAATAAACATGCAAACACACACTCACAAACACGCATGCGCGTTCGAGTATATACACCGATAGATATAGGGCTTTGCCTACTTATTTATTTATGGCGAGTACTTGCACATACAACTTACCTATTTATGCTGATCTTTCCTATACTTTGCTGTATTAAATTTCGGATATTGCATGTTTTTAACAATTTTTTACAATTACTTTTTTAACAATTTTTAATGGATGCACAATTTTTAACAGTTCAAATAAGCTCATTTATATTATTTTAATCTATGTTCTATTAAGGTCTTTGTTAAGTGAAGTGAGGTGAAGAGATTGTGCTTTGAAATGAAGTGAGTTCACTTCTGTTTTTGTGAGTTGGAATAAAGTTGAGTGTTCGTGCGTGTGAGTTTTTAGTGAGTTATTTTTGAGTTTTATGAGTTTTACCACTGAGCTATCAACACCTGGTCCGTCGAGCCGGAGTAATTAAGTAAATTATGCGACTGAGATTCATTTGAGAAGAAA
>JAPMOR010087208.1:0-32825 GCA_026543865.1 Argiope aurantia
AAATTACAATCGATAGAATCAAACCATTTGCAGAATTACAAAATAAAGTACATGAATTTTCTTATTACTGTATTTGATTTTTACACTGAAACTTATCGGTCTCTTTTTTTTTTTTTTTTTTTTTTTTCGTTTTCAGTGCAGTACATTCAATCATTGAAAACTCGTATTACAAAAATTTGAAAATATCAAATACTTGAGAATTTTAAGGCAAAAAGCGGTTTCTTGTTTAACAACGTGTTGCAGTCTAGATCTGAAATATCCTTACCCAAATTTGTGCCCAGTATATATTTTATAGCACTTTATAAATAAAAATGATGTCATCCTGAAACAGAGATTAGAAAATAAAATTGTTCCAACAAATGTATCCATTCAACATATATTGCCATATCACTAACCTCCACGTAATTGTTCTGGCCCTACCGGCAAAAAAAAAAAAATAATAATAATAATAATAAAATAATAATTAAAAAAATGAAGAGAGGAGCAGTCATGCGGGTGACGTGAGACTGATACCGGTAAGAGTGTGTGTGTTGGCAAGAGCTCCATGGAGAACTCAGAGAAATAAATTTAAACGTACATATGTAAATAATCATCAATTATTTAATCCATAAAATGCAATAAACTCGTGTTGCCAAGTACAGTGTCATCACTCGTATCAAGGCACGCGACACCTACAATAAATCGGTCGTTCACCCAAGATGCAGTTTCACGTAAAAGAAAGTATAGTTTCAAAATCCCGGGCAAAAAGCTTATAATTTAAAAATGAAATTCTTTCACAGTTTACCGCAAAGATTTGTTAACTGTGGTAACAAATCTAAAGTTATAAATTACTATCATATATCAATTAATTAATTTTTATAACATAAAAATAATTTATGCTTATGAATCTGCGGGTGAATGCGTTATTTCTAAAAATTCTTTCTCTAAATTTAAAAAAAAAAATTAACCAGTGTTTCATATCAAATTTAATTTAACTGCATCTTAAATATGAATGATTCGAAATAGTTTTCGACAATCTTTAAAAGTAAATAAATTTAAAACAAATCTGTACTAATAATAAAGATGAATTTGCGTACGCGTGTGTGTATCTACTACCAAATTTGGTCGTTTGAGTTGCAGCTACCAAATTTGGCACATGTATATCTTGGAGGTACTGTGAACCTCGAAGCGATTTTCATAAAATTTTAATTAATTAAAAATTAAGCTGAATTTTGCTGCTTTATCCACTTTTGAACTTCCGACAATATTATTTCACAAAAGTAAATTTTACGCCATTTCAGTCTTAATAACGATATTGTGAATCTAATATTAATAATCTAATATTTCTGCTGAATTTCGGTAATTTTTTAACTTTTTTCGAAAACTTATTTTAAAAATGACCGAAGAAGGAGGACTTTGTTTAATATTTGTACAATTTACGACACTATAAAAAAAAGTGAAGCTACAATATCGCGAGATTTATAAGATAGAAGAACCACACATTCACATTTTTAATAACGCTATGATGACATGTGATTGATTTCCATTATAAATTGTCATGCACACTCTAAGAGAAGTAGTCTATGCAAGAAAATTAAAGTAACGCATCTTTAATGTCAAGCAATTTCACTGTATCATGGATATGAAGTTATATCAAAACAAATTTACTGAAAATAAAGGTAACCAATATCCCTAAAGAATCGGCTGCTTGCCAAAGACGACTGATATATAGCAATTAAATTAATTACATTTGATATAGGAACATATAGCTACAGAACTAGAATAGTGTGATAATATAAGAAATCATTTTTCCATCTAAAACAGTAACCAAAGTAATAACCAGTGGAGTTTTACAACACGTTGAAATGTCATACCAGGGAAAAGTAAGTAGTGATATATTACCATCGTGAGATTTCCTAACAGATATATGCACTATTAAGAGTTGCCAGCGCGTTGCTGTGTGAAACTAAATATTTCAAATTAACAATGAGCGTGTTGAAATGCTTTTGTATATTCAACATTACATTATGAATTAACCTATGAATATGATAGGGCCGCGGTGGCCTGCTGGTAAGGTCTCGGCTTCGGAACCGGAGGGTTTCAGATTCGAGACCCGATTCCACCGAAGAACTGTCGTGTAAGGGGGTCTGTCGCACGTTAATTCCGTCATGACCAAACGTCCTCCCACTGGTGTGGTGTGGAGAGGGGGGTGCCAGCTCAGGTGTCGTCCTCGTCATCTGACCGCGGTTCAAAATGACGAGGTCCGTCCCAAAATAGCCCTAGTGTTGCTTTAAAACGGGACGTTAATATAACTAAACTAAACTAAAAAATGAATATGATTTTTCTATATGTTTTTGTCTACTCTGACAGTTAATCAAAATCCTTTCTAATTACCCAGTAGACAAAACTTAAAATCCTTCTTGTTGTTGTACATGCGAGACAGGCGAAAGAAGTCAATTCATTTGACGCCATTGCCACATGACAAAAAAAACTACACATGCCTTTTATTTACAAATTTTTTATTTATTTATTTACAATATATTACGCTCTTTAAGAACATCATATCTTGCAAAATACCCAATAAATTTCAGAATTAAATTTTCCCAGTAGATTAACATGAAATGACTTCATTAAGATATATAGCAGTCTATTTACAAGAAATATTCTACTAATCCAGGTTTCATGAAATAAATAAGTTTAAAATCTAGATTGAAATAATCATAAAGGTTAGTCAAATTGCCTTTAAGTCGCTTAATCACTCTTGTATCGATAGAATACACTTGTATCGATAGAATACACTTGTATCGATAGAATACACTTGTATCGATAGAATCACTCTTGTATCGATATCTAATAATGAGTATTTTATTGTATACTGTAACTGTGGCCATCGATCGTAAGAGATTTTTTGACTCTAAAGACAGAAATTTTCATTTAGGTATTCTGTCCCGTGAACAGAATGATGAATTAATACTCATTTTAATTACTTTTTAAAGGATTTTAATCAGACAAGTTTGTATCAGCAATTCTTTGATTTATCGACAAATGAGATTTTCTTGAAAACTTATTTCTTGAATGATAATAACTGAAACAAAATCAATTAAAAAAAAATCGAAACTCTCGTCCAAAATATCATAGTGATTTGATTCGTCTGTCTTCACAAAACTGTACTTAAAACTAGTTTTTAAAAATTTATTACAATTAAAGAGAAAAAAAAATCGGCATGCAAATAAAATTGGATAATTGAAAAGTTAATTTACTTTTTAATTTCAATGCGATGCAAAAATGATTAATTATTTCGAAGTTATTCAGAAAAACGTTAAAATGTCAATTAACTCTTAAATAAGAATCTAATAAAACCTACAATACCTTTCTTAACGGACATTCATGAGATAGTAAATGTATAAAATGATGTCGCAAACTATGTAGCCAGCAAATTGCAAAGCCGAAGGTCCAGAGATCTGTCCTCAAGAGCGCTTTCAATGAATTTTTTGTTTCACGCAGTTTCAAATTAAAACAGAAGCGAATGTGACATTTACTGGGGGACAATAAATATCAAATTATAAACACACTGAATTCTACACATATAAAAAATCTATACTTTCATTATTGAGTTATATCACCAAAGGCAAATTAATACAGAAAAATTTATGAAAGTTAATGTTAATGAGTGCAGAGGTCATTCAGCATTAACAATGAAAACCTGTATCAACTTGTTGCAATCTCGATATTTCCAGACGAACTGCAAGTACAAATTAGGAATCAAAAATAAATCTCCCATACCAAGAATATCAAACGCAAACTGTATCAGAAACTTCCAAGAAAATTCGATTTTTTTTTTTTTTTTTCCCTACTCAAGAAATTATTAATAGTCCAATCAGTCTCGACAACATCATCGAAATAATTTTCCTTATCTGATCAGCACGCAAAAGTCCAATTTCAGAAATGTAAAAAAATTAACTGTATTATTTAATACATATTTGTCATAATTGTTTCAATATAATTTATTTATTGGAACTTTGTAATCAGAATAAAGAGGTGCTTCTACATCTTGTGAGAAAACCTATACATATAAAAACCAGTGTGAGTATTCTTCAAACCACTTTCTGATATATTTATACAAGACAATAGGTAGGTATAATGGGAGAAAAAATGAGTGCGCATTTTGGATCTGTTTCCAATTGTTGACTGGGGCCAAAATTTGATGAATATCTAAAAATTTTAGTGTAATGAGTTCACACAGACATTGATATAGTCCGACGATTCCATTCATCTTGTCCCCATGTCTTTTTTTTTTTTTTTTGAAAAATTGTATTTGCATGCAAACTGATAGACAGATAGACTTTCTGAAGAAGGATTTCGTCCATAATTTGATAGAAATGTAAAAAAAGTGATGTAAAGACCCCAAACTAAATTTCATTTCTCTAGCTCACTTTGTTTTCTAATTTTCTTTTTAAAAACAGAGAGTGAGATAAATGAAAAATAAAGGGAAGGGGGGTTCAGACTTCAGATTTGGATTCATCAAAATTTTGGGGACAATCAAAATGGGCATCAAATTTATTTTTTTCCGACAATAATAATATATCCATTTTGTATATTTCGAATATGACTACGATAAGACGAGAAGTCTATTTTGCTGATGTGTGTAAAGTTCGAAAATATCTTTAAAATACTCCTTTTTTTTTTTTTTTTCTTTTTTTTTTCCCCATCGGTCATGGCATTTAAAAAACTATGAAGACGACGTATGATAAGTTAGAATTTATTCTGGTATTGATTTTTTTTTAAATTACTTAATATTTCAAAGAGAAAATATTTCAATCTGAATTTGAAATTTTGTAAATAAAGGAAAGAATTAATCATTCAGAAATAGAATATGTAGAGGGTCGAGACTCTTTATTATGTGTTATGCCATGGATGAAAGAATGAGTTCAGTTTCAGGAACTACTTTTTATTAGCGGGTTAAGTTCCACGGCACAAACATTTAACACAAGCATATTGAAGAACAAGGCATAGAACAAGAACACACGGCAAGCAAGGACAACACAAGAGACAAGAATGAGGAATCATGGGAAAACATGGTTCTTGATAGGTGGCTCTAGTAGCGCCACCTATGAAGAAAGGAGAAGGCAGTAATTGTAACCGCTACAAATATAGAAAATAAAAATAAAAGGTTTATAGAAAACCAAAACAGAATTAACATAACAAAGTAAGGAAAATATGCGCTTAGACAGGCGACAAAAAAAGAAAAAAAGAAGAATTATAAATTATTCTTAGAAATATTTTTTTTTCCCGAAAAGCACCGAATAAATAGAAACATCAATATATATATGCTATATCAATATTAATATGGACGCTAGTAAGAACTTTAAGTAAAGGATTAATATTTTTTCCGTGTATTTTTAAATGATTCAATTTCCCAACATTTGATTAATAACTAATTATAAGGTTAGGCTACAGGATATGAAATTGGAATTAAAACGTTGAATAATACCTTTAATAACTGTAAGAATACAATAATTATGGTTATAATATAGTACTTGAAATATACCAGTTCCAGTACAAGTATATTAAAATATTTGAGACAATCCTAATAAGGCTGTCCAGTTTCACAAGCCTCACAGAAGCTTTTTATCTTTTATTACTGATGCAACATTTCTTGAAACGATTTCTGAATAACAAATGTTCGTGAAAAGGACTAGAACATGGAGCACTGATACAGAAATTTGATGGTAAACTAAAGTTCTTTAACTTCAGAAAAATGATTATTGTGTTTTAAAAAAATTCTGATTAATAATTATTAGAATAAATCTAAAATTAATAACAAAAATGAATTGAAATATTTCGCATAACTTTCAGAGTGAATTTCTGTATTGCACAATATATTTCGCTATGGGCTCTATTTCATTTCTACTATAAGAGGTTTTTTTTTATATGACAGAAAAAATTAATCATTTGACGTAATCTCAATGATACTAAAAGGTAATTTTTTCCACAAAACATCCGATGGTAAAAAGAAAGTAAAAAACATATGGCTGGTTTCTGACTTTCAAACATATGAACACATACGGTTTGTAGTTACACGAACTTGATTGAAGTGAGAGAACAGAAAACATAAATAAAAAAAAAAATAAAAAACAGTAAAAAATATAAATAAAATTATTTCAACATATTTTTTCCAAGATATCAATGCGCCACTAATTTATTAGTATAATTTATAACCATGTCCTCCTCAAGTAGCGGTTAAGAATCGACAGACTGTTTACAAGTAGTTCTAATCAAGATAATAATACGAGATAATAATCAAGATAATAGTTCTGAAATAATAATACCAATATCAACTCTTTCAATTAATTCCTACCATTACTGAAATGACAAAGCGTCCATATCAAAATATTTATTTGGAAAATAATGACATTTCTCCAATAACAACCATTGGGTAAAACTGATGGAGAGAAGATTTTCATAATTGAAAGTTCTGACGAAAGTATTTTGAATTTTGAAAGAAAAATTTCTAATTATAATTAATTAGTTAATTTATATTACTCAAAGGGTGAAATTGATTTGTATATACTTTAAATTTATTACTTTCGCATGACAATGAAAAGTGACGAAATTAATGAAATCTGGCAACACTTCTGAACCTATTTCGCCCTAAGTATACTCTCATATCAAATACTTTACCAAGAAATTAATGAAATCTGTCAAAACTACTAAACCTATTTCCTTTATGTATACTCTAAGATCAAATACTTTACTAACCTATAGAGATTTTAAATTAAAATTCTAACAAATGTTTTCATACCTTTACGAGGTATACAAATCGAGAATTATTAAAAAGCAATGGAGTGAATAAAAAGCATGATCATAAAATGATGTGTGCGTTTCCGAATAACATACACAGACATACAAATTGTTGAAACTTTAAGAATTTTTATCTATTGCGTTAGAATCCAAGATCTCAGATGCATACATTAGTATCTGTTTTGCTAAATTTCAGAAATGTTAACAATATCGGACAAATTAATTTTTGAAATTGACAATTAAATGCTTGAATATATATTAATCGACTTAATTCATAATCTTGAACTTTAAAATAAGTGTACAAGATAACCAAACCATCTAGTTAACAATCAGTGTCGAACCACCTGGTACATACCTGTACAGTCGGAAGTATATCCGTCCCCATTAACAACATATCCGTCCCTTCTTTTTCGAAGGTGCACCCTGAAGGCCCTGAGTGCCTGCGAGTAAGACCTCTTATTGGAGGTGGATTCTGTTTTGAATCTGTGCCTCCTATACCAATGATTGGAGGCAGGTCGCGGGTCAAGGGTCTCGGGCAGTGCGGACGGCATCTTAGGCCACGCGAGGGCGGCCGGTAGCACCTGGCAGCATTCGATCTGCCGCTTGCTTCCCTCTGTCTTCTGTTCCGAGATTTTCTCGGAAAAATAGCAGGTATGTGCGCAGGCATCGACTCAGACGATCGAAAGCGGGAGGGCCGCGATGAGATATATATAGACCGGGACTATCGATGTGCTATTAAGTGGGACAAAAGGCGTGGGATGGATGGATGTGAAGTATTCTTTTCGAGATGGCCGGATTTATGGTTCTGGGTTAAAGAGGTTATTATGCAGTTACTTAGGGAAACGTTTCACAATTGTAACTAGGGGACACGGAAAGGAAAGGGCATTTATCTTGTTATTTCTTGACTTTTATGAACTGGATTACGTCCTACGATGAGATGTTCCACATCATTAAGGGGATGATACGTCGTGACGTTTCGGAACATTGTTTTTGCTTTCGGGTATATGGGCATATCATGATGGGATCCATTACTCACAAATTATGTTTTCAGTAAAAAAATGAAGGAAAGGAGAATCATTACGTCTGTCAAAGAAAGTGTTTCTTAAATGAATATGATGGGATCCATTACTCACAAATTATGTTTTCGGTAAAAAAATGAAGTAGAGGAGAATCATTATGTCTGTCAAAGAAAGTGTTTCTTAAATGAATATTTGTTTGATGGATATAATATAGAGGTAGTGAATCACTGTTTCTGTAAAAAGAGTGGAATAAGAAAACGCTGATGAGTCGCTACCTAATATTTAATGATATTTCAAAGGAATTGTGAGCTTCAAAAATCAATTATTAGTAAAAATTCGTTACAATCAAATAAGTAGTATTTTGAAAGTAGAATAGGTCCATATAGACATGTCCATATTAAGCAATATATCTTTCTTTGGGGGTGGGCAGGGGTTATAATAAACGAATGTAGGATTCGATTTATTTAAAGTTAATCAGTTAATCCATTATATTATTTTTAATTATAAAAGAAATTTATAATTAAAAATAATATAATGGATTTTAAAAACGAGATTAATGAGGGTTTTTTTATTAACAATTGGTTTTTTTATAATATAATGGCTTTATAATGGATTTTATTCATAACATAATGTATTTTATTAATAACTAGTCACCTTTGGCGACCAGCTGGTTCGTCAATCTTAATGTTCGCTTTAATTTTAATAATTAAATATTTTCCGCAATTCCTACTTTAATAGATCCTTCTTCAAAATATTTTAAAACTTCAAATTTTGATAGTCATATAATTCACTCATAATATTATAAAATCCTTCAGTCATAACGTAATATGTATCTCTCTAATTTTCTGTTAGCTCCCGTAGAATTTATGCTTTAAATTAATCAAGATAATAATACGAGAATTAATCTGCAATTAATGGAAAGAATTAATCTGCAATTAATTTAATAATATTTTTTACTGAAACAAAGCATATTTTTATAATATGATTACTAATAACAGAGTCACTGAGCGTTTAAACTTTATGGGCACTAAAGAATATCTTTCTTAATTTATGTAATATCTCAAGAATTTGTCAACAAAATTTTCTCAGATTCATCATGAACAGATCGATTAATTAACAATGTTTAATTTTAAATGCATCAAACACTAAGAAAATAAAATGAATCGTTTAAAACAATCGGTCGAAAACAGGTTTAAAAAAACTACTTAAAAAACGATGTACTTATAACTATAAGCTTATGCAAAAAATATATATATAACTAACATAAATACAATTTAATTACAAAAGCATGCAACTAACCTCAAAATAATTTAAATCAAGAATCATCCATTGATAATATTGTCAACAATCAGAACACAATGCGCATGCGTGAATTTTCAACGCCAGTTACGGTAACGGGAATGCGTGAATTTTTCTACGCCAGTTACGGTAACGCAAATGCGTGAATTTTTCGACGCCAGTTGGGGTAACGCTATGCAGATTAGAAATTTTTAATTTCCTTTATTCTGTTTTATTTTAATTTAAAAGTACTTCAGAATGAATCTGAAAGATCCATTAATTAACGATGTTTAATTTTAAATTTACCAAACATTAAAAAAATAAACAGAATCGTTTGAAATAATCGGCCGAAAAATGATAATCCTAGCCTCATGTGTGTTGGGGAAAAAAACCCCCCTGAAGTCTTACTCATTTGGCGGTGGGGAAAATAAAAAGATTTTTTTGGCGGGAAAGTTAGTTTTTAATTAATAATTAAAATTCTAATTCAAAATTCAAAAAATGGGACCCCAGGTGCACATTCCCGACCTCCAAGGTATACATGTATCAAATTTGGTTGCTGTAGGTCAAACGATCTGGTCTGTAGAGCGCCAACACACACACACACATTGAGCTTTATATAAGTATAGATAGATAGATATAATGGTTTTATAATGTACTCTATTAATAATATAATGGTTTTATAATGTATCTTAAAAATAATATAGTGGTCTTATAATGTATTTTATTAATAATATAATTCAATTTTCTTTTAAAAGAAAAGAATTTTAAAAATAAAAGAATTAAATTCTAAAGAAAAAACGAGCTGCGCTCAGGGAATTCACAAAATTTCTGTCAGCTTTTGCAAGGGTAAAATCTGAAATCGATTCTTAGAGACAAGAAAATAATATTGATAAAATAAATATGCAATTCTTTTCATACAAATGAATTTATCTGATCGTAGTAAACTACCATATGTTTAAACTTACGCAGCTACCTAGAAGTATCAAAACATACCGATAATATAACATCTATCGTCAAATATAGTTAACATGATTCGAGATTACTATCTGACTACATTTCAAGTTTAAAATTCACATATTTCGATATGTTGCAACGGCTAAGACGTCTATCCTTTTCAGAATTCCGTTTCTTAAAAAGCATGTTTAATAATTACATACTTACGCTATCTTAAAAAATATAACAATTATTACATTTTTTTTTTCGTTTTGTTTTCACAGGAAAAAATAGAAAGTAACAGAATAAAAAAATAATATCCATCAATTTTATGACGTCCCAGAGCCAAAACTGAATTTAACGCAGAAATGAAGGCACCTCAGAATCGAAGCGACAATGCGTCTTGGAGAAACACTTCATGAGTCATTTAATTCACTCAAAATCTTAGATAACCTTTTAACATAAAAGGAAAAAATTTAGTTAATTTGTTTCATTCTGAATTTGACATGCACAACATTCAAATAAACTATCATGATTTAAACGACTTTAGCAAATTTCTAGTTTATGTATTACTTGGATAAGCACATTTGAGCCATTCCGATTTACTCGAAAGCATACAATTAAACTGAATGATTAGAACGCCTCAATCGTAATAGATAAGAAATACAGTTGAGTCTTTAAAGCCATTAATCGGTCACAATAGAACTTCTTCTGTAGGAAACACGTGCCGTCATCGGCTAGAGGCGATTCAACCCTACACCATTACTATACCCACCAGGTAGAAGAAAACCAACTAACATACCGGAAACTTTTCATCCTCAAATCTGAAGTATCCCCCTCCCGGTAGGAATACAAGTATATCATGTACTATAAATAAATCAGGCAATTTTTTAAAATTTTAAACAATAAATCTTATTTGCATAACTATATATCGAATGTATTTTTCGATGTTGTCGACCTAGATAGAACCTTTTCAGGAGGAGGCACGTCCCATCATCGGCCAGATGTGACTCAACCCCACAACACCAGGAAGACAAGAACCAATCAACAAACCGGAAGCTTTTCATCTTCAAATCTGAGATATCTCGCTTCCCTCTCAGTGAGAATGTGGATATATCATCCAATTCCCGTTTTTTATTTGATTACTTTTAAAAATGGATTTAGAAAACTGATGACTAGCATTTTCTTATGCTAAGCGGGAAGGAATAAAAATTCCTAATGCTTACAACATTCTGTTAAAAATAACTAACATTCCCTTTCCTAAGACTACAAGTGTCAAAGAAATACCTATTAAAATCTCATAGTAAAATCATTGAAAGAAAAAATTTCTGACACTTTGCTCTTGTATCGCGATCTAAAGAGACGTTGTTTTATCATCGCCTCTTTCCTGTACAAATTACGACTCCTGTGATGAAATAAATTGAAGTTCCAATTTCATAAGTTTCTTCTTTTCGGCCACGCATCTGCTAAAATATGCTTGCATACATATAAACATTTTAATTTTGTTACTTGACATTCATTTTCTGCGAAGTTAAATTAATTTTCATATTAGTATAATCTATGTTTTAATGCCATTTCAGATCTTAAATGATATATTTTTGCTTCATAAATGTTTTTCAACAAATTTTATGCAAAAATTCAAAAAAGTAAATATTTTATTTACATAAGCATATTCTTCAAAAAATTTATCGCGAACTGAGTCGCATGGATCATTTATAAAGTAAAGAATTTCAACAAAAATAGAATAAATAGATAAATTATATATATCGCTTAATAAAGAAAAAGAATCCACACATATAAACATCATGTTTCCTTAAAATAATACATAAATATTTTTTAAATTTAATAATGCAATTCTAATAAAACTAAACATGTTTCAAAACTATACCCTAAAAATCTTTTTCAGTTTCTCAGAACGTCAAGAATTTTCAAACCATAACAGCACCTAATACATGTGCACTTAGAAACGTAAAAATAATATATTTTTATTATTTTAAGCATCAATGCCCAAAGGGCACTTATTTTATTTGCGCATACAAAGAAATAATCCATGCTAAAATAAAATAATTTCTATCGAAGGTCTAGTCTAATGGTAGCAATCCCCTACATAATTTACAAATCACAGGAAGTTACAGCTCATAACACTAATTCAATTTACTTAAAAGAATTAATTCAGAAGAATGGGAAGTCAAAATCCCTGCCGCTAAAAGCTGTAAGGATTAAATTAGTGAGAGCATTGAAAGGAGTTAATTAATGTAGCGCTCTCGGAGGAACATAAACAGCTAATCTGTATGGATATATTTCTTTTATGTCTTAATTGACTCATTTTTGGGGAAGGAAAAATTATGATATAAATTGTACCTTTTGGCTCTTTAATCATAATTACAACGACGAATAACAAAAGCGCAGAAATAGAGCCAGGAAAATAATGAAGAGAATACCGAAAAATTTTTTAATGAGCACACATATAATCATGAAAATATTTCAGGGCATAAAAAATTCTTTCGCATGTCTGATCTTTTAATAAATTAAATACATTATTATTTGATTATATTGAAATGATTCACTATTATTATCATGTGGTAACATGATGTTGTTTTGGTTAGGAGGTTTTGAAGCTCGAAATCGCGTAGGCAATGAATAAAGCATAAATGGCAATTTTCATCATCATCTTTTAATCGTATATATATATTTTTTTACCTGCTTTTACTAGTATTGCATTATTTTTATGTATGTTTCTTTGAAAACAGATGCGTTTTAAAAAGGTTGACCTGCTTTTACCAGTAATAATCTATTATTACGTTTGTTTCTTTGACAGCAGATGAGTTTTTAAAAGGTTGACGTAGAATTGCAAAATCATAGCTGTTATTTTCATGGAATGTAATTTTTTTGGAGGAAATTAAATAATTTAATTTTTATAATTATAATTATGTTCAAAAAACTTCGCTTGCGTTTAATAACAGTTTTGATAAAAGTATTTTCTATTTCTCCTAATGGGGAAATATCAGTTCATTCATTCTTAAGTGGGAAATATTGAAGCATTTGACTCTTGTTCTAAGATTAATCCATAATGAAATTGTTTTATGATCTCAGAAATTAGAAAATAGCAGTTTCTGTTTACAAAAACATTGTTTTCGCAAAAATTTTATATAAATTAATATGTTTAAAAATTTATTGGTAAATAGTTTATCATTTGGAAATCGCTCGTAATTCAGCTTCCAAACGTGGCATTCCTTTTTGTGAGAACATGATGTTGTTTTGGTTAGGGGTTTTGATGCTCGAAATTGCATAGGCAATGAATATAGCATGAATGACAATTTTCATTTAAAATTTTTCTTGGCTGGCAAAAAAGTTTTGGAGCTCTCTAAACTGGTTTAAACTGGTTAATGATTTAAATTAATTAAGACAAATAAGGACTTAAAAAATAATAATGTCCTCACATGATAACTTAAAATTTGTGATCGTAGATTTCATTTCTCATTTATTTATTTCATTCGTCATTAGTTATTTAATAATTTATATAACTAAAGTTAAATCATGGAAATATTTTAGCATATTTTCCTAGATTCGCACGTTCTTATTTCAATTATTAAATACAATGTATAAAATCATACCATAATCACTAATTATTATGATTCGTTATATGATGAAGGTTGAAAAGATTTCATAATTAAAAAATGCAAAATGAGTAACTTATAAAAATAGAAATAATTTTTAAATAATTACTTATAATAAATAGTAATTTAATAAATAACATATACGGTAATGTGTGGAACCAGATACCTAAATCAAAATTTGAAACGTTTTCCTTTTTTTCTGATAACAGAATAGAAAGCTATATTTATATTTAATTTTTAATAACTTAAAACAATGTATGATGCCTAAGTTAAACGTTTGAAGTAATTTCAAATCAATTGTTGAAATTAGTAAATGATATTTTTCACTTCATTTTAAAATAAAAATACTCTTAAAAATACGACAAAATATTCTCACAAACGGTTACATTAAAAATGTATCGCTCTGTTTCCATAATAGATAAAAGATAATTTTTCACTATATTGTATAAAACATTTCAAATCTACAATTTTATATATAAATGTTAATTAAAATAAAAAATATCGATACATAAGATAATAACCAATTTATTATAACATGGTTTAAAATAACGACCAATTAAAATAATTTTACAAAAGAATCCAATTAATTCATATCAATTTTTGAATAAAGGCAAATTTATTCACATATAGGCTAGGATATATTTAATCATTACAATAATAAATTCATACAAGGTTTACAGCTTAGCTGCCTGTAGAAAAAAATGTGACTTTCGAATCTACTCATTTTGCAATGTCCATCATAAATTTAGATAAATAAGAAATCACCATTGTGAAATGGTTATATTCGTAGAATAAGTCTATTCTGAGATCATAACACTACAACTGAAGTTTCTAATAATTTTGAACATTTTAAAGAACCAATGTATATATAAAAAAAAGATTAACTTTAGTGAAAAAGAATACTTACTTGTAGGCACTAGAGAAGATAAGGGTTTCTGGAAATAAAAAGGAAAAAAACATATAATTAAAAACCTTTAAAAAATCAATGAAATGCGTACATAGAACATAAAAAAATAATTACACTTAATAAGAAATATTTTTAAAAAATACCAAAAATGTTTGCAATAAAATGAATTTCAGCATACTAAAGAACTCCACTAAGACTAACATATATAAGCACTGAATGAATTGAATGATTTCGAACACATAATTATCAAATGAAATGAATCATTTGTGAAACATCCAAAAAGATAGCAAAAATTATTTTGATACGAAAATATGCAGAAAATTCGTATTTTTTTCAAACATTTGTTCGTGAACACTTCCTACTGCTGGAAATCGGTAAAGATTACACCTACTTAGAAAATAAATTATCACATTTTAGATAACTCAAAGTGCAATGATCTTTAAAGATTGCTTTCGATGATAGGGTTTTAAATTTGCATTTGTTATCCACGTAAATATTAAAATAATTTAAAAAAAAAGACGCTAATTTTTTTTTCTGACTGGCTTAATGACGAATTTAACTTTTAAATTTGCTTTCTTCAGGATGTATATCAATAATTAAATGAAATCCGAAAATATCGTTAAAAAACTGATCAAATAGAATAAAATTTCATCGCACATATACATTTGTTACAAATCTCTCTAAGTAAAATTCTGTCATTTTTTTTTCAGCCGTAATGATATTCTCCTGCTTTTAAAAAAAACTCGAGTAATTCTGAGTTAATGCCTTTAAAACTAACAAACAAAAAGAAGCACACAACGGATAAAAAGCAAACCCCATGGTATTCTGGAATTGCTGACAATAATCAAACATTCACCACTTTTTACTTTATTTATTTCACAATTTTGCAGATCAAAATGACAATTTTTTTTCATAATTTTATCACAAATTACGTAAGTGATTATTTCTGCAACTTTTATTATTTTATTCCCCAACTTTTATTCTGCAACTTTTATTATTTTATTCATTCATTTATCATTATCTGGTTTTATACATATTAATATAAACATACACATACATACATGTGCATGGAAGTACGATTGCTAGATGTAAATTTTATTTGCACTGACAACGGGATTGTTGATCTCCCCGGAACTTTCTCATACTCTTAAATAAAGATATTATTATTCCCCTCGACCCTCCAACCATCGGATAAAAACTACGCATCTAGAGCAAGTCAATGAATATCATGAAAGCTCACACTTTTATTTTCAGAGCTCGTACGTATGCGTTTTTTGCTTCATAGTATAATGATGAAAATCCAATACCTCTTATGGAACGCTTCTATTTTCAACAAGAGAAAAATCTAAATTATTTCCAACTTATAAAAGCAAATAAAAATTTAGTATTTCTGTTATCATTTTAAACTATTTCAGAGAATACTGAAATAAGTGCAAGAATCAACAGAATTTTTTAAAAAATTGCTATAACCGAATGTTTAGCTGAAAGCTTCTAAAAGATATCTGCTTTCACAATTCAGCATAGGCACATTATTTCATGATGATTATAAACAGTAAACAAGTACAAACTCATTCAAAAATCCTGTTCGGGCATTTGAACCGGAAATGAAATATCAAACAAATATTAGAAAGGCTGCATTATTTAAAGGAAGAGTTAGAGAGATTCCGAGTGACTATAGATATCTCAACTGTATATTTGACTCATGGTTTCATTAAAAAAATTCGTTAATATATATCATTTCAAAGAAACTACAAATCAATCGCTTCCTTACTCTAGTTTCTATTTCAAAATAGCAAATTTCTTTGCAAACTATTAAAAAAAATTCCACTGCTATTAATTGCAGAGCTATATAAACATATTCATATTTTTAATATATTTTATAATGAGAAAATCAAGTTAAGAAGTATTTTTAACATCTATAGCATACACCCGGGCTAAGAATTGAATTAAAATTCGTAGAAAATGAGTACCATTGCGTGTATGATATGCCTTTCGTTAATTTCAACATATATTCCTAAATTAGATAAGATATCGCATATACAACACACTACAGTGCAAAAAACACGTTTTTTCACACGTGCCGATTCCCTTTTTTTGGACTGATATTTTCCAGCCTCTAAAACTAAACTTAATATCAAATAATATCTTATTCTTATCATTAGAACATACCGTAAACAAAGGCGTGTGATACATGAAGTTCCAAAACCTGTTCAGAAAATGCACATCTGAAAATTATGATAAAATACACCATATCTGCCTTTTTTTTTTTTTTTTTCCAAATTCGTCTCATAGAAAGTTGATAAAAATTATCAGGTTATAATCTGAGTCATACAAAAGGAGTGTTAGAATTTTCTTCCGCATTTGTATTTCACATGCCGTAAAATCAGAAAACTTGATGATAAGCAACTTAATAAGAATCCCCCCTCCAAATATATTCAGCATTTTCCTGAATAATTTTACTAAACAAGAAAAGAATCAAAATTCTCTTCATTAAAATTAAATATGTGTCTGTCTGTCTGCGCGTTGGTGCTCTATTAGACTGATCGTTTGTCGTTTGAATTAGAATTATAAAATTTCGCAAAATATATTTTGGAAGGTAGAAATATGCAGCTCGGAACGAATTTTTCAAAGTTTTAATAGAATTTAGTTAATTAAAAATTAAGCAAAACTACTGCAGTCCTTGTTATAATTTACGAAAATATTATTACACAGAAGTAATTGTTACAATATCAAAAAATTCAAAAATTAATATTTTCAATGATACCACTTAAAATATCCTCCAATTCTTCCATTAATTTTAAGAAAATAAGAAAATGTCTAAATACACATGTTACATCAATAACTTTCATGGTGATAATGTTATTTAATATGATCTCATTATTTATACAAATATTAATTTGAATGTTTTATTCCCCTCAGGGTGTTCCAAACAATAGAAGAAACGGAACAAAATTGAATTGCAAAGTCTTGAAATAACTTTTGCACGAGATAATATTTTATTATATTTCGCTATTTATTGCAATGCATATATTGATCTGGTTAAGAATTTAAGAATTTTATGATAATGATAAGTAATTAATTTATTTTAATAAATATTTAATTGCATAAATAAGCATTAATAAGTCAAATAACAAAATAATTGCTCAGTAAATTTATTACAATTTGTTGAACGAATTTCTAGAATAAGGCTGTACTAAAAGAATATTTTGTTTCATTTACTTACATATTTTGAATCAAATCGATGATAACGTGTTTATGATCTAGTATCCTCTCCCTCAGATTAGTATCTGATAGATAAAAATGAGAAAGATGGCAATTGTTCTCGGCTAATGCTAAATTTCAAAAAGATATCTATTTTTATTTATATACTGGCCGCCTTTGGCGACCAGCCGGTTCGCCAATATTACCGCTCGCTACAATTCTCAATTAAAAATTTTAAGTAACTGGTCTCTTAATAGATTCTCAAACAAAACATTTTTAATCTTCAAATTTTGATAGTCATACCAAACTTATACTGTTGTTTAGATCGTTTCGTTCAATTTACTATATATATTTTGCTAATTTGTTGTCATTTCCGGTGAAACTTCAACTTTAATTTAAAGTGGAAATGATGAAATTGCAATTAATATAAAGATATTTTTTTAATAAAACCAAGCATTTTATTTTATTTATCATCTTTATTGTTATTTATTATTATTATTATTGAATATGAGTATTGCAAACAGAATCGCTCGGTATTTAAGTCTTATGTGAACTACAAAATATTTTTCATAATTTATGTAATATCTCAAAGAATAATTCAACAAAAATTTCTCAGATTCAGCATAAAATTCAGTTTTTAGTTTTGCTTTCAAAAGGATTGAAATGAAATCAATAATAATATTTTGTTCCGACCTATAAATATATTTCAAAAATTATGAAGTCTAAATTTAATGCAGTAAGGTATCATATTCTGAGAAATATTCTGGACACACAAAATTTTAAATAAATGAATGAATGTTTCTGTTCTCCACGATCAACTAAGACTTATTTATGAAGTTTTGAATGTTAAAAATTTAGAAAAACTCGACATTTTCATAATCTTAGGCCAATTAATCTTGAGAAACCTGCGCGCTGATTGGCGTATTTTCTTTGAAACGATCGATGGAAAATCTAAAATTATCCTTTTTTTTATTGAATAGTGATATTCAAATTTTCATAAATCAGTCAGTTTAAGTGATGGATTTAGTTGATTGGAAATTAACTCTTTTTATTTAAAATATTAGTGTTTCAAGAACATTTTGTTAATCGTGATTTCCACAGCAGAAGCTTTATGTAAAATCAAAAATTCGTTATTTATTAGAGCATTTATTGAATCAAGTTACATAAAATATAATCATTTTCCATTTCTACCATTTTAGCAGATCTGTGTCTTACTAAAGGTTTACAAATTAGCTGTGTAGTCCTGATTTGAATGGATATGCTATTCATATTAAACAAAACTTGCCTTAAAATAAAACTGATTTATCGGATTAATCATATAGAGAGTGTAAAACATCATAAAATAATTTTTCTTGAATTTATTTTTTTAGAAAAAAATAATACTTCTTATTTGTTTCATTTCCTACAGACGATTTCATTTCCAAAAAGACTTAATTTATTTTTAATTGGATCTTTAATCAATGTGATGGCAACACTTAGAAAAAGCTATTTTTTCCCCATGAACGCGAAACGTGCTCGTGCCGCTTAAATTTTATTTTTATTTTGTACGAAAAAAATTGTTGAAAAATATAGTTAAAATATTTATTTAAAAATTCATTAAAAATAGAAATTTAATTTTAAGGTTAAAACATTGGTATCATTTAAAAAGGTAAATTTTTTATCTTTAACTTCATGTAAAAATCTTTTTTGTGCGGTAACATTTTTGGAAGTTATAGCAGAAACACGCCAAAATTTCGCTTAATTTTTAAATAAATAAAATTCTAATTAAAAATTCGAAAAAATAACCCCCAGGTGCCCATTCCCGGCCTCCAAGGTATACACTTGCCAAATTTGGTAGCTGTAAGTTGAATGGTCTGTCATGTAGAGCGCCAACACACACACACATTGAGCTTTATTATAAGTATAGATTAACATTCTCGTAAAAAACATTCTGCAAATGCAACAGTAATTGACAAAATGAATATAATTTTCAGAATAGAAGAAAAAATTAAATACAATTTAAATAGATTATTTCTAAATAAATTTTATAATATTTTTGCTATCAATATGCTAAAAAGCAAACCTCACAATAAATTTTGCAAAGATAAATTCTGTGGAAAACGATAAGAATTTTTAGCACTTGATGAAAATGTTAAAGGAATCGCATCTAAGTTTTTACAACAGTTGCATCTAAAGTCTCTTTATATAAAACTATATAAGATCTCATATTCATAGAAAAAAAATTCGAATCGTTTTTCTAAAAAGAAATAATGACCCCTTCGATTAAACTCGAATTATATTATCAGGACAAGCCATTTACAAATATAGCAAGACTAAACACATTCAACCTTGCTCTGGATCGATAAGCATGAAATATTCATAAATCATGGGATAATGTTCAATGCATATTGGTTTTCAAAAAAAATAGAAAATAAAAGAGTTTTTCTTTTGAAAAATCAGAGCCAATCACAGGTCTTTGCGTGGTTATACCGTTCACATTTTCTTTATGCTACCGTTATATAAAGGAATACCATACTAAATATTATTTTTTTTCATCGATTTTTTTATTGTTGTTGAATCTGTATTGGAAATATAGTTAAAATCCTCTAAGGTATTAAATATATTAGGAAATATACTAGCAAACTCACAAATTATAATTGCTAACATTTAATTCCTTTTATCAGTATTTAATTCAATTAACATACTATTCCACGTAAATTCGGTCGCGCCATTTTACTGTAGTAAACAAATATATATTCTAAATGAGAAATAAGAAAATAAAGGTGTCATCGACAACATAAAATTAGAAAATAGGAGCATTCATATAAATAATGAATAGAAAAGGCATAAAGTTATTAAAAAAACATCAATTAACTATAAATCAAAGTTACTTAAGGCTTGAAATTAAGTTTTTAGAGAATTGTTATATCAAATTTGATTTTAATGATTCAATTAACAATAAACACATTATTATTTCCAACGAACAAGCTGATTGCCGAAGATGGCTAATTGAAAATAATTCAAATATAAATTGTGGTTAGAAAGGGGCAAATATAAATTGTGGATAGAAAAATTTTCCTATGAAAATAATATTAATACTGAGTGTTAATTAAATGCTAAAACTTAAGAATACTCGTCAAAAAAATCGGTGAATATGAAATTACTTTATAAAATTGTCAAAAATTATAGTACGAAAGGCCATTCTAGTACAAAACCGCTAGATGGCTTACACTGTACTAAATATTTTGTTAAAAGTTTTGTTTTATTAAAATATTTTGCTTAAATGGACTTCAATCGTTGTTTTAAGTCCTTTGACTTTCCAAACATTCAAAGTCTATTTTATTTCCCTATATAATTACCGATATTCAAATTAATTTGCAATATATTTAGAATATAATTCAGACATTGATATCATTTTGCGTTATTCTTATCTTTCAACATTTTTTAATATTAAATTCAATAAAATAAATTTCAAATGCATCTGTACAGAAAATGCTCCCTCCTCTAATTAATGCGCATTCCAGTCATTTTTCTTCTATTTCTTCTCTTTTTTAAACAAACAAACAAAAAAAAAACCCACATATCATCAAAAAAAAATTACAACAAACCCGAAATATTTAAAAACCAAGTAATATAAAATAATAATGGTTTTACACGTTTACTTTTCTCCGTGATAATGGCATCACTTGACGAACTGCAGGCGATAAAATTTGAAATAAATAACTGAAAACAAAGTCGCTCGGAAAAAAAAGACAATAAAACTAGAAAGTTTGTTCTAAACGATACTATTAGCATTTTAATTAATTTACATAAAAATAAATGTTAATTTTTTTTAATTAATATGAAAATAATTTTCAAGATTCTTGATTTCCCAGTTGGGATTTTTACAAAATCTGCGAAAAAGTAATATTTCTCCAGTAGATTAACAAAGAAAATCTTTCAACTTATCATGAAAACAATTAATTAAATATGAATAAAAGAATTTTTAATCGTTCTTGTTTTAAATTAAAGGTAAACATTCGAAGAGTGACATTAAAATATTTAAGAAATTTTCAGAATTAAAAATGTTGAAAGCAGGATTTTAGTTTAAATTCAAAAAAATTTTCAGGAATATTAACTAATATTTAAAAATTTTCCAAAATTTCGCAAATTATGCCAGAGGGAGTTTAAAGTATTTTTTAAATTCATATTTACTTGATTTCTTTGACAGTACTAAGATTTTTTTCTGCAATCATTAGAAATGGCACAAAAGGGCAAATAAGAGCGAAAAATTGTTCTAAACAACACAGAGCATTAAATAAAAAAAAATAAAAAAAAAATTCTAGATTAAATTTTAAAATTCGCTTCGAACTGCACTAAATCGCCATTTCCACCACATTTCATGGATGTAAAGCAATGGTTACAATGGTTTGGTTACAATGCCACCACAGACATACACATTCACTAACACTTCTTAAAAACATGAATTTTAAAAAAAATCTTATGAACTATTAAAATTCCTGCATTTAGGGAAGGAATGGCTTTCTTAAATTTATAGCTGACGCAATAATATTTGAAAGCAGATATAATAAGTATATATTAGAATAATATTTAACGCATTATTTACTGAAGAAATCATATAACGTTTTTCGACAAACATGCAATCTTGGCAGAAAATGGAATATAGTAACTGAATCTATTTAATTGCGCTTTAAACAATTAAATTATAATTTTGTAATATTATACAATTATGGTTATTAATCGGACACATTTGGGATTAAGAAATATTTGAATTGGGAATTCAAATTTGTGGGAAGGTGTTATTCAAGTTACATTAAATTTTTACTTTCTCGTTTATGTAGTATAGACAAATCTTACATCAAATTTATAGATTCTTATCAAATTTTCAACAAACTCCATTCAGAAGAAGTCTGTCTGTCCGGTTGTTCGTATATAAGTTAACACGATAATTACAAAACGAAGAAAGCTAGATGGAATAAAATTCGGTACACAAATTTAAAATCTATAGTGCAGACAACAATAAAAATTTGGACCCAACAATACAAGGAGTTAACCGTCTGTCGGTCTGTACTTTCAGAAACATGTAAACGCGATAGCTCAAAAATCCAATGACTTAAATGTATCAATTTTAATATTTGAATCTGTGACTACACCAGGGATTAATCGCCAAATAGCTCACCAAGAGAACACAGGATAGATTCAATGAAATTGTTAAATTCACGCCAAAGGTTGATATTTCGTCACTATTATACGCCAATTCTATGCAATGTGTGCTCTGGGATCACACCTTTATTAGAGAGTAAGCGAGAAAGATTTGGAGAGATCACCTCCTCTGGTTTAATTCACGTTATTATCTTCGCACATTTCATTGATCATAATTATAATCTTTCTTTTTAAAAAATGGAACATCGTTATTCTAAGGATCTTACATCATTTTTCATCAACTGGAAATTTTTCATCAACTGGATTGACAACTGATATCTTTTCTAGTGATTCAAAAGATAATAAGATTTTTTCAGAGTGCTTTCTGATTCAGATGACATAAATATAAAAAAAAAAAATGACAGAAAATTTTTGTGATTAGTATTAACTCCGGAAACATTTATGACAATGGCGAAAATTCTTCATTTCCCGCAGAAGATTGGATTGAAGGCAAATAATTACGAAAAAAATGGAGGAAGAAAATGAATTCATTATGAGCAATTATTGCACTATCCTAATTTCAGATATAATCTCCATGAAAATCAAGATATTTGTCACATCAATGGATCAGATTTTCGCTCCTCTCTTCAAAGAAAGTTGCCGTCAATGTCGTGAGATAGGCTTTAACGTGCCTTTGAAGCCCCTCATTGATCTGGAAGGATTAATTTGGTATCCTAGCCATTTTTTCGATTCGGAAAATCACTCGGCTCTAAGTCGCTTTCTCAATGATGGAAGATATTTGTGACAATGAAAGATCTTTGTTGATCAAGTGTTGCGAAAGAAACGAAGGACGTTTAAATCTCAGGAAAAGAAGTGACCGATCAGCATGCAAAATTGTGACTTTGGAGGATGAATGTTTAAGCATTCTTGTTCCATATTTTTTCCTTAAAAGAAAATTCAAAGAACTGCCAGACTCTGAAGAGTTCCCAAGGAACATTAAGGCTCATCTCGCAGAGCGGCGATGTATTATTTCGAAGAGGGATGCGATCGGAAACCAACCGATATGGCAAATGCCTGAATCTTTACGACAATTACGTCGAAAAGTAAACATGTTTATACATAAATTTTGGTTTAAATTCATTTTGTTTAATACTCTTGTCTTTTTTCTTTTAGTTTATCGAAGTATGAAAAAAAAAACGGTCCTCAAATATAACATCATATTCCTTATAATTGTTTGAGATGGTTTTTAAAAATGAAGAAATCACATGCATCTATTTGTGTTTTTGATTAATCCAGGTAGAAGGTACTCTAAAACTTCTGAATCCATGACAGAATAGTTATTGATCTTATAAATCAAAATATATTTCAATTCGCAAATTTTATTTTAAAAAAGGCAAATAAACCTAGTTGTATATTTCAAATAAATTTTCAAAAATTTATAAAATTTCATACTGACAGAATTTTTTTTTTAATATTTGGGTTCTCCCGTAATTCAATATTAAAAACTGATTTATTAATTGCAGATGGGAAATGTACATCAAAGAAATGGAAACGCTTATTCAAGATTATGAATTACGAATTTCAAATATTAATATTGTTAAAAAAAATATGTTATATTGCTTTCTTGTAATGTTAGTATCATTGTTGGAAAGAGATTTTCAGCAAATCTTAATAGATAATGAATGGATGCCACGTTATTGACCCAGAACCTTGACGTTAAATTTGGCCAATATTTGCAACTTGGAGATGAATTTGGCATAATAACAATATATTTTATTTTAAGTATTTTAACAGTATTTGCATTATTTAATATTTCAATCTTCGAAACATCTTTCAACTGAGCTTCAGATTATTGCCCCCTTTAGGTTTATATTAATAGATTTTGTCTTTTTCCTAACCGCAATAAAATATACATAACTGCATTCATTATCTAATATGAATAGATGCTTTTCAAAATAAAAAATATATTTGGTCTATTTTAAGCATCATTCTAAAAATTTTGCAGAAATAAAGATATAATCACAAATATTCCAATCTTTACACATCTCATTGACTCAAGCACTATAAATAGTGAACTAATGCCACTCAAAATTCTAATTCATGCAAAAAATGTTAAGGAAACATAAATATCGATAATTCGAACAAAACTAATAAAAGCTATCATTAGATAATGAATCATTATTTTTCTTTCCAGCAAGGCAGTATTCCCTCATTAAATTTTTATTTCTAGATGGAAATTGAAAGGTCATCACTGTTATCTAGTTGCTTTTATTGCATCTTGTCGATAGAACATGAGCTATGTTCCCAATTAAGATAAAAAAAAACAATAGAGATAGGCGATTCAACTCGCCGTAGTATAGCTGTAAGCTCTATTAATGAGCTTATCTCTACAGACATATAGAATGAAGGAAAATTGGCAATAATAGAATGCTGCTAAAATCTTTTCAGTCCATTAGACCGGATTAAAATTATTTCCAGGATTTCTTTTAAATATTTATGCCAGAAAAGTATATTTATGCCAGAAATAATCGTGACATGTTTTACACGACGAAGTTTAAATTTGATTAGATATTACAAAGAATGAAATTTAAGTGTACTTTTCCAAATTCCTTGCATTGTGAGCGACAGTTTGCATTTAGAAAAATTTAGGTTAATCATTATAACAAAATTAAAAATGTTAAAATCACAATTATTTAATTAGATTTGGTAATTAGTTGAACATGGTAGAGCCTTAACCGGCTACTCCGATTCGTGCGAAGAAAATGATTGACTCCGATTCGTGCAATACATCTGATTGACCTCACCGCCGTGACAGGAACACTAGCAGGAATTATGGATGAGTCCTAAGGATCATCATCGGCCACGGTACAACTTTTCCCGTGGGAAGTTCGTCCCCTAATCGATAGGAGGTAGCCGACCTCCACCATATCTAAATCCAAAGCGTAGCGAGAACTAACTACCATACCGGAAACTTCTCATTGTCATTTCTGAGGGGCCCAGTGGCAATTCGTAGTATAGTAAAGAGAATTGGTATCCTGGGCACTTTTTTTCGACCGATAGAAACCAAAATTTGGCACAGAACTTCAACTATTGTCTCAAGATCAGATACCAGATTTCATTTATTTAAATAGTTGCATTTTTGAGTCATCACATGTATATGTAAACGGAAGTTCTGACCGACAGACAGTCAATTCTTTAACTGATTTCGTTCGAAACTTGAAAAAGCTCTACACTTCAGCTAAAGCATGTGTACTAAATTTCATTTATCTTAATTTTTACATTAACGCCTTTATATGCATTTGAAAGTACGGACAGACATACGGTTCATTCCTTGACGAATTCGGTTCATAATTTGATTGAAACTATACTTTAGATGCTAAAGATGTCTACCAAATTTTAATCGCTTATTTTTATTATTATTATTACTGTGTTTTGTTATCATCTTGAAATGTATTCGGGAAACCAGACAAGTCGATTTCCCGTGAATGTATTTCGTACAAAATTTGCTAAAAATCTGCAAATTTGGTATAAAGACCGCATACTAAATCGCATCTGTCTAACCCAAAGTACATCCCGTCATCAACAGGTGGTAGCTGACCTGAACCATTTCTGCACAACCCGGATGGCGAGAACCAATCACAACACAGGAAGTTTTTCATCCTGATTTCTGAGGTGCCATCTGGTGGGATATGAGTATAGGCCAAATTTTCTTTTAACTAATATTAATGGGTTCAATATAAAAATCGTGTCGCGATTAATTGAAATAGAATAAATGAGGCGCAATGGCAATAGCATTCATTTCCTACAATTTATTTCAGCATTTTTTATTACATAACTGATAAAAAAGAAATCGGAAAAAAAAATTGCAAATTATTTAAATGAATTATTCCAAACTGATCTAGGATACCGGATTCGGAACCGGAGAGTTTTCAGGTTCGAAAACGAATTCCACCGAAGAACCGTTGTGTAAGGGGTCTGATGCACATTAAATCCGTCGGGGCCAAACGTCCTCCCGCTGGTGTGAGGTGGAAATTTGGAGAGAGAGAGGGGGTGCCAACTCAGATGTCGTCCTCATCATCTGACCGCGGTTCAAAATGACGAGGTCCATCCCAAACTAGCCCAAGTGCTGCTTTAAAACGGGACGTTAAACTAAACTAAATCCAAACTTATTTTTTTAATCAAATAATAGCGTATTCTATGAAATTATCTAACAATGCATTAGAAAACAAGTAGTTAATTAAGATTATGCCATATTATAGTAAAATTTTCTTGGTTCAAATAGAAAGGTTAAGTCCGAACACTTGAAAAATTTGACAAGCAGAAAACTCAAAATCTACGTCACAATTCTAAACTATTTAACTCTTTATCAAACATCTAAATAATATAAGATAAAAGAATAGGAATTTCAAAGTTCTTGCAATGTGTAAAAGATAATTTTTAAAAAAAAGTATGAAAAATCATTCTTTTACAGACCTTGTTCCCTGATTCTGTGGACAAGGAATTGGAGCGACTTCTGAAAAGGTCAATCATTTTGGACATTGTCCCTCCTTTTGTTTCCGAACCGGAACGGGATCTCTGTCTGTAGTCACCACCGGGTTGTAAAGGCTCGAGGTAAGGCGGATCGGCCTCAAGAGAGGTCTTCCTCTGCGCACTACCACTGAAGAAGGTATTCTTCAAATTGCTGAGGAAGGTTGGTCTTTTGCCTTTGCTGTCTGACTTCGACCTGGGGCGGAAATGTTCGAAAAGGGCCGCTCGTCTTGAGGGGCTCACCCTAGTCAACACATCGTCACCAGATTGTCTTCTCATTCGTCCAGTCGCTGGCAGCGTTGTGGATAAGCGGTAAGCACCGCCTGAGAGGGACCGCATGCGAACCCTGGCAGGCGGAGTGGCACATTCTTCTTCGACGGTGCTGCTGTTGCAGGGGGGTTCTGTGGGTTCGGCGTTTTCGACAGTCACCAGTGGGCATGGTCCTTGGTTCTAAAAAAGCCAAAAACGGAATAACTCAGCATGTCGTAGAAACTTGAAAGAATCATGTAAACGATTTTTTAGAAAAATGTTTTATATCAATGAAATACAGGGTTAAAATAAATAAATGTCTGGATTTAATATATATATATATATATATATATATATATATATATAATAATTTAATACATACATATATATATATATACACACACAAAAAGAATTATTAAACATAATATAAATAGGGATATATGAAAATAAAGAAAAACTTACCTGTTTTTATATTTAACACTATTTGAACACACACTCAACAGCTAGTACTTATATAAACATGCTGGTAAAATGGCTATTTCCACACTATTTGAATTTTGTCTTTCAACACATTGGGGCCCTTGAATTATTGGATAAATTGGGGCCCGAACTCCAATGCACTATTGGGGTTTGGATTGGGCGTCCAGATTGATTAACTCTGAAGACAGGATGTGTTTCCTAGGGAGGGATGGTACCGTAGCTGGTGAAGGCCCTTAGCACTCAACTTTAGTTCTTGCCAAAACTATAGCGACGTCCGATCATTCAGATTTATCCGCGTGCCTTCAAGCAGGTCGGAATAACAGTTTATGGTTCCTACCATTTTCAGTGCGTTCACTTAGTTATTGAATGTTTCTAAGCATCAAACGTCTCCTTAAGTAATGGTGTGTGCGAACATGGAAAAGTCATGAAAAAAAAAAATCCGTAAAAAGTATAAGAATGTGCAATCAAAGAATATGTATAAAAAAAATTGACCTGCTAAATACGCAAATTTACTAAAATAAAAAAAATACTTAAATTTAATCATTAAAATTGAGTCAAAAATTGATTGAAACGTAAAACAATTTAGTTCAGTATATTGAAGGGGGGGGGGGGCACATAATGTGTAGAATTGTCTAAGATACAATGCATAAAATGCCTAAATCAGCTATTGGCTGCATTAACCAGAATCAGGGACATCCATGCTTCAACTACTGTTCGTTTCAGCATTCTGAGACGGCCACTTTTCGACGATTCTATCTCATTAAGGGAAGAGACGCGGAAGGATTAGCGCATTTCCGACATTCTTCGTCATTCTTTGACCTTGATTTTCGCCCTATTAGATACTTTTTTTGTTAAATTTTTTTTCACGTGTATGCGAATATTGTGTCGTTTCTGACCGCATGTTATTTTAATTCAGTCTCCAAGTAATCCGAGTTTATTTTATTGTTAAATGCAAACATCCCCTTCCTTCATCTTTCCTCTCACCCCTATTTTGACGAATTAAACCCATCCCAACGCATGCGCAAAAACGCGGATGGTTTTAGAATCGTTGTCAAACAATAAACGATTTTATGAAATGAGCCATAACAAACATAAGTCATTGAAAACCGCATATTTCCGGTTTTGAAGCCACTAATCGGAAGAAAACAAAAGGGCACAATACGGAAGGATTGAGCAAGCTCAATATTTAAAGCGTTAAAAAAACATGCACAGAATTTCTTCGTACAGAAATAAAACTCTTTAACAAATTGCAAGAAGCATCGATCTGGCTTTCAAGCGAGTTGTTTACCCTTCATATGCTATTCTAGTGAATAGAGACAGGGCTTAGATTTTTTTCTACAAATGAAATCACTGTTAGCCAAAGTGTTCACAATTCGGGAGTCACGCGTCGTAGGTTACAGGCGATAAAAAAAGACAATTCTGGATAAATGCCAAGTCCCGTGTGTAATGGTGAGAATGAACAACAAATACACGTGTAGCCGGCAGGTGAAGGTCAGTCTCACAAATACTACTTCTAAAAGCTGCCTATGGGTCTGTGGACGATAGATCAGAAAAGTCACATCAAAGCATACTAGGTCAATATTAGCATACCGGAGGGTCAAAGAATGTGACGTCAAAGTCACGTGACTTCAGGTAAATAAAAGGAAAATGAGAATCACGATTATACTTGGGATTCATGGAAAGTGTACTCATTTTTATATCAATGGATTGTTTGCCGATTTCAGCTACTCTTTGATCTCAGATTTAGATTTAGATTTAAGCTAAGAGTTCCTCATCTTTTTCATCTAGAATATTTCGCTGGACATCTTTAAAATATTTATTCTAGTAAATGTTATATATATGTAAAACATAGTTTGAAGCCGAAGAAGACCTTGGAGTTCTTTAAAATTTTTATTTTGCATGCCTTCAAAAGAATAATCCAATTTTTAGTTTTTTTGTCAAGATGTCTTTGTCTAAAGAATGACCAGAACAGCGCAACGAACCAAACAGAAAAGCAAAATGTAGGAAAACGACGACCGTGAAAAAATATTTTGTGCTTATATAGATTAAGAAAGGAATTTGTCGATTCAGCGTTTTGACTCCGTGAGAAAATGGAAAGCCCGCTCAATTAGAAGTCAAAGTTATATTGAAGCCGGAATTCGGGTGATTAGAACGTATATTTATAGTTTTATTTTAATCAAATTCATAAAACCATTTAATTATTTTATATCCAGTCAAATTCAAACTTAAAAATGCTTTCTCAGCTGCAAGAAATTCCCACGTCTCTCGGATGTAATAACGAGGTCACTTTTAACTGTCTTAAAAATGCTACCTAAGAAATTCTTTACTTTCGATTACAGCTCACTTCCGAATTCTCGAGAGATAGTTCCAGGATTTTCTGCATTCTGATCTCTGAAAACACCGCGAATTTTTCCCATGGTTTTTTTTTTTTTTTTTACATTTTTAGCGGCGAAGATACGCCGAATTTTTTCATGGTTCAAATTCGCATTTAAACAACATTTAAGTCCTCTTTAATCACTCAACAATAAAAGGAGTGACTTTTTTTTAAATCGAAAACTGCAATTTCTTTCCAGATTTTATTATATAAATGCTGTTTATCTAGCGTTATATATATGTGTGTATAAAATTATTAAAAGTGGAAATGAAATATCGTAATAATAAAATTTGCATAATTTAAATGCCATCTTTTTTAAAGACATTATGTAAAAATCTAGGATAATTTTTATAGTGTTTTTAAACACACACACACACCGCATACATACAAATAAACATATAAAGCATATATGTATGTGTTTGTGTGTATACGTGAATATTAAAATTTGTACGAAATTTTGTATGTATTTAAAAATGGTATAAAAATTTATATTCAATTTTTACATAATGATTTAAAAAATTACATTTAAATTAAGCGAAATTTTATTATGATATTTTGTTTCCCATTTATATATATATATATCATTTATATATATATATATATATATATATATATGTGATGATATTTTAACTCTAACTTCAATTTAATTAATTTTCAAGATTTTATCTTAATTTAGCCCATAGTAACTTTATTCTAAAATATTCCCTTATTTCGTGATCCAATTCGACTGTCTCTACTTAATTAATTCAAGGGAAGCTTTTAAATTGCAGAATCAGCTAAAAGTTTAACTATCCCACGCTCCGCGTGAAGAGGCAAAATACCGCAGATGAGGCAAATTCTTTTTTAAAATCTCCCTGTGTTTCCCCTGCCTTCTCCGCGCGTGTAACGAAAATCCCTATCGAAATCTTATTAATATATCAGCGCTATGAAGAAATGTTTTCCCTATCAAAATCATAGGTTATATAAGACCAGGGATAAAATGTCCAAGAGCTTTTTCCTCATTCCATTTCTGTGTGCTCATCGCTTGTACATATGCCTGCTTCTTAAAAATGAAATAAAACGACGTCGCGAAATAGCAAGTCTCTTCACTGTCTTCAAACTGCATTCTGCTTCACATAAAATAATGCTTACATATATACATTCGAGACAATAATGAAAAATATCGTTGCAAATCATATAGAAATATTTTTTTAATGTGTTTAAAATTAAGTAAAAATGTGTATGACAACCAAATTAATATCAATAAATCGAAAAAATTTCCTTATTTAACGGAAATATGCCAAAGGTTTTATAAAATTTTAATGAATTAAAATTAAACATTTAAAGAATTGCTCAAACGTGTCAAGTTTGGTAGCAGCCAATTCAATACTTTGCTCCACTGAGCTCCTACTTTGCTCCACTGAGCTCCAAAAGATATATATTCGCTCTTATCACAAGTAGAGATATTTAACAAAATAGCAATTTATAATTCTTAAATCTAATAGTTCAAGAGTAATTACCTAACCAATCCAAAACAATGTAGACTCATTTTTTCGAACGTCATTAGTTAGGCAATATTGTGGGAGAGCAATTTGCAAATTAATGTAGCCATAACAATGCATAAAAATGTCAGGAAGTAATTTACTCATTTTAATAATCCAGATTTTTTCTATTTAAAGTATGGATATAAATCAGCGGCAGTGGTCTCCACGAACCTTTCTCGTCTTATTCCATTAGTGAACAATACTCACAAAAGGACTTTCTACGATGTGAATACTGGCGATTACTTGCAGGTATAATAATAAAAACGAACAAGAAAACCTTATATGCATTTTGGGTGCTCTTTCTTCGACTGATTAAAACCAAAATTTAATAAAAAAAATTATAATTTCAGTCACAAAATCACGTATTAAATTTCACATCTTTAAGTCATTGGGGTTATTATGTTTACATGCTTGTGAAATTACATATTGATAAACGGTTCACTCCCTGACAGATTTGATGCCAGGGATTCAAATCTGCCCACTTTGATTCACATTTAGGTGGCTAATGTGTGCGCCAAATTTTATTTATTTGGTTCTCGTCGTCATGCCTGTTTACATTTGGACAGCTAGACATGCAAACTTCTTCTAAATAGATTTCTACAAATTTTGAAAGAAATTTGGAGTAGAGATCAAATTCCAAATTTCACTCCTTTAACTCGTAGCGTTTTAGTCTAGCTTGTTCTCAGACAGACAGGTCTCTAAAATGTGTATTTCGGATTCGAACAGGTCTGAAACGTGGAAATGTATGTATGTATGTAATGTGTATATGTATGTATGTATGTAATGTGTATATGTATGTATGTAATGTGTATATGT
>JAPMOR010087229.1:0-24226 GCA_026543865.1 Argiope aurantia
TGCAATAAATTAAAAAAAATTACCTATCCCCGTAAAACCGAGGAGCATATCGTTGAACTTCTGATCGAAGTTGATATGGGCTTATAGCTGCTTTCGATTTCGAGTCGGATATTTTTTTCACGAATTCAGCGAATACTGCAAAAAGAAAGAAATGGAATCGATTATTCTCATTTGAAGAAATGTTACCGAAAATAAGCATCATAATAACGAAAATGCATGAATATTAATGAACTGTACCTTAGAGTGGACCAAAAAAAAATAATAAAACTTATTTTTCATGTTGTTATACCGCAGATAAGTTGCGAATTTATGAGAAAAATGATGAGAAAAAATTATTACATATTATTGTTATCTTTCACTCCACATAGCGCTTAAAAGACTTAAAAGGTGTCGGAAATTGATTATTTTTTATTAAGTTTTTAAAATGTCAAATTTTGTCTCTTTATGCTTATAACACTATCAATTATACAGAATTTAACTTCTTAATAATAATAATATTTATTTTGCCAAAATCGGTCTATAATTCCCAGCTGCACATCCCCTTCAAAATAAATAAAAAAATTGTGATAGTTCCTCAATGTGCAATTGTGTGCATCACCATTATCTCAATACGTCATCTTGTAGATGAATTGCTATAAGTTGAAGAATATGCAGAGCAAAAGGTTATTTAGGTCGAAATAAATATCAAATCCGTTTATTTTCTTTGTTTATGGTAACAAATTGTGAAACTAAGCTCTAAAACTAGAATATCACTTTTTTAGAAAAAAAACTGAGACAAGAATACAGAACGTAACAAAAATTAAGAGATCTTTAAGAAAAACTTTAGCTATTAATACATACAGTACACTCCCGAGTGTCTGGTTCGCGACTATCCGGCCTAGTTTTCTTTTATCATAATTAAATAAGAAACGCAAGGCGTTGCATTGTCAACATTGCCAAGGCATTAGAAGCGGGCGTTTGCTGCGATGCTTTATGCGTCGTATACAAAATACAAGTTGTGACAGGAAAAGAGTATCGTTCTGCTCGTTGTTTCGTCAGTGTGTAACGGATACTCGGGAGTGTACTGTATTTATATATTTTAAATTTTCTGCATAGCATTTTACTTTTTCTTCTCACCAGATGATACATGGAAGTCATATTGTAAAACTTGGGACAGTACTCTCAAAATCGTCCTTTCTATACTCACTTCCGAAAACTTTTCGCTATGTTACTGATCCTCGCCTCCTTTCGAATTTTAGAGCAAATTATTGGCTGCAGTTATGTGACAAATTATTACAATTTCGACTACACTGTCTGGCAGCACAGACTGCTTCCTTTTATTGGTCTCAGGAGGCGGGGCTAGAAGCCTCTCAACCAATCAGGAACGTTCGAGGCGTATCTCGGTTCCTACTGGACGGATCAGGAAAATTCTCGATGTTTCAGGTATAATCTATTTTGGCGCCAAAGTCGCCAAATTCGTTGCCAAGTCACCAAATGGTCACCAAGTTTGTCAATAAGCTTTGGGACCTCCGACGCGACACCCGGACTCCGTCCAATACAGATGACTGTAAAACAATCTTTCTGATGATGGAACAAACTATGCTGGGAAGCAGAATTGCAGGTTTGTAACAATATATATATATATATATATATATATATTTAATTTTATGAATAATTTTGTCTTTTTTTAAAATAAAGTTTGTGAAAAGCATTCCAAAAAGAACTCCTATTATCGAGATTAATTGAATCCAGATACTTGATGAAAAAAAGGTTATTTCTCAGAGAAAAAAAAGAGTTTGTTAATAACATATTAATTTAATGACAACAAAAACAACATTGTTTACATTTCGTATACTTAAATTGTGTATTGAGATATTTCTTCTTGAACATATTACTGAAGTTTATTTTTTTTAGTTGTTTGAATGGTTTCAACTCGGAGAGATTTTGTTTGATTTTTTTTTTCATGATTCGCACCGTAAGTATTTTAATCAGATCCCAGTACCTGTACAATCATCTGCGTCAACTAGTCATTCTGATTTCAACGAATGACCTGCGTCATGGCTTGTTTTTTTGTATGTCTATACCCTTCCCAAACATTTTAAAAAGCAGTCCATTTTTATTCTGAAGGCAATCAATGATTTTGTTTTGCCATGCTTTGTCCCCCACCCCCTCAAAACAAAATTTATTCTTACTTATAATAGAATATATATCAATGTAACAAATACAAGTTTTTATTAGCCACCAAAGGAACTATTAGAAAATTACTTTGCTTTGCGAACTAATGGAAATCTTATCCGATTTCAAAAATTTAGATATCCCAATAAAATCGGCAATTAATTTCGAAATAGGAATAGGCCGAAAATTCTGTATTAGAAAAAAAAAATCTAGAAAATTAATATGCATCACAACAAGAGTCAAGAAAGCTTTAGAGAGTTTTCGTTTGAAGGACGTTTGAGAAAAGGATAAAAAGTTAGGAAAGTAAAAATAAAACATGCGTATAGGTTGAAAAACCAATATATTCAAAAAGCATTTTTCAGTGGCACTAAAAAATATTTTATGACCACTACAGCGTATTTTTACCTGTCATAATATATTAATTCAAAGAAACTGATAATTTGACAATTAAACGTGTTCGCTAATGAGACCCTTTCTTCATAGTCTATTTTTAGATTCTTTGTTCTGGTCTATATTTATTAGCCTAATATATGGACTATATAATTAAGGAGAAATTCTTCATGTGATTGTTAATAAGAACAACCGATGCCTACGAATACCGAAATTTTTATTATATTCCAACAATTGAACCCAAACAAGAACTTTTTACAGTGTGCTTTGAATAGAAACCTGTGATAACAGTAATATGCATTCTCTAGATAGACCAGGATTAAAAGTAGTGGCGAAAGCCTTAGGAAAAAATCTGGATCTGTTTCAAACATTATTTTTCAGAAATCAATGTGTGCATTTTCATAAAAATTTTACTCTTCTAGGAAGTTTTTTCTCTTGGATTTGCGGTGGCCTGATCGTAGAATTTAAATCCAATATGCACAAGACCCACCATGTATATGGGCCTATTGCACATTAAATCCAACCATCCTACCGCTGCCGGCGTCCTTGCATAAGGGTAGCGCATCTTCCTCGTGATCTGGGCGTCCCGGGTTCGAATTCCGGTTCGGGCATGGTTGTTCTTCATCTGTATTCTCTCTGTGAGGTGTGTAAATGCACCCCCCCCCCTGTTAAAAGGGGTTGTGCAAGTGAATGTGTGAGTTTCATCTTCATATGAGCTAGAAGTCAGACTTCTGCCCTCGGGTGCTCAGGGGTCTTTACCCTCAGAAGCTACTGCATCCCCTTTCCATGGTAACGCGGACACGACATCATCATCATCCTACCGCTGGAGAAGGGGAACAGCTCAGGTTTCGTTCTTGCCATGTGGCCAAGATTCAAAAGAACGTCATCTGTTCCGAGGTATCCTTCTTGTTATTTTAAAACTGGATGATGATATAATAAACTAGATAAATAGACCTTGTAGGTGAGTAAATAATCCTTTTTCGGAAAAATTCTACAAAGACAGTAAATTTACTGTACCCTGATATAACACTGATTTTCGAATTGACTTAGTTGCTAGCTTCAGATATGAAAGGAAAAATAGACTTGCTCTACCTCCGTCATAAATGCAATACTCACGGACTTAATTTACTTATGTGTGAATTAAGCAATAGAAAAATAAAAGATGACGAAGAAGGATATGGTTAAATAGATGAACTGCAATTCAATTATTTATATTCCATCCAATTCTTTCATTTCTAAAATTGAATATAAGATTACGGAAAAATTGAAATTGAATCGATTGATTATTTTAATTTTACAATAGGAAAGTGACGTCAGAGATCAGTGCAAAACTACAATGTTATCAAATGAGTTTGTGATATGAAGTCTGCATTGTTAAGGAATAGTAGAACTTGAAAGCAATGTGTTGAATTACAAAGATACGATTTTGAGCTAATAAATGAAAACGAAAATCATGTTGAATAGAGTTTAAATTCTATTTTTTGAATCCAGGCTTAAAGTTTCTTTCGTCCAGGATCTTTGGAATTAGGTCCAAACAATTTGAAGCAAATTTAAACTCAATTTAAGAATAACATTAAATCGGCTACTCCGACCTGTCCGAAGGCATACGGAAAAATCTGAATGACCGAAGACCACTGCAATAGCAATACTGGCGGAAATTGTGGTTGAATCCTAAAGGCCATTATCGGCCACGATACAACCATTCCTTTAGGAAGTACGTCCCGTTATCGATGGGAGGAGCCAACCCCCACTTTTTTCTGTACCCACCAGGGTGGCGAGAACCAATCACCATACCGGAAGCTTCTCATCCTCAATTACGTGGTGCCCCTCAGTAGGAGTCAGTTTAAGAATAAAGAACATGGAAAAGTATAAATATTTTTTCGTATAGAATTACTTTCTATATTTTACACCTTTGGCCTTTTGATTAGTATTAAAATTGCAATAGCAGGCATCTTTTTTACTGAATTTTTGTAGCATTTAAAACTAAAAAAAAATAATAATTTCAATTTATTCTGAAACTCTATCTACTCTCGCCATTTATTAAATTCAATATTACGAACTTTTTCCAATTTGCAGCCAACTTTTCATTTCAGTCTTAGTCGATTTTTGTTTTCATTTTCCCACCCAATTAATTATAGAATTTGAAATGACCAACATCAAAATGAAATTTTATTATTTACACAAAACTGTAAATTAAAAAGTGAAAAGAGGAAAATTATTGCTAGTCACAAGTTCCGGAATGTCAAAATATGATTTTCTTGTGAATAATTGGAAAATAACCCACTTATAACATGTTTCATTTATCTTTCAAAAGAATGTGAAAATGAGTGGTCAAAAATGAAAAGAAAACCTAGCATTTAGATTATGAATAATTTATATATATGATTTTTTTTAATTTCAAAAGTGGCTCTTTACATGTTATTAAAATATTATCTTATTATTATTTTGAATTTTAACTATCACTCTTTTATACCATTTTTATTACCTCTCGTATACTATTTATACAAAGAGAAAGTATTTTAACAGTCAATAAATTCGAACTTGATATTTTGACGAATCTCCACGTTTCAGATTTCAATGAATCCAAGAAACACATTATTGCAATTATATATATATGTACTGTAAATTACAAAGTTGCGTAAAAAAAGGTGCAAATTGCTATGAAATCAATTAAAGTTTTCAGGGGGTTAAACTTTAAAAAATATAAAATTTCAATTTTTATATGGAACCCGTACAAAAGTAAATTCCCAATGAGTAAAATGTGCCACATCCTTTAATAAGGTCATGTGCAAAATTTCAGCGTTTTATTACGAAAGGTCTCAAAGCTATGAAACTACATAAATGCTGACTTAACCACTTTTCGATGCCTGGATGTGAATTCGCAAAGAGAAAAAAATCATGTCGGATGTTCGTGTTTTAGGGGTAGTACACAAATTAACAAAGAAAGTAATGATTGATTGATTAAATAAATAATAATTTTACTATTTATTTGCTCAAAGATATTAAAAATTTGTAGAAATAATAATTTAAAGGAAAGATTACATAACATTTTTAAAGTTCACTGACTGTGCTATTTTAAGTTATATTCTGTAAATCATGATATAAAATTTTAAAGTATTTTTCAGGAAGCATGGATTTTAAAATTTGTATTTAAAAATAAAGATATGAAGCATATTTAATTTTCTTAGGATGCATTCCTGCATCGCGTCATCTGCACTGAAGCTGTAAACATTTGCATTTTAATTTGTGATTGATACTTCTCCAACTTTGTTTTAACATATTTTTGAAAATTTTGATGACCAAGCTTCACCATCGTGATATATCGATATTTTTAAACAATCGTGATTTCATTATTTATTTATTGCTATTATAAATTCTAAACAGATTCTCTTAACATACTGATTAATCAGAACGACTCTATATAAAAGGAATTTTCATTTTATATAATAAAAGTATTTTTTTCAATAAAAATAATTAGAAAATAATCGTGTTAAAACCCTTTCAATAACGTGAGTCAGTGTCAAAGCAATGTCTGTATTTTACAATTTAACTTGTTCCTTTTTTCAATAATAAATAATTTTTTTTTAATTTTACCTTTTTTTACTGCTGATTCAGAAAACGTTAATTTCTTGCATTCTTCATAAAAATAAAAGGAAAATGGCATAATAATGCCTTTAACAAATAAAGCTGTGTAGTTTTAATAAAACTAGAAATCGAAATCTGAAGTCTAATGTTTTGAAAAATAAATTCTGTGCATGCATTACATAATTTACATTCTTATTTTAAAAGTATTAGTGGCAGATTTAATTTAAATATGCACTAGAATTTTGCCAGTAGGTAAACTAAATAATTAAAATTAAAGAGTTTTTCATATATTTTTTCAAAATTCAAAAAGAAACGAAAAATATTAATTCTGAAATGAGTAAAACATTAATAATGGAGTGTAAATTTATTTAGAGAAAAATGTTTGGTTTTGTTATATTAACATCCCATTTTAAAGCAACACTAGGGCTATTTTGTCCCTGACCTCGTAATTTTAAACCGCGGTCAGATGACGAAAACGCACCTGAGCTGGCACCCCCTTCTCCATGATCTTATTTGAAGTGTTAAACTCGATCACGAATACAACAAGCTGTTGATAGAAGTGGTTTACAGATCCTATTCGATTGTGAAATATTAATTAATGATGCATAATTATTGTTTCATAATTCCATAATCATTGTTCTTTTCTACTATATTTCTTTAAATAAAAATGTAAATAAAATCACCCAGTTTTGTATCTATATTTTGCCGTTTGTTTCAGAGCTTCTTTCGGTGTACGTTTTTAAGAAGATGAAAGGTTTAGATATATTAACGTCCCGTTTTTTTAAAGCAACACTAGGGCTGTGTTTGGGACTGACCTTGTAATTTTGGACCGCGGTTAGATGATGAGAACAGCACCTGAGCTGGCGTCCCCCTCTCCCAACTTCCACACCACATCATCGGGAGGGCATTTGGCCCCGACGGATTTAATGTGCACCAGACCCACTTACACGACAGTTTTTCGGTGGAATCGGGTCTCGTTCCTGAAAACCTCCGGTTCCGGAGCCGAGGCCTTACCATCAGGCAACCGCGGGGCAATCACACTTCAAATATTGGCTATATTTAGTTGTTAATAGTATATTATCTTACAACAAGATATAATTTTTGTTCAACAAGATATTTTTTCAACAATTTATCAAACAAGATAAATTTCGTATTCCTCACTAAAAGAAACTGCATTTTAATTTCAAGTTCATTTAAGAAGAATATTTATATATTGGCTTATGGCCTCCTTGCCCTTGGTTGCTTAGAGCAACACGACAAATATAAAAAATGGTAATTTTGACAATAGAAATGTTTAAAAATATTATTACTGTAAATTAAGATTTTTCGGAATTTTTAAAAATTATTGGATGAAAAATGTTAAAAAAGAGACAGGATTTTTGTTTAAATCGAATTGTATAACAATTTTAGTTTTGCGCTTTATAATATATATACGTAAGTAAATTTGTGAAATGTATTACCGGATTTAGACATATAAAAACTCGTTTCTACAAATAACGAATTTCGACATCAATTTTATCTTTTCTTTGCTTTAATCAGAGATAGTTCAGTGCTAATTAAAATTTCGTTTAACTTAAGCAAAGTAAGTCCGTCAACTGAAGCGAATTGTACTTCTGTGGAAGCGAAAGCAATACAAAGCATTCCATAGTACAGATTACAGCTTAAACATAGAACTGAACGCAATGAAACTTCTTCAGTACATCGTTTTACCACGATTCGGATACATTCTTATTTATTGCAGTGTTAAAAAAGAATCTTTAAAGTATCGCGTTTTGCTGAACATCGATCTTTTCTATTTTAATTCAAATGAAAGCGCGTCGATTCTGCCCAATCTTGTCACAGGGCAATTCCGCAAAAAGTTTTAGGCTTGAATGAATTGATTAATATCTAAATGGCACCGAAATAAAGATTGGATTGAGGATGCTTTGCTTGATGGAGATCAAGAAATGGTACCACCGTCTTCTCTATATATTAGGTTGGGGAAAAATAAATCCATTATTTTTTTGATACATGGCTATAGGGATCGATATCTCTTAAAGTATTGATCAAATTATTTCAGATTTATGCTTGTTTGAAAGGTAACATTTTGCACTAAAAAATGCTTTTGCGTTTTTTGTTTGTTTGGTTGGTTGGTCCATTCAGTTCTGAGTTACAGGGTGTTAAAAATGGAAGTCAACAAAGAGAAAATTAAATACATTTTACAGTTTTTCTTTAAAAAGGGCGAAAATGCAAGCCAGGTGGCTGAAATTCTGAATAGTGTTTATGCTCCCGTTACTACAACAGTCAATTACGTGCAGTTTTGGTTTCGTAGATTCCGTTCAAGTAGGGCCGTCGTCGAAAATGTCGATAAAATCGTAGAAATAATCGAAGCTAACTGGCATGGTAGCAGTCGTAGCTCGCCCATGAGCTAAAGATCAACCAAAAAACAGTTTTAAACCATTTGCATAAAGCTGGATTAAAAAAGAAGCTTGATGTTTGGGTGCCACACCAATTAACACAAAAAGACATGATGGATCGAATTTCCATCTGCAAAGCCTTGGCAAAATGGAATGAAATCGACCTATTTCTTAAAAGGATGATGACCGGGGATGAGAAATGAGTCACATACGACAAAAATGTGCGAAAATAATAGTGGTCAAAGCGCAATGAAGCAGCTCAAACGGTGGTCAAACCAAGACTAATGGCCAGGAAGGTTCTGCTGTGCATTTGATAGGACTGGAAAGGAATAAATTATTATGAGTTGCTTCCGTATGGCCAAACACTAAATTCGGATCTCCACTGCCAACAGCAGGACCGTTTGAAGCTAGCGATTGACCAGAGATGGCTAGAATTTGCCAACAGTAGAGCTGTTGTGTTCCATCAGGACAACGCCAGGCCACACAAGTCTATAGTCACTCGCCAGAAACTCTAGGGTCTTAGTTGGGAAGTTTTGATGCATTCACCATATATTGCGGACCTGGCACATAACAATTACCATATTTTTCTTGCATTGCAAAACTTCCTTAGTGATAAGAAATTGCCATTAAGAAAAGATTGTGAAAATCGATTACTAGAGTTTTTCGCCAATAACAACCAAGACTTCTATGAGAGAGGCATTATGAAGTTACCTTTAAACTGGCTAGAAATTATAAAAAAAACGGTGCATATTTGATCAAAATTGGTAATCCCAAACATGCTAAATAAAGTCTTGAAGTTCACGTAAAAATAGTGGATTTCTTTTTCCCCAACCAAATATTTAAAAAAGTATCGAGGCAATAAAGAATGGGCCTGATTTTAATAAAAAATATTTTCAATTTACAAATATTGATTACATTAGAATCTGAAATCAAGAATCTCATAATTAAAATATAAGTATTTTCCTGCAAACTTCTCTAAAGAAAAAGAAAGACAACTGTAAGAAACTGAATTTAAACATATCAGTAACGATAATTTAATTTTATTGTTATATTTCCCGTGATAAGAATTCTAGAAAAAAATGCATATGTGAAATATAGTTATTTAAGAAGGATAGTGTAATAAAAAAACTGTACTAATGATTTTAATCTTATTCAATTTGGGCATCATACAGGTTGGCCATAAAATAACTTTCCCTGTTTGGCGGCATCTACTGCTAAAATGAATGAACGAAATGACAGGCTGTGAAAGGCATGGGAAGATAAATCCCATAGGAAAAAAAAAATTGCCGAAAAATATTTTATCTGCCGTCATGTACGAATGAGGAAATTTGCATATCAATAGGGATATGTCAAATTCTTAGAACGTGTGTGATAGCAGAGCCATGCATTCTTTGTAAAAAGGGAAGAGCAAACGACCTATTAGATCTACGACCTACTTCGATATTCGACTATTGATATGTTCTTGACTGTTGATATGTGCTGAATATGGGCCCTACCTTATCTCAGCGTACTTAGCTGCTAAAACTGTTCTACGCTAGACAGTGTAATGCCGTGGCTTCTCTTAAGCAAATCTGCATGTCTAATGTAAAGAACATAAGACATTGAAACAGACACGCAGCAGTGGAGAACGTCATACACCGTATGCAATATGTTCTACACAGAGAAGGTCAGCAGATTGAAAATATTGCACGGCGTCCAGGGGATCCTAATATTGGTGAATAAAAGATTGGAGTTTCATTCAGAACTGTACTCCCACAGCGTACCCAATCGGCAACTTTTGGTATTAATCTTTTTTTTCTATGGAATTCATCGTTCTATCCCTTCCACAGTTTGTATATGAATTGAAGTTTCATTTCCTTCATTCGTTTTGGCTGCAGATGCCACCATACGGGTAAGTTATTTTATGGCCACCCTGTACTAACATGCTAAATGATTATGAAATCCTATTAAAAAGTAATTAAGCACGCTGTTGTGTTCAGTATGTTATCGCTCGATTTCGAAACGATCTCTTGGACAACTTTTTAAAATTTTTTTATTGAAGTTGAAATGAATGGTAATAATTTTTTGCTGCTAAACTACACAAAACATTCTGTATGTCAGCCAGAATTTATTTAACAATGGTAAAAGAAAATCTCTTCTTCGCAGTTTTTGTGATGGTAGGTTTCGTAAAGAACTTTTAAGTGGCAAATTTAAAAAAAAATGAATGCATTGAACTATTTCGGCTAATTTCTTGTCCCCACGCACTTTTTTAAAATGGGAAGTTTTAACATATAAACATTTTCCAGACAGTTGAATCAGTAGTTAGTTCTTGAAAAATTATTTCAGGCCGTGAATCGTAGATTCAAGTGACATCATTTGTAAACATTTACGTTCACCTATCCTTTGAAGAAAGCGTCATGTTATCTCAACATAATCTCACATGAATCATCGTATCGTTGCAACATAAAAAATATTACATTTCAACCATTTTACATTTACATTCGATAATAAATATTACATTTCGATAATTAGGCGCTTATCAATACAGTTTTTTTTTTTTCATTTTAAAAAAGGTAAGCACTTGGGAAACATAGCAAAATAAAAACCAAAAATTTGACGTTTTGCAATAATCAAAGTTTAGGTTAGTTATAGTAACGTCCCGTCACTAGGGCTCTTTTGAGACGGAGCTCGTAATTTTGAACCGCGGTCAGATGACGAGGGTAACACCTGAGCTGGAACTCCTTCCAAACTTACGCACCACACCAGTGGGAAGACGTTTGGCTCTACGAGTTTAACGTGCACCAGACCCGCTTTCGCGACGATTCTTCGGTGGAATTGGGCCTCGAACTTGAAACCCTCCGGTTCCATAAATCGAGACCTTACCACCAGGGCACCGTGGCCCCTTACAATACTCAAAAATCCAACATTATAAACAACAACACACACTCTTTCTCCTATTTACTTTCCTGAGAAAGCAAAAACAAGGAATTACTTGCGAAATTTTCTCATTCCAAATATGAAGGTGTTGTCATCCCTCCCTCGCGCATGAAAATTATGAACTTTTGGCAAAGTCGTGGGCACCACGGGGTCCCAGATTATTATTTTCTCTAGTCACGCGTTTGGGCGTTTTGTGCTTCGTAATATAGTGAAGAAAATCAAATGCGTATTTTGGATGGGTTTTTTTGTGTATAGAAACTAAAATGAAAAATTGACACATAATCATAATTTTAATAAAGAAATTATATACCATCCATCTAAAGTGTTGCGTTTTTGAATTATCGCGTTTTCAAGTACGCGAATGCATAGCTGACAAATGGTCACCCCCTTGAAAGATTTAGTTCAATATTTGGAAAGGATCTATTATTTAGAGGATAAAACTGTTTATCAATTTTCATTGATTTAATTCTTTGCGTTTCGAAGTTATTGTGTTCACTTCCATTCGCATTAATAATTTCAAAATGAATTTGGAACGAAATTTGGTAGAAATTTGCAAATTTGATAAAAATAACACGTGCCAAATTTCATCCATCCCTCTAGAGGCGTTTTCGAGTTATCATGCTTGTGTGAATATGAAATTTGTGGAGGATTGAATCGTAGAGATTCGTCAAAATCTCGAATCTGAATTTTTTCGATAATTACAATATGCGAGAAAGTAAAAACAGAGGAAAATAAATGCAGATTTACTTATTGGCTGTTTTTTAAATTTTTGAAATAGACATTTCATCTGAGCTTAATTTTTTTAGATTATTACGATTTAGGCTGTCTTTTAATAGCGCAAAATTCCATTTTAACAATGTATTTGAATTTAGGCTGATGTAAACCCCATATTAACACTATTTTCTAATAATTTTCTGCAAATCTTAATTAATACTTACCTTTAACTAAATCCCCGTGTGTAGGACTTCTGTGGTTGATATCTGACAGATATGTCCCTCTTGTGCAATAATCAACTAGAGGCTGCGTGTGGCATAAGCATTGCAAAACAGCATTCATAAAGCACTGAAAGCAAAAAGAGAGTTTTCATGTGATAAGTCACTGATTTTTAATTCCACATAATTACCTAGATCTATTGTTCTGCACTATATAACAGAACATAGTTACCTATTGTTTTGTTTTAATATTTTCAAAAAGAATAATTGATTTAAGAAATCCCCACTAATAAAGCATTGCACTGTAAATCAATGATGGGCTTGGAAGGTCTACGATACAAAGCAAAAAGTTCATTGACTGAAATAGCACTAAGCAGTTTTATTTGAAATTGATTCAAAGGGAAATACTAGTTTATTATACTTAAGTGTGAACCGAACATATCAAAAGTTTCTAAACTAAAATGGTTCTCGCGAATTAAAAAAAAAAAAATGCTTCTGTGAATAGGAAACAGTTTTTCAAAATTTTATCTGAAGAAAAGTAAATGATAGTTTAGTAGGATACATTATATGATCCTTTTTTCGAAACAAATTAGTATGCAAAAAGTATTAACAATTAGTAAATCATATCACTGATTCTCCGACCCGCCCGAAGGCACACGGATAAAGAGAACTGAATAACCGGACCGCCGCAACAGCAACATCAGCGGGAACTGTGGTTGACTCCTAAGGGCCATCACCAGCCACGGTACAACCCTTCCTGAAGGAAGTATGTCTCATCATCGATGGGAGGAGTCAGATCCCCCACCTATTTATGTGCCCTCCAAAGTGGCGAGATCCAACCACCATACCAGAAGCATCTTATCCTCTTTTCGAGGTGCCGCGGGGGGGGAGTATTAACAATTAGTAAATAAGATTAAATTAATTAGAATTTAAAGGGTCATTTCGGGATAGTGCTCGTTGTTTGGAATCGTGGGCAGGCGTCAAACTTCTATGCAACACCAGTTGACTTATCGCAATCACAATCGGAAAATCTTTGGTGTCATTGGGAACCCTTCGATACTGGCATAGAAATCGGAGTAGCAGAATTTTTAAAATGCCTCGTAATAATTTTTTAAGAGTTTATTTAGTATTTCTTTATTTGAGCACTTTTTTCTAATTGAACAGAGATAAACACCAATGCGCTCAGAGTTGATAATAACTTCATACTCTTGGTGGATATTTAAAAAAATAATATCTCAAACTAAGTTTTTCGTTTTAAATTCAATTACTATATTTCTGTCTTTAAGGCGAGCTGGCGGAGATTAATTTCGCGGTCTACTGAGCTGGGGAGAATGTTAAAATATTAAATGATAGTATCCTCTACATGAAGGTTACAAGGTTAAATGCAATTTGTTATTAATTGGAGGAAAAATATTTTATTTATAAAGATTTTATCCCCGGTAATCCGGGCAATGAGCTGATGGATCAATAAGGTAAGAAAGCTACAACTGAAGACGTTTCTTTTGTATACCATCTACTATATTCTTTTTTTAAATTTAATTGCAAAAATGCATTATCAATGATTGGCAAAAAATTTTATCCGAATCCACAACCACTGTGGGAGTTAATCTTTGATGTTAATTAAAATGCTTGGTTTCCAATAAATTAATTATTTATTACTTAACTAATCATAGGCCTTTATTTAATATTCTAAATAATCCAAATTGCCTCTGGGGTATTTTTGGTGAATTAGCTCATCGTGTTTTTGAACCGTGAATAGATAGTAGATTAACATATTGCAGAATTTTCAATCAAATAACAAAATCTGAAATGAATACTACTAATATTTTTTTAAATATATGAGTATTTTTAATTGCGCATGTGTAAGCTATTGCATATTTTTTTCCTTTCATAATTTCAAAGCCAGATATAAAGGATATCTCATATGTAGTACATAAAAAGTCAGATGAATACCATTAAAATTCAATGATATCGGCAAAGAGCCGAATTTCAATTGCTCTCAAATATAAACCAAATGACGAAGGGTTTTCCGTAAACAGGTATTCTTTAAATTGGAACCATAGAATAGCTATATTGAAATCTATAAAATGTTACAAGTATACTAAATATCCTTTAACTCTGATAAATTTAATTTTTAACATAACTTGTAAGGAATTATACCTCATAAATGATTAAAAATATTTGTTATTCCATTCATTATTAATTTCACAAACATCAGACTTGAAGCGTCGGGTAACTTGATCTACAATACGATTAAAATAATCGGGGAATTTTGATCGTGGTTTTTCAGTGGATTTATAATAAAATAAAACTATTTCGAGCTTCTCTTCGATGGGTTTTCGAAACTTTTCCAAATCGATATTGATACCAATTTTTTTTCAAGTCGTAATCTTGCTTCCACTTCGCTTTCCGAAATTTTATCTTAGAATTTTGACTGTTTTAAGAATCTGAAATATATACCTCTGATAATCGAATTCAACCATGTTCACTTGGATTTTTTTTTCCCAAAAATGTCATTATATCATTTTTGTTTTCATGGAATTTGCGTGAATGGTTTCGATAACTCCTCGCTTTTTCGGCAGCCAAATTCGATAACCTTTAACCTTCCTAGCATAATCTACAAAAATATCAATACCTACTTTGTTTTGCAGTCTATTACGTTTAATAAGCATAGACGATTGATCGAAAATTTTTGAAATGATGCAAGGGCGGTTATCTCTCTGTCCAAATTTCCACCGATGTGACATTTTTCGTGAGGGTTCGAATCTGAACCAAAGTTTGTAAAGTCTCTCCCCAGAATATCTCAGATGATTGCATCCTCAATTACCGTTCTGTTTACGCTCAGCTACTGCTGGAGTGGACATCTATCGATCATTGAAGACCCTTCAGGTAAAATTGATGTTCATGCAATTAAAAGAGAATTTAAAGTATTGGAAAAAAGTATCTACAGAGGTCAGAGCGAGAATTAAATGTAAAATTAAAATGTTTTGTATTCATAATGGATTAGAATTTTGTAGTATTGTTTTTGAGCAATTACAATCTGGTTTACGTATTAAAATGGAAAGAACATCTGTATACACTCCTGAATAAAATGGCACAACAGAAAGCTTTAATAGAACAGCAGAAGAAGGGATTTGGTCAATGTTACAAGACAATGAATCTAAACTTCAAATTTTGAGGGCATTTGTGTATATTAAAAATAAATGTGTTCATAAACTTACCGAAAACAAAACTTCGATTGAAATGTGAACTAGCTATCATTCATCAGTTAAGCATTTTCGGGTCTTTAGTGTATGAAATTATGATTGAACATTCCTAGTGTTAGACGAAAAAATTGCAACCGAAAAAAAGACAAAGTATGGAGTAAAAACCAGAGGTTATCGAGTATGGGTACCTACGCAAAGGAAAGTTATTGAAGCAACTTACGTTTTCATTAATAAAGATGAAAATGGAGTAAAATAACAATTTTGGTTACCTCATGCTTAGAATCCGTAAATGTCTTAAATAGTTTTGAAAATCTTTTGGATTTCATTCCAAAAATTACGAAGGAATTTGTAACAAATTATGAAAGAACAAGGAGTTAAATGATTAAATAACCTTGGAAATGCGTAGAAAACCCAGAACTAAAAGCTCGTGAGTTGATAGTTATAATTACTCTCTGCCAGGAAAACCCAGATTCAGATCAATGAAGAATGCTAAGAAAGGGAGAAGTATGAAGGATATTCCTGAATTTGAACTTGACAAATTTTCATCTAAACCTGTAAATTCAGATCGAAACTGAAAAGAAAATCCGAACGATAGTTGTAATGAATAATGATTTAACGATATTACAAACACTTTTTCGGAAGAAATTTATATTTCAGAATTACTCAAATCATTCGATGGTCCGAAAGAAAATTCTGGAAGGAAGCAACGAAATGTGAAATGAATGATCGTAATGTTTGGTTGATCCGCCAGATAATTAAAAATTCTTGAATAGCAGATGGGTTTATATCGTAGAAACAATCAGAGAGATGGATCCGAAATATTCAAAACAAGACTAATTGATAAGGTATTTAATTAAGGGGTGGATAAAGATTATTCGGAAGTATTTTCATCAGTAGTTAATTTTTCTTTTATTATGTTCATGATCTTTTGTTTGTAAATATTTTACGTTAAAATTATGTTTAGTTGGTTATTAAAGTTGGATATATTTATGGAAATTTGACAGAAACATGTACATGTAAAGTGGATTTGTAAATTAAAGGCAAAGAAAATAAAGTTTGTTTATTGCATAAATTTATATACGGATTAAAGCAAAATGGGTGCAAATGGAACAAAGAGTTAGACTCAACTTTAAAAATTATTGGTTTTTCTAAATTAAATTGGTGTAACCGAGTCTGTTTATTGAAAAGTAAATGCTATTTATTAGCATATTTGGATGATTTGATAAAATTTGGTAAAACTGTTGAAATGTTAAATGAATCATTAAAAGATAAATTTGATGTTAAGATTATAGGTAATTTAAAATTTTTATTAGGTGTGAATTTTTATAATATAGAAGGAAATGCATACTTGCATGTGAAGATTTACATATGCAGGACGTAACGTAAATTAGAAAGAATTTCAAGAAATTATGTAAAATTACCAACTAAATCGGGAATTTCATTGTATTCTAAAGACAAGCGGTATTTCTAAAAATGATTTAACGAAGAAATTTCCCTATTGATTTTTAATAGGGTGTCTTTCGTTTGTAGGCCAGATTGCAGTAAACGCAATATCTCAGTTTTCAAGTAGCTGTAATTACCAACTTTAGCTTATGATTTCGATATTTAAAATTATATAATTAGTGCTAAAAATTACAAAATTATTTTAAGAGTTTTTAAGGAACTAAGTCTGAAATTTTATTTCGATGCAAGTTCGAGTTGTCAACTTACTAATAAATATTCCAAGAGTGGATCTATTGATCTAACTGATGCGCCATTCATATGGAAATCACTTAAATAAAAGATCATTGCTTTTAGTTCAGCAGAATCTGAGTTTATTGCTATGACGGACTCTATAAAAGAAGTAACATAGTCTTCAAATATATTAAATGAACTAAAAATAGTTAAAAATAATATCACAATATTGAGCAGGTTTTATATGTTTGCAGTTTATTTTTGTAAAGATAATTTTGAAAAAAGTAACTAAACATATACAATGGGTCTCACAACTGAGTATACACAAATCGCGCTCTTCTTTAAAGGTATAAAATTGTAATACAAACTTATTTAAAATTAATATTTACAAAAATGTTAAAGCATATAGTAAGAAGTATATTGGGCTAAAAAACAAATTGCAGTTTTCAGAATATTTTAATTATATAATTTTCCTGTAATAAACACAAAAAATTGAGTGTAGTAAAGTCAAAAAATTGAGTGTACACCTAAAGGATTTGTCAGTTAATCACCATATTTTTTTTGCTGAAAATTTTCTTTAAAGCCTTTTAAAGTTGAACTCGAAGCATATAAATGTAATAATAATTTTTTACTGACGCAATTATTTCTTTCACTATAAAAACTCTTGCAATTAATTTTATGTAGGAAAGTTCCGAGATTGTACTTAGTTTACTCATCAAGTAGTCGAAAGATGGTAATTCTCTTAAAGAAATTGCTTCATTATTTGGAAAAATCTCGTGGTTGTGTCAAAAAATGCTACAGAAGTATCGTAGAACTGGATGTGTGGACAATATTCCAAGAAGAGGACGTAAAGAAATTTTGAGTGTTACTGCAAAATGGAAGATTATATGTTCAGTAAAGAAAAATCCAAATTTGGGCGTCTCAAAACTTGCATCATCGATCACCTCAGCAATAGGAAAAAAAAGCTTTCAAAAGAAACTGTTAAACGTATTTTTCTTAATAAAGGATTTCATGATAGTACTCCAATACGGAAGCCACTCATTAGTTGCGTCAAAAAAAATATATTTCAAAGGGGATTATTCCAGAAATAAAAGCCGGGATAATTCTGGAAAGAATTCAAAGCCAGTATCATAAAGAAAATAACACTGTAGTATTATTTTCTCTGATAAAAGCAAATTTAACATATATGGGAGTGATGAAAGATATAAAGTGTGGAGGAAAGATAGAAAAGAACTGGATCATAATCCTGGATCCCTAACACTATAAAGACGGTTAAATATAGAGATGAATCCATCCTTGTTTGGACTTGTAAGATAGAAAATGGAATGAGAGAATTTAATTTCATTATGGTGATTCATTTTATGACATTATTTTATGATATTTTAAACAATAACAAAAAAAGTGCCAATGAATTAGGACTAGGATCAAACATCATTTTCATCAAGATAACGGTCCAAAAAAAGACTACGAGGATAAAACATACTATATTTGTTGTACCACTGTAAACAACAGCCACACACACCACTACAATCTCCAGATATAAATGTTATAGAAAATTTGTGATCTCAGTTGGAGAAATCCATCCATGAACATGACGTGACAAGTAAAGGGGGTCGCACGTAAGCCTTAAGGGAAGAGTCATCAAAATTTCAAATGAAATAATCAAAAAACCGGTAGAATCCATGCCTAAGCGATTATAAGCTCTAGTCCAGGCAAAAGTTTTGCAACTAAATATTAATTAATTTATTGCAATAAATTTAATAAAATTATGTACTCATTTTTTGAGACATTTTTTTCCCGTCTAAGTGTTAAATTTATTTATTTTCATATAAAAATAAATTTTGTTGCTTCATTTTTTTGTCTTCAGTTGTTGGAAGGGGATGATCCCGAGTATCATTAGTAAAAAACATAAAGCAAAATTTAGTCTGTTAAGCAAAAACATAATTCATAAGTTCAGATGTATACTCAATTTTGGGATCCACTATAAAGGTTAAGCTGAAATTTATCCAAAGGATTATAATTAAAAAGGGATTGAAATGCGTAAACAGTAAAACCAACTTAGCTGAATTTTTAAAGAAACGAAAATGAAAGAATAATCTTTTGGAAACTATAAGAAACTATTAATACGTTTTGACTACGTAGGGATAGTACTACTATAATTAGACAATTGTTGGCAATAGTTATTTCGAATTCTTACGTCATTGTGTATATATAGCTAGTATACATCATAGCTAGTATGTTTATAATTTTAAAATTGCTGACATAAGAATTATTCTGAATTCTTACGTCCTAGCTAATATATCAGCCAGCTATGACGTGTCAGTTTTACTTGGTTTCACTATAGTAATACTATTTGTTACGACTGTGATGCTCTGGTTATATTGTTTTGAAAATATGATTTTTTAATAGGTAAGTTAACCCACTGAGCTCTTTACTTTTATCCTAAATGTTCAATAAAGAAAGTTTAAAATGTCTCGTCTGTCTTTTATTTGGAATGACTCTCAACAACATCCAACAAAAAATCGTTCTACGCCTCTCTTCAGTAATTATAGAAAAGGTCAAACAGGAGTTCCGAAACTGGCGCACCAAATTGTTGCTGAAGTATATAGAAAAGCATTTTTATGCGCCATTGAACTATATTTAAAATCGTTACTGCTGGAAAATTACGAATGGTATGTAATTCTTGATGGAGTGTATAAAATGTATTAATTAATAACACGGAAGTAATAAATGAACAATAAGTAATTTTAATGAATAAACTAATACTAAATATTGTTTAAAAATTTAATGATTGATTTTCAGAATTATTTTTTAAATGAATGAATACGGAACATAATAAGCACTTTGAATATTCAAACTATACAATAAAACTTTAAATTATAGCCGCCTTTGAAGACCAACTTGTTCACCCAGATAATTGACTATTTTGGCTGCTAAACTATAAACAGGGAATGTATTTTTTAAATTTCGCCTTGTTATTTTATAATACTGAAAAACATGAATTATGTGAACCAGTCTACTACAAAAAGGATCGGTCTTTAGCCGATTGGACCGTTTATACTCCTATTTTAATCCCGCTGCTAAGGGGCCCTCTGTCAAAATGAACTCTTGGCTAATGTTGGTGATTCTTAGAATCTTTTAAAAAATGCTTCCAACCTAATGTAGAATAAATAATGCATACATTCTTTTTTTTTCAGCCTAATCTTCGGTCCTGGTTAGATTAAAAGTCGAAATAGTTTTTTTCCTTCGATTCAAATTCATTTTCTTACCATTACGAGAGAAAGTCGAAATTCTGTACTGCCAGAATACATTAAAAACAAAACAATAAAAAAAGTTTGATTTCATTTTTAAAATCATAAAAATAAATAATTAAAATAAATCGTTTTTTAATATTTTTAATTCAGAGCGAATTTGAAAATGTGAAAAGATAGAGGATGAAATTGAAAAAAGAAATGGTTGTTACAGATTTATTAGAAACTCAGACAACTAACTAATATTCTTTCAAATGGCCCCCGTGTTTCCTAAAACCGGACTTGACTACAAATTACTGAGAGTGCAAATTAAACATTCCATATCCTACAAAATAAAATCGAAAGTGAAAATCTTATTTCAGGGTTGTTTTTTTAGTAATAATTTTAACTTTGACGAAAGCACTCCAATGAATGTTTTGATGGATGAATTTGAGTTTCATTAAAAGATCAAAATCTTGTGACAGATCGTGTATCAAATTAAATTTAAACTTATTAAAAATGAAGAAATACTGTAAGGAAATAAAACTAGTATCATTTACAAAATAATGTTATGAATTTTAAGATAATGCAAAAATCGTTTTTATGAGATAATAGTTTTTGAAAATATAAACATCAATTTCTATTTGCACACCATATCGATTGTTTATCTGGCGACGGTTTATTCTATTTTCGCGCTCGATTAAACTTTCTATTTGACATTATTTCTATCAATTTGACTTCTTTGATATATTTACCCTGATTGAATGAAGGTTTTGGTGACACGAAGATCCCTCTTCCCAGATTTCTAATAATATTTTGTAATTCCATTAATTAGCTCGGTGAAGTGCTGGATTAAACGCAGCTATAAAAATGTATAATAAAACAGTCTGAAATGTTCTTAAGGAGATTTGTTTATATTTAATGTCGTCACTCAAAACTAAGAACGATTTCTATACCATGTATGTTAGCGTTTTATATATAGAGGATGATCGGTGAAGTCCTCTGAAGCCCTTTACATGTCTTGTAGAGCAGGGAAGTAACGTGTAGGGTGATTAGACTGAATTTATTATGACAAGGTACAAAAATAAGTAAGAAGCTATAGAATAAAAAAAAGCACAGAAATAGTTTCATGGAGTTTTCTGTAAAATTGGCAGAATTATTTGCAATTAAAATTAAGAGCTTTCTATGACATGAAAAAGGGCTCGGCTAAAATGGACAAATGCATCCTGATTACCCCCCCCCCCGCGAGAGCAGTTTTCAGCTCTTCTTCTAATTGTTGTTTACTTTCTTCCTTGCTTCAATTTCATTTCGTGTTACTTAACTCGGAAAAACTGTATGATAATACATTTTTCTATTTTATACGAACCCTTTCTCAAGTCACGAAAAGTTCATTTTAATCACAAATGTCTCCGCCAATTTTACAGATAACTCTATTAAACTTTTTTTGTGTGTTTTCATTATGGTATAGCTTACATTTTTATAACTGCCCTTTTTGACCGATCTATTTCATTTTTTAAGTTTTTTTTTTTGTTACTTCCTTATTTCGAAGCAAGGGGCGCTGTAAACTCTCTCAATAATTCCAGCGTAGTCACTTTAAGTACAAGTTACTTCCCTGGTCATAGAAGACGCCGCTTTGAATTTAAAGTACTAAAAATGATGTTACCGATCACCCTGTATATATAATACAGTGGCGAACAACAACAAAAAACTGCATGACTTGCAAAAAAAAAAAAAAAAATTAAAAAAATGCAAAAGTGTGCAAATATTTTTCATGCATATGTTTCATGCAATGATGATATCGTTACAATTAAATACAGTGTGCAGGATTATTCTCAATCAAATTTTAATGGGTTTAATAAATTATTTGCTCTTAATTATTTGGAAAAATGAAAAAAAAAGTTGAAAAAGGGAATATTTAAGAAAACGTGCAACAAATCGATAGATACACAAATTTTGTAGTTAATGTAATTTCTACATAACTGAAGTCATATTACATAAATGTGTATACACACATGTGGCTTCAGTATTTAGTTGATTCTTCACGAGTTGCAATGACAGTCTTGCAGCGGTCCGGCATAGCAGAGATCAACTTCTGAATGTAATCCTGGCTAATTTCACGCAACTATGCCCAAAGAATGTTATCCTGCAGTTTCGTTTTAGTAGCAATTTTCGTACCCATTATATGCCAATAATTTTCAACGGGATTCAGGTCAGGACTATTCTCAGGCGAGTCCAAAACTTTTTAAACATTGAGTCTTTGTTCATTAGATATGCTCTTTTGCACAAGGAAATAGCTTCTGCATCATTTTTTTTTGTAAGTAAAGGGTGGTTTTTTTTTTTTTTTTGTCAGTTTCTTTTGACAGCTTCTTGGACAGTTTTTGAGCTTAGATTAACACCATAAGCTTTCTCAAATTCGACTTTTAAATAAGAAGCACTTGCATAACGATTACTGTATGACATCCATTACAGATAAATGTTGTGGTCACCCTCTTTCATCCCAATCCGGTCCTTCTCTCAATATTATCAGTTTTATGCTCTCATTTAATCGTTCTCGGAACTGTCGATTGATTGCAATAATTTTTTTTTTTTTTTTTTTTTTTTTACGGTCACACATGTCTAACATCTGTCTTCAGTTAAAGCAACCACCGCACATTTTTTCCCTTGCTTCAATTGAACATACGGAGAAACCTTTCATCGCTTAAAGAATGAGACTAATGATCGTTTTTTCCTTTTGGCCGAGCTATTTTTAGAAATCGGATGAAACAATCCTTAGGAAGGGCTGTAACGACGCAATAGGAATATGGAATGATATCATATGTTCCTTTGCAGTACCTAAGACATTTTTATGCGAGCAAAATAATTCATTCACATTACAAAATGCTTATTTTTCTAGATGATGCAGTTTTTTTTTGTGTGTGTGTATGTGTGTGTGTGTGAGTGCTTGCGTTCCCTACCGTACATTTCATATCTAAGGGATTCATTCAAAAAAAAAAGCCGGGAGATTTTTTTTTAATTGAACAAATATTTTATATAGCAGAAAATTTTTTGAAGATACGAAGAGCCTAAAAATTATTCAATGATGATACAAAGTATAAACGCAGTTTTTTATAACTTTTTTTTATTTTGAATCATCCAAAATATTCTCAAATTATAGACGACATCTTAAAATTACATTAATAGGAAATTTAAAAGTTAGAGAAAAATTTTAATCAGCTCAGTTTCCCTGTAAATGAAAACATATCGAAATGTTATGAAATGAATAAGATTTCATCCCTTTCCTGACACTCAAAGATTTTATGTTATTGTAGAGAAGTTACATAATGAAACATTTTCTTTTAAATATTATGCTATTATAAAATGATGTGTTAAATAAAATTTACTACCTAATAGGTTGTAAAAAGCTATGAATCTATTCCACTACAAAGAATTTATTTTCACACAATTATGCAAGGAATTTTTTCTAAAAAAAAAAATTATTTTCTGCTTTAGTTTATTCAAGTTGCGAATGGTGTCGATTTTTAAATATCCTAATCATTTTATACTCAGCTTCCCTACCTAATGTTTAACTTAATTGTAAACGGCTAGGGCGACGATGAATGATCTCAAGCGATACCTTATTGATTAAACTACATTATCAGGGGAGATGAATGGATATCGGTTCATCCGTCCCATTGCAGAGTTGGTATCACTCCTTGAATTTATCTTTTAAAGTTACAACTTCGATTTTTTAAATTTAATTTGTT
>JAPMOR010087229.1:24236-57656 GCA_026543865.1 Argiope aurantia
TTCTTCACTTACTTATTTTTTCACTGGCTAACGAATGTAAAAACAACGCCCATAAAAATCAGCTCCAAAAGCGGTCTTTTCACCCCTTGAATTTAGTGGTACTAAAGTTGAAGTCAGACCAACCCTAGTTTAGAGCGTTTTATTCCTTCCAACTCCCCCTTTATTCCCATTCAGAGTTTGCCTCCCTTCTCTGTCTCTTTACTTCTTTTTTAAGTGTTTGGTCGTTATACGTTTTGATTTCGATTTTTACTGCATGGGCAAAAACATATTTGATTTATTCGATGCTCATTTTTTTTTGTTAGAGGTCACTTCGGGAAAAAAATGCGGGCAGAATTTTCGAAAATGTTACTCGGATGAATATTTTTCAAAGCTGGGATCAATTATTATTATATGTCAAAAGCGGTGATTGCTGTAGATCATTTATAGCACATCTTTTCTGATATTCATTGTTCGGACGAAAGCAAACAATTAAGCTAAGTTACTAAGCGAAGTTTTACTTTTATTTCCTGAATCATTATTTCAACGTTCAATAAGCTTCTATAGGCAACTACGGGGAATTTATATCATGTATCAGTTATTTTAATATTTTTTTTAAATGCGACAAACTCCGTATCAGACTTTGAGATTGAAAATCTTAGACTACTTATTGGTAAAGCAATATTTTTTAAAAACTGTAATTTATTAATAAATATTTTTATAGCACTGCTAATTTCTGAACTGATGAGTCACCACTGATTGAATGATTGCTCTTTTGCATACAGTTCTGAAATAGCTAAATAAATGCAAGAAAGGGTTTATGTTGATATACTTAATTGGCCTTGAAGATGAAACTCATCATTTATTCTAATAATTGAAATGAAAGCTTCCCTAAGAACGAGTCAAATGGAAATGAATTTGAGGAATTTTCAGAAAAACTAAATTGTATCTCTACAAAAGTGCTCTGCCACAAATTTTTTCGCATGCTTTCTTATAATGGTATTATTCCAGTGAACGCCTTACATGGCATTGGCGTACAATAGGTACGAAATGCTACCTTTCGGCATGAGTTTAACGTTTTTACTGAATCTATCGTATGATCCTTGCCGGACTTTTTGGCGATTAATCCCTGATATGCAGTTAAATGTATCCAAAAATCAAATTTGTGTTTTAGACATGTTTTTCCCAACAAATTGAAACAAAAATTCATTGAAACATTTGTCAAACAGCAGTCACAAAATCACATATTTCGTGTATGTATCACAAACAAATTTGATTTATTTCATTATGTTTTTGAGTTATCAAATTTGCAAATATTTAAAAGTACTGATCGTCAGACGGTCAACCCCATGTAAAATCCCTTTGGCTCAAAATTAAATAGACGTCTACACTGTAAAAGTTGAAACTGTGCGTAGATGTTAAAATTCTGTGTATAGATGTTAAGATGCTGTGTATAGATGTGAAGATGCTGTGTAAAGATGTTAAATCTGCGCTCTCTTCATTTTGTAATTATCGTGTTAACTTATAGGAAGGAATTGTATGTTTGTGCTTTGTCTAAAATAAAAAAATCGTTATTGAGAGCTTATATATAACCATACCGAGCAAAACAGCGCAAATGGGAAACTCTTTACTTTGATTATGCATAAGAAGGAAGTTAGAAGCTTAATTTGTGATGATTTAGCATCTCTGGAATATAAATATTTATCTGAACTCCGACTGGAGCAAATTTATAAATGTGAGGTTTTGGATTTTAGTGCGCTAGATTGGCAATATCAACCACTGTTCGCCTGTTTATGTTTCGTCCTTGTGATCTGACAATGGTTCAAAATTGTGAGGTGTCTCCAAAAACAGCCTTCTTGCTGAGTCAATATTGTACCGTCAATTGATACATAGATCAATGAATATATGGGAAATAAAAATTTATTAGATTAATTTTTATCGGTTTTTCTACAGAGTTCTTTCATTCGAACATCTACGATGCCATAATTAGATTTTCCGATTATATTTTAAAGCAAATGATTAATTATTCATAATTAATTACACAAGAAGAAAAATACTTCGAGTATCATTCACTCTTTGACCAGATGTCCTTTCAATCTTCAATTTATTTTATAATTAAGTGTTCCAAAAATTCAAAAGAGAGTAGTTATAAATACATAACTACATTCAAATCTCTTTTCTTTTTCTAAAAATATCAAATTATTTTTTATTCGTTTTATTAGGGCTTTTTTTTCAATGTCAAATTTATTTCGTATATAGTTTGAGAAAGCAAACCAAGAGCATTCATTTAAATGTTAGAAAAATTGGAATACCATTGCAATAAGTTAACAAAAATAAAATACTTTTTAAAGTTGCTGTAATTTCTCTAAGTAACTCAAGAAAATGAAAAATTCTGCCAATAAATTTGACCATCAAGAACTCCATATTTAAGCCTCTCCATTCCAAATTATTATTTATTAATAAAAAAATATTGAAAAACATCTAATTAATATTTCAGTTTGAAAATTGAATCCAGTTGAATTAGTTAATTTTACCCATATTGACTAATTAAAAACATTCATTCACATTCATGTATATCCATGCTATATTACCATTTAAAAATATGCCAATGCAAGTAATGAATCCGTTAACTATGATAAACAGATTACGTCGGTAATAATAAGAGGTATAACCGGGATGGAAAAGGTTAAAAGCATATTTAAATAATCACTTCTAAACCCGTAAATAGAGATCTAGTGATAATAACTAGTGATGGATAAAAATCACAATATTTAATTTTGCAATTTGTTTATAATAATTTACATTTATGAGACGATACATATAAAATGTAAAATATGCTTCAATTGGCATGAAACTTCATTTTTATGCTATTACACTTTTGGGGTTGAAAGAAAACATTTCTAGGAGTTATTGTAAAATTCAAATGGATCAATTTTATCCGTCAGATGTTTCTTTATATAATAATTTATTTTTGAATCCGTGACAAATCTTGCGGGTGGGAAACGAACTTTCATTATGACAGTTAGGAAGAAGTCGCGAGAACTGATTTCATTTATTTACGATAAAAAATGTATTGATTTGACTTCATTAAAAGTTAAGAGTAGAAGGCACGTGGCAGTTCTGCCCTAGAGCAACTTGTGCTATTTATGGCTGCTGGGTGTAAAATTATCACTGGAAGGAAGAGTCGACGTCTAGCGATCTCATTTCAAAGCGTGTTTAATTTTATGTCTTTCGCGAAGAATAAATCAAAAATACGGTAAAAAATAATGGCGGTGATCAACGAAAAGGAGTAAATCCTTTTGGTTGATCTTTTGTTTAAACTATCTCTGTTAGCCCGAATATGATCATTAGTTGCTTCAAAATATTGATTCATTTTAGTCTCCGTACATTTAAGGGAACAGAGGACTTTGAAATAAGCAAAAATAGACGAAAATGTGCAGTTTTATTTTTATCGTCTCATCACCAAAAATATATATTTATATTCAACTAAAATAGTGTCGTAAAATGTATTGTTCGATAAAATAAACATTTGAAGGACTAAAAGAAAAAAAAGTAAATCTTAATGACTTTTCTCAAAATGATATTGTTATTAGATTCAAATATCTTTGAAAAGTTCCAGGTGAAGAAATTAAATGAAATTGATAATAAAGATTTTTGTCAAACATTAAAAGAAAATGGGATTTGCATTTTATGTTATGAGTTTTTTTTAGATAGTTAAAAGTCAATTTTAGTTCAGTAAAACAAAATTCCTATAAAAATTTGGTAAATTTGCATAAAGATATTTCTAAAAAATTAGCATTTAATTAGAATTACAAAATTATACATAGTTTAGTACCAAATGAATTTAAATTAGGTAATTAGAAAAAAATAATAGAAGATATTAAAAATTAAGACGCCTGGAATATTTTGACATTTTTAAAAATTATATATCTTTTAAATTTTTTTTAAAAATAATATATTTTGTTTTAAAATGTTTTTTTAAGAATTTTAACGTATTTATATTTTAATGCATATGCATAAAACCGAACACTAACCGAATAATTCCCAAAAGTGTTTAATAGAGTCCACTGTTCCCTTAAGGAAACATTTTTAATGAATTTAAAGCATTTGAAATGATTTAAAACATGAAATATATAATGCAATTCATAACTTCCTTTTTAATGTCTTGCCAGTTCTATTTTACCTATTTGAGCATTTAGTTTTGAATAAATAAATATAGGATGAGTACAATAAAATATAAATTCTTCAAATAATCGATTTCTAATTTGAAAATAAAATTATTAATATATTTAAAGATTATTAAAGTAATAGATATATTGCTAATATTAAAGAATAGATTTGTTTGCAAGGAAGAAAAAAACTCAAACGCATATATATTAGCATACTTAAATATTAGTTGCTAACTTCAAATACTTTAAAGAAAGAGATCTTATCTTATTAATCTTAATATTCTTATGACATTTCGATTGACTACAACAATCGTATCCATTCACTAATAGAAATAATTTTAAACGTGTTTTATATAGTGGTCTGTTGCACAACACCACAAAAATAGATGCGATTAGTATTTATACAGGGCTATAAACAAATCCGAGCAATATTTTATAACAAAAAGCAAATGATCCCAGAAGTTGATATTTCATTAGCTGTATACAAGCTCGGATTATCAGATACGAAAACTAGGCAGCTGTCCCGAAATTTCTATATGAATTTTGCGGTATTTTCCAAATCTATTCATTTTATGCTTCGTTTAATTTACAAGAACCATGCATTCGAATTATTTCAAATTAAAATCAAACATCGATTAGATACTAAAATATTCTAAAATTCCTATTTAATTATCTTTTATAAATTTTATATTGTATTGTTTAAAAATACACATTGCTTTATGTTTTTCAAAACTGTCTGATTCTATGATTAAATAGTATGCAGATTGTTTTAAAAAGATTTTTTTTACTATATTATTTAAATCTCCTTGAAATTTTAATCTTGGATTTTTGATATACGACTCTCTCGAAAGTTGCCCATATTTAAATGTTTTATCATTTTATCAGAATTTTCTTCATAAAGTAATTAAAATCAATAAGAAAATATCTGGTGTGCATGAAAAGAGGCGTTGACCTTAAAGGCTGTGGCGATATGTGCAGTTAAAATTCAAACTGACATCTGACACTGGATGCTCTGATTTCCCATGATGCAGAACGTATTACTCTTGTTATAGAAGAGTTCACAGTATAATAAAAAAAAGCGAAAATTACTATACTTTAAAAACTAGAAAATTCATGGACTGCGGAACTCAAAATATTTTTTAATCATATCTTACTTATTAGTTTTGTTTCATCAGATATTTATTTTCAAATGGCACTTCGATATATATAAAATATTTGAACGCATAAATTCAGCTCTATATTAAGTATTAAGCCACGTGAACAATGGAAAACGCTGGATTTTCAAATCTATACTTATAATAAAGCTCAATGTGTGTGTGTGTGTGTTGGCGCTCTACAGGCCAGACTATTCACCTTACAGCTACCAAATTTGGCACGTGTATACCTTGAAGGCCGGGAATGTGCACCAAGGGGTTATTTTTTCGAATTTTTAATTAGAATTTTATTTATTTAAAAATTAAGCGAAATGGTGGCGTGTTTCTGCTATAACTTACGAAAATACTACCGCACAAAAAAGATTTTTACATGAAGTTATAGACCAAAAATTTATCTTTTAAATGATACCAATGTTTTAACCTTAAAATTAAATTTCTATTTTTAATGAATTTTTAAATAGATATTTTAACTATATTTTTCAACAATTTTTTTCGTACAAAATAAAAATAAAATTTAAGCTGCACGAGCACGTTTCGCATTAATGGGAAAAAATTAGCTTTTTTCAAAGAGTTGCCATCACATTGATTAAAACTCCAATTAAAAATAAATTAAATCTTTTTGGAAATGAAATCTACAAAAATATAATTTTCGGCACGTGTCTGTAGGAAAGGAAACAAATATGAAATATTATTTTTTCTAAAAAATAAATTCAAGAAAAATTTTATGATCTTTTACACTCTATATTATTAATCCAATAAATCAGTTTTATTTTAAGGCAAGTTTTGTTTAATATGAACAGGATATCCATTCAAATCAGGGCCACACAGCTAATTTGTAAACCTTTAGTAAGAAACAGATCTGCTAAAATGGTCTAAATGGAAAATGATTATATTTTATGTAACTTGATTCAATAAATGCTCTAATAAATAATGAATTTTTGACTTTACATAAAGCTTCTGCTGTGGAAATCCCGATTAACAAAATGTTCTTGAAACACTAATATTTTAAATAAAAAGAGTTAATTTCCAATCAACTAAATCAATCACTTAAACTGACTGATTTATGAAAATTTGAATATCACTATTCAATAAAAAAAGGATAATTTTAGTTTTTCCATTAATCGTTTCAAAGAAAATACCAATCAGCGCGCAGGTTTCTCAAGATTAATTGGCCTAAGATTATGAAAATGTTGAGTTTTTCTAAATTTTTAACATTCAAAACTTGATCATTTATTTAACATTCAATAGTTGATCGTGGAAAATAGAAACATTCATTCATTTATTTAAAATTTGGTGTGTCCAGAATATTTCTCAGAATGATACCTTACTGCATTAAATTTAGACTTCATAATTTTTGAAATATATTTATAGGCCGGAACAAAATATTATTATTGATTTCATTTCAATCCTTTTGAAAGCAAAACTAAAAACTGAATTTTATGCCGAATCTGAGAAATTTTTGTTGAATTATTCTTTGAGATATTACATAAATTATGAAAAATGTTTTGTAGTTCACATAAGACTTAAATACCGAACTATTCTGTTTGTAATACTCATATTCAATAATAATAAAAATAAATAAATAACAATAAAGATGATAAATAAAATAAAACGCTTGGTTTTATTAAAAAATATCTTTATATTAATTGCAATTTCATGATTTCCACTTTAAATTAAAGTTGAAGTTTTACCGGAAATGACAACAAAGTAGCAAAATATATATAGTAAATTGAACGAAACGATCTAAACAACAGTATAAGTTTGGTATGGCTATCAAAACTGGAAGATTAAATATGTTTTGTTTGAGAATCCATTAAGAGACCAGTTACTTAAAATATTTAATTGAAAATTGTAGCAAGCGGTAATACTGGCGAACCGGCTGGTCGCCAAAGGCGGCTAGTTTAACAATAAAGAGAAGAACTATTAATTGAGGCTAATATTTTTAAGAAATTATACAATAATTTTCAAAATATTAAAAGAAAAAAAATTAAGAAATTCTTCAAAAGATTGTCATGGTGGTTATTTATAATTCGTTTTTATTAATTATGATGTATTCATTTTTATTCATTCTATCTAATAGATTTGGATTATTTCATTATTAAACCATGATAAATTTTTTTAATGATTTCTAAAATTTCAAATTCTGCGTATAATGTAAAAAAAAAAATTCTTAAAGGGGATATATTCTAATATTTTTTAAACTTTTCTTCAAAATTTATCTCGGAAATATTTCATTTTTACACCTGAAATATATTTTATGTTGTAATGAAAAAAATATTTGTGGATCGAATTTTAAGAAGCAAATCTAAAAGTTTTTCCCCAAATTGAAAACAGTTAATTGAGAGCTATTTAAACAAACAAACAAAAAAAAAAACGAAATCTTACTGTATTTCCTAGATTATTTAATCCAACTCGCACTCCTTTTCTGTCATCTGCATCATCGGTTTTATCACATGACCAGGAACTGGCTTTGTAAGAAGGTGTCTGAAAGAAAAATTAGTTTACATTTCAGTCACATCAGTTCTAAAATTGCCGCAATAATGTAAATATATTTAATAATAATAAAATAAAAAAACGAGGGGAGTTTTCAACTAAATCTAAAATATTCAGTCATAGTAATTTATAAAATCCATAACATAAATTCTTCAATGTATAATGTGATTTTAATGGAAGAGTAAACCTACAATTAAATTCAAGATACGATTCTGCCCTGATAATATTACTGGTAAAATTGCAAGAACGCGCAAACAAGTTATTAATGGTAGACAAAAGTTTCTTGAAACATTTGTTAAAATTGTATAAAAGCAAGATTGATTTTTTAAAGTATTCGATTGGCTCTTCTCTAGATCTCTTTCTTACTTCCATAGAAGAATGAAATTTTATAAAAAGATCTAAATCGATAATATTTTCTATCAACGATCCACCCTAAACAGCAAAGGAAGCTATTGTTTCGTACGCAGACAGAATGTTTCATTTCCTTGCAGGAATGTAATGTTATAAATTAAATAGTATTTGAAAATTAAGCTATCATTTCGTATTCGGGTGAAAATTCTTCCATGAACTTTGACGCCGATGTCCTCTTAATTATGCGCTAATAATGATGCGTCTGATTTTACATTGTTATTAATAAATGAAAAATATCCGATATGTTTGTGAGATTCCAGATTGTTGCAGAAATAAAATAAGAATGAAAACTCAGTATGGGTTGAAATGAATGTAATTCCTCAGCAAATTATGAACCAAACATATTCTACTGAATAATAGCTAGACTTCGTGTACTTTTGAATTAAGAATATAATGCTTAGAGTTAAGTTAGAAATGATTATCAAGTTTAAATACTGTTCTGAAATACTAAAAATCTTAAGTAAAATGAAATATATTTAATTAAATTTTGTTGTAGAAGGCAAGCAAAGAATTGTATTTTTTGCAACGAAAAGATAAGATAAAGTGTGTTTTATTATAAAAATACAATAAAAATTCACAGAATTATGTTGAAAATAAAAGCAATGACATATTTATTTTAATTCTTGTTTATACTTATAATAAAAGAGCACTAAAAGCAGTCACAAATATGTTAAACAGAGCGCTAACTGTTAATTACGCTCCCAATGTAGTATTACATTTGGATAAAACGAATAGTTTATAATCATATTATATATTTCTTGTATCTAAATATTTCCATTTTAAAGTCGATAAAAGAGCAAAAATGAGTCATAAATTTGATACAAATAAAATGGACATTTGTGATGTTTCTCAATAAATCTGATGAATTTGAGTAATTTTAGGTTTAAATAAATTTAATCAATCCTAACATCTAAACGTGGCACACAAATGATACGTTCCTCGCTATACAAGTAAAAGTATGAAAATCAAGAATGGGTAGTAGAGAACTGAAATGTACTTGAAAGAAAAATTTACCTTCCGATGAATGTTCACTTTAATCCGCGTGTTTGATATATAGAGTAAATAAATGAGAAGGAATGCAATCCCAATGGTGCAAAGAAGGAAAGGCGACGTTTCCAAAAATAAATCATATATGTCTCTGAATGTATGTTGTATGAATGTTAACAAAGTAACAACATGTTTATAACGCAGTCCTTGAGCACGGCCTTTGATTCTTTTCTTCGTCATCATTTCCGGTACTATTGAAACTCGAGCGTAGCATGTGGTAAAGAATTCTTCCTATGGGCAGCTTGCCATGATGTAGCCATTGCTCTTCTACCAATATGCGACAGAAATAGCTTACTCTCAAATCGCTTACTTGAGAGAAGCTTACGAGCAAATCCTCAAATCCTCTGTAGAGAAATAACCATTCATTTCTCGGCTATCAATTTTTAGAATTTATTTGTTATGAGTTTTGTACTTTATTCCCTTACATATTATTTTTATTGCTTCTCATTATAAAATGATATTGTAATGTTAACTATCATTTCCTAAACGGAGATTTATTTATGTTCACGAAGAGTTGAAAATTGTCAAGCATTGCTTCTTTAATGACTAGGCTATGATAGCTTGTATCAAATCGTCGTTTTCAAAAATAGCATTATTTCATCACGAAATCCTATAAAGTAAAGATTAATTGTGAAAATTACATTAAGATTATCTGATGATTAGTTCAATTGATGAATGCAATCAATAATATCGAATCGCCCGATGAATTAAAAAGAATGCCCTAGATAAACTCTCAACCATTATTATAATGTAATATCAACCAGACACTACATATTAATTCTAAATATTTATATTAAAGAAATCAAAAATATATTTAATATATATGGAAAGTAATTTCTTGTCTCAATATAAAATTTTTAAAAATGGGTCATATCATTCGAATAGTAATTGATGATTTCCAAATATTATCGATTTTCTTATATGTTTGTTGGATATCAATTAAATCCTCTCTAATTATTATTCAGATGACTTATGCAACGTCGAGGATCATAAAAAAGTATTTATTTGACAAGAAAAATCAAAACAAGTCAAAGAAATAAGTATTTATAAGCTTCAAAAGAATAGCCCTCATTTCCTTTTAAAACAATCTCAATTAAAACAAGTTTTTATTAATACTGTCAAGTCAATAATTGCTTAATTATATAGAATAGCAACTTTAACATAGGATTTTTATGGCAATTGAAACTAATTTTTACTTTTTTGCAATAATGGAAATCATATTGTTATTGAACTTTAATCTATAAAAAATACAATAACTACAAAACATTTAAAACAACTTAAATATAAAAAATCAGTTAATTTTGTCATTTCCAATGTAGAATCTTTTTAATTTCCCTTTTAATGCAGATATTTCTAGAAACTTTTTTCATATGTATGCAAATATTCTTTATTTTTTCGTCTTTTAAAAATGGCAATTATCTAGACATATAAACGATATGTATAATGAAGAAAGGTTGTAAAGGAAGATAATGTTAAATTTTCAAATTGCGTATTTTATATAAAGCAAAGTATACAAAAATGTATACTATTTAGAAACCAATTTAAAAAACAGTGATAAATATTTTGCTACATTAGTAATAATTATGTTCCTTAATTCTCCATATAAAAATAAAAGACATTTTACCTTATCTATAGATGATGTGTAAGCTGGCAAGGAGAGTCTAGAACTCCTCTCTGGAGTGTGAGATGATAAAGATGATGAAGAATTTCTCCTGGATAGAGAAGGACTTTTCCAGACTAAATCATTGCTAGTGGTAGTAGATGAAGTTGGAGATCGCCATTTATAATCACTTGTATTCAAAATTGCACTTGTGTAGCTGCTTACGGTAGGGAATTTCGGTACATATGATGTTAAGCTAGAAGACGACACGTTTCTGGTCAGAGTACTTGGTGAAGAAAAGGATGATCTGTACTTTGAGGAAGATAATGTTGAACTGAAAAGGGGAGGTTTGTATCTGTAACTTGATGTACTGGAAAGAGTACTGTAGGTATTACTTCCTGAATAGCTTCTTGTGGAAGGAGAATATGTCGATAATCTTGATGATGATAATGAAGATGAATAAGCATTATATGGCGACATTTAAATAAAGAATTTTCTGCAAATTTGTTTGCAATTTTGTTTAAATAGGAAAAAAATTCTTGATTCTGTTGCTTCCCTACAATTAATCCTATAATTTCTGAACTACACGATTGTAAAACGAACTATTCAGTATGTTCAGCTCTACAACTTATATTTTCATTGCGTTTAAAATAAATGCCAATCTTCCACAGCCGCTTTTTTAGCGAAAAATCAACATATTGTAACAGATGACAACCACGAATTACTTAGATAATTTATAATGACATCATTTCTAAATCCTCTCTTCCACCTTTGTATTTCAGTATCTCCAATTGCTTATGAAAACGGAAATTTTTAATGCATATGCGAATTCAATTCCTTCTTTCTATTCTGGCTATCATGATATAAATTATTTATTGATGACTTCTGATTTTCTTACAATATCTAATTTTTCTAAGATAGAGATTATTTCTTTGGCATAATAATGTATCTCATAAATGCTTTGCTGATGAAAGAAGCAGTCAAGATGCAATCACTCAAATCATCAATCCTGTGAATGAAAAAATGAAGAGATGAAATATTCTTCGAAACTCTGAGAAAACCTTATAAAAATTTGAAATTGTAAAATAAAATGCAAAACACACAAAAATCAAATATCATCAATAAACAGGGACAGAAAGTTTTACCTTTAAAATTCAGTTGATTTGTAACCACACAATAAAATTAAAAATTCCAATTTTTCTGTTAAAGATACAGAATCTGGGATTTCTTTTTTAAATCGTTCAATCCTATTTGTTAGCAATTTCAATTTCAAGAAAACCACTTATGAGCATAATTGAAATCGCTGCTTCATTCATCTCCAAAATGCGCGCGAAGTGCGAGGAACTTTTGCATGATGCTTTTAGTCCCCCGAACAGCTTCTTTGCTGCTAATTTAACACGGATAGCCAGAGATATCTAAAAATACGAAGATTACGTCATGCGGCGTTCCTTGGAGTCTGTTATGGATAGAAACATTGGAAAGCACTCTTTTTTGAGTATCAACTTCGAGGGAAAACTCGCTTCTTTTTACTTTGTCAAAAGAATATTATAAAAAGAAGAGAGTCAGGAGAGAAAATTTAGTCTGCCATGTTTTGAACGTAGAAGATTCATATCATTAAAGATCTCATTTTAATTTTTTTTCTCCGACTTCCACAGACAGAAATGGAATGTCTAGATAAACAGTCGTGAAGAACTGGAAAATCAAGGTTGTTTCTTCTCCATTTAAAAAAGGCTTTATTGATTAAAATAAAAATGTAAATTTTTATTGGATTCAGAAAACGGAATTTTATGTCATATCGATAGAGAGGGCAGGGGCCTAGACATTAGACGATCCTTTCCAATTATATTTTTTTGTGTATGTGAATCAATTTGTACAACTTTTATTTTGAGAATTTTTAAAGTTGATCAAATTCTATTTATATGTATTTCTTTCATTTTAAATTCTATTCTTTCATTTTTTATTTCCAAATACTTTTTCATACAATTTCTTTTTTTATGTAATAATAATTCTAATGATAGTGAAATAATCTAGAGAAAGGATTATTTAAACATATATATTATTAAAATCATATAAAACTCCTACGTGCAAATTATTTTGGTATATTAGTTGCGTTATAATTTTGATTGCTTTGAACTTGGCTAGCTACCGTTTTCAAGCAGTTTAGTTTTAGTTCAGTTACACTAACGTCCGGCTTTAAAGCAACTCTGGGGCTATTTTGGGACGGACCTCGTAATGTTGAATCTAATTCAAATGACGATGACGATATCTGAACTGCCACCCTTCCCTCTTCAAACTTCCACACCACACCAGTGGTAGAACGATTGGCCCCGATGGATTTAAAGTGAACCAAACCCGCTTACACGACAGTTCTTCGATGGAATCGGGTCTCAAACCTGAAACCCTCTGGGAACTGAAGTCGAGACCTTACCATGAGGCCGCCGTTGCCCTTTTCAAGCAGCAAAAAGCCTTTCAGGTGGACTACGCAATTCTGATCAAGTGTCAAATGACAAAAACTTGAACCTCAAACTTCCGCACCGCGTCAACTGGAGGACATTTGAATCTCGATAGATTTAGCATTCATAAAGGCTCTTATACATGGCGAATCTTCCGTGGAATATCTTCGAAATCCCCGCCCCTCTGACCTGACCTGAAGGTCACCAGGGTCCATAATAGATTTGAATGTGTAGAATAATTTTATCTGGGAAATTTTTGAGATGAATTTTACTGTTACAAATCTGTCAGTAAATCATCATCTTTATATGGGAGCAAAAGCTGTTGATAGCAAAATTTTACGTTCCCGTCCCTGTAAGAAGCATTACTTTTGTTTTAGCAAACTGCATCACCGTTTTAAATACCAATCAGCTTAAAAAATATAAGTAATGATAGATAAACTATAAAATGAATACTGTAACATAGCAGATTGTTTCGAAAAACATGTTAAGTCAAGTGCATGCATGATTTTTTTTTATTATTTAAATGATCAATTCATATGTACGTAAGATTGAAAAATAATCATACAGTCTGTCAAAAATGTATTGGAACACACTACTAGTTCACAGATTTTTATCATAATATTTTATTTCACTATACAAATGAAATCATAACAAAGAAGTAAATATTATTTTGTTATATACAAATCATAATAATTCAAACAAAACTCTCATATTAATCCAATTATAGTTATAATTGAAAATAAAAGAAATCAATTAAAAAACAAAGTGCTCAAAAAAGTATTGGGACACTTCCCAATAAATTAAGAAGAACAATGTAAACGTAAAAGCCAATATATTGTTGGACCACACTTGCTTTTATGACTTCTTGTTAACTATTTGGCATAGATTCGAGCAATTTTTCGCAAAATGATCCATCGATTTTGGCTCACTCTTCGATCAAATGTTTTCTTAAATCCTGCTTGTTAGAAATTTGATGTACATATTGTGTTTGCTGCAAATAATTCCACACATGCTCAATGGGATTAAGGTCAGGACTTTGTGAAGGAATCTTAATAACACTAGGACAGTGGTAGAGAGCCCATAACTTGCAAATACCAGCAGTATGTTTCGAGACATTATCTTCGTACAATTTAAAATGCCTTGAGATTTCCGGTTTGCTCGCACTTTGCTTTAAGTTTCGCTTGAGAATGTCAAGATAGATGTATTTATTCATTGTACCATGAAAAAGTTTATTTAAATCGTTTAAGTTTTAAGTTTCCGACACCAGTGCTTACCATATAACCCCCGACTATTTGATTGCCACCTCCATATTTGACAATAGTTTGTATATTTTTGACATGCATAGCTGTATTTAGTTTCCGCCAAACTTTTTGCTTGCCATTCGATCCGAAAATGTTATATTTGCTTTCAACAACAAAAATAACATTTTCTTAAAATTATCTTGGCTGCTTTACATGCAAATGCCAGCCTAGCTTGTCGATTTGCTTTGCTGATGTAGGGCTTTCTTTGAGGTACTCTGTCATGATATAGAAGTTTTCTTAAAATGTTTCTCTCAGTTTCAGGATTAACAGATTTTCCAAACTTAATTTTACATTGCAGAGTCAATTTTACTGTACTTGTTTTTGGTTTAATGTGAACTTGCTTCACAATCCACCTCTCTTCACGTTCATCAAATATCCTTGGACGCCCTGATCTTTTCTTGTTTTGAACACTATTTGTTTTCTTGAACCAGTGAATAATGTTAAAAACAGTAGATTTACTCAATTTCAAGATATTTCCTATACAGCGAACTGATTTTCCATTTTTCCAATGACTTATTACATGATTTCACACATCAACCGATTATCTTTTTTTCTCGCCAATTTTTCTATAAGTAATTTTATCTGTTGAAACTTTTATGTTTAAAATTATAGTCTAAAAAAGTGGCAGTAAATTCATTTCCACTGATGTGCTATACATTTGTTGAATTTCTCATTTCAAAAGTTTCCCAATACTTTTTTGACTCCTATTTGCCTTTGAATTATATTTGAAAAGTTAGATCAAATTATATTTATAAAATATTAATAAAATTTTCCTTATAAACTATACATTAAAGATTAAAATATTTCTTGATTCATTTTTGTTTATTATAATGTGATAAATAGTTTTATAAACAGCTTTGTATTTATTCATGCCAAATGTCCCAATACGTTTTTGAGTGATTGTATGTAATGAGCATGTCATTCATTTCTAAATATTTTCTCCGAAAAAACAAGATTTTACAAAAAGAAGAAAAAACCTGCCTTGGGAAGCTCGGTCTTCCAGATATTACTATTTATAGCGCAATGCAGGATGTCTACTTCAACATTTATTGTTTATTAAATATATTGACTGTGAAGCACACAAAAATTCGAACGATTTAGGATGTTTGTTAAAAGCATGTCTTTAAGCTTCTTTTTTTAACAGCATTCATAAAGAAGCCATCATCTAAACACTGGCCACGAAGATCATCAAAATCTCAAGTTAGATTTGCAATTTTTCTGTTATTATATTTCATTCTTTTCGGAGTTTCAACAAAGCCCAAGAAGCTTTCAGTCACTTTAATTTACTAAAGGTAAAATGCCGAACAATTGTCGCTGATGGCTTGCATCTTGTGTATATTCAAAGATTACAAAATAATATTTGGATAATTTTACGTTATTGTCTACAGAATTCAAAATATGATAACAAAATTTGAAATTTATCTTTAATAAGGCACTCTATAATTTAAATTTATTTGTACGAGAATGGTGTAATTTTTTGGGGGGAATTTTTCAGAGGTTAAGCTATTATTTTTTCTTTCCACATAAAAGGTTTCAGCTTTAAAAATCAAGACTTCTAACAAAAAAAAATAATAATTTTTCCCTTTTTTTTATATATGAAATAATATTTTAATTAGTTGACAGCCATTTTATTTTGCATTCTCAAAATTAAATCGTTATTAAAGTTTCAGCTTTGAGTAAGAAACATTATTTTTATCTTACACTGTTCTTAGCATAATGGTTTTCGAATCCAGGATCTTCAATGAAAACTTCTTGAAATGTGGGTTTTATCTCCAAATAAGAACGTAACCGCACATATGTATTTTAGGCCGCAAACATAATTACAGCATTATGACAGCTTTTATTATATTCTTCAATATCAACATGCGGAAGTTTAAGAAATTTAACTTGATTTGAAACATTTCATGAAATTTGCAGAATGAACTAGATTTCTTTCTATTTTTAAAGGGGTATAAATACAATCACAAATATCAATCTTTCACAATCTATTATACGCATTCTCAGTATTGCTCCCAAATCAGAATCCTCAAAATGCAAGACACAACAAAATTCCTTGCGTCTTTTATGCGTAAGGATACAAGTACCGGTTGAGAGAGACGCATATATATTTTGATTCTATGCAGAATCAGGTCTGTATCTGTATCACTTCTTTTGATGTGATCTCTGCTCCGAAAAAGACAAGTTGGTCGTTAATGGGACATTTGAACTTCATTTGAGGACAATCGTAGTGATAAGCACACAAAAAGGTAAAGCATTTGTTTTACCTATGGGATTATGAACTGAATGTGTTCTAATGTTAAGATATTTGTTTTGAAGACCTGATAGTAATTGTACGTGGGGGCAAAACACCTTAATTAAATAAAACGGATTTCATGGATAACATCAAATTAGAAAGGAAAATATTCAGACAGGAAATTCACTGAAAAAATGCGTGGAACTAAATTCGAATTATGTTTTCTTTAACATGACTACGTATCAATACTAATTCTACGATGAAAAAAAAAATCATTATTTAGGGTTGTGGAAAATCTGTTACGTACCTTGGACCAGCTATCATTCAGAAACAATTTTACGGGCTTCTAACTGATAATGGTTTTTTTAATGCTAAACTGATAGTTTTTAACTTCTAATGTTTTATTAATATCATTCTATTATAATCATATCTTTAAAATGAGATTTAACGATGGTTAAAGAAAATTGCAAAATAAAATATATATCTTATCTTTATGCGGCAATTTGGAAAGCGGCTAAGTTCTATCGATTTCATTACACATTCATGAGATCAAATTTTAAATCTAAAAAATGTCTTAATTTATTCAAGTTATTTTTTTCCTTCTGGCACTTTACTTTTATGATAAACTTTTTATCCTGAAAATTCAATTATCCTTATTTGATCTTTTCAAAATTTAGAGATGTATTCACCAACTCTGTAATGTAAGCCCTGGAAAACCATGTAATAGAAATGGATTTTCCGTGTAGCGAAGGACGCACAATCCCCTCTGCCCTCGACTTGAGTTCCAAAATTTAGATAGACCACTGAAACTTAAGATGTTATAAAATCAAATTCGATTCTAAGTAGCAACCGTTATTAAAAAGGCTTCATAGGATACGTTGCGTATAAAATGATATTAGTAGATTAACAATTTTTGTTAAGATAAATGTAGTTATTTGGTAAAAAAAAAAAAAAAAAAAAATAGTGGTTATAATACAGAATTGAAAAAAAAACAAAAAAAAACGGGGATTTTAGAGAATTTTAAATTTCCTAGAAAAATTTTGGTGACAGATGTAATAGGATTGCGATGGACCATCTCTTTGAGGTATTCTCACAATTAAAAGTCGCAAGGATTCAAGTCTGGTTATCCAGAAGGCCAAAATGCTGGGAAATGACGACTAATGATTGTTACGTCACGAAAATGGCGGCGGAGAACTTGTTACGCATAACGGGTGATGTGCGGAGAAACACCATTTTGCAAAAATACTGTTGTTGAAACACGTCGTCTAGCTTGAAGTGTCGGAAGCACGGATTACTCCAGTAGCTATGTGTATCGTTGACCGAATGAATGAAGCAATAAAATCACACTAAACAGCTACATGCGAAAATTGTAACGACATTTTCATGTATTCATGTGGCTTTGTTAAAGCCCAAATACGACAATTGTGAGTGTTAATCTCACCATTCAGACGGACGTGGACTTCATCCGTCCACAAAATGCTCCATGTTCATTCATTTTGGAGCTAAAATTTCGCAAGAAACTGCAGCACAAAAGTTTTTCAACTATTAAAATCAGCTGGTAAGAGCTGCTGTACAACCAACAGTTTAAAGGAATAGTAACGTAACACAATTCGAATAATTTTGTGAACCATGGGACGATGTTGCTCAAAATTTTCTGCAATACGCTGAAAACTAGTGCTGCCCATGAAATGGGATAGTCTGTCTTTCTTCACTTGCGTGACTACATCATCCAATACTTGTGCTGCAGCATAAATTTGTCCCTCTTGGCTGAACGATCAATGATCCTGTTACTTCAAATGTCTTGATCATTTTTTTAGTCCTTGGATAATAACTGGACATTTTCGTAACTTCTTCAAAGAAAGAAACTTTAGCAATACTTCAGCAGCAAAGTCGCCGTTTTGATAATAGAATTTCGGAAGTAAAGCACGTTCCTGCATAATCAACGCCATCTTCCTTAAATTCGACTACCACATTTTTAAATCGCATGTTCTACTACGCGAGCACAGGGTTACTATGATTACGACATTTGCATATACTGGAAGAACTGTTGCATAGCGTCATCTAGCTTTGGTTATAGAACATTTTTGCTAAATAAAATTCCCCTCATCTCATTATGCCATTACCATGAATTACCAATTTTCATGAAATTCTGTTGCATAGTATTTGATGTAGACGTATCACAAATGTGAGCTTTAATTATGGACACCCTGTATATAAGAAATAAAGACAAAAATTAATTTTCAAAGTTGAACATTTAAGCTTCTTTTTCCAAAAATTTTTTAATGTAAACTATATGTAAAATATCGGGTTTTTTTTTATCATTTCAAAATATTTATAGAGAAAGAAAACACTTATTTTAAAAATTATGTTTTTATGAGGTAAATGGGGAGATGGGAATGAATTTATAGAAAAACCATGGAGCCAGCAAGAATGGCTACCTGAAACTTTTTCGCTAACTCTTTAATAACTGAATTATCCTTTTCCTCACGCCAGCATAAAAAATGAACCTAGGATGCCAGGAACATAGCATTGGTGAGCAATAATTACGAAATATTGTTATGGAAATTTTAATCCAAAAATCAGATCCATTGCAATGGCTGTGAGGTGAAACAGTCCAACAGGCTCTATAACAAACAACGATGTTTATTCTTCAGAAAAGCAGGAATATATAACATAAACAACAAAACATAGACGAGTGTACGCAAAACAGCAAATCCGTAATAAATAATTGCAACAATTTAAAACTCTTTGAAAGAACTCGCAGGAAAGGGACTTCGCAGAACTCTTCATGTCTCTTCAACGGTCTACCACTTTCAACTGTTTACTCGCTTGAACTGAGCTCATCTGCCTACTCACTATTGCTTCATTACTCGACTGGCTACAACTCTGTCTCTTGGCTTTTTATATCTTCCATAACAGGGTAAAGAAGGTTGTAGTAAGATCGCCGAAACTCGTGTTCTGATGGCCTATCGATAAGATTCCTGTAATTTCTGAAATCTTGGATTTTGTCATTAAAGTCGCTAAATTCGTCGGCAAGTCGGGGGATACTGATCTGGTATCCATTCAGTAGCCATTATGATTTATGTAAAACTGCCAATTACAGTACTGTAAGCAAATATTTGCGTAGTAGAAGATATTCAATCATCATTACTTGGAAGAAATTTTCTACTCACACATACTGCTGCTGACTTTGACAGGCCAACATTTGAAACTTTCGTCTAATAAAGAAGGGAAGAGAAACGAAGAATTGGGCCTTTAAGGTATATGAGAGAAGTAGGGTAATTCGGAAAGAGGAAAAGAGCTCTTTGTGCTCTTTTCCTTTGTGCGTGCCTAATATTAAGCTTTCTTCCTTTTTCTTTAAACAAAAAGATAGAAAGAAACGTGTTCCAGCAACGACAAACATTTGAAATTTTGGTGATTTATGTTGTATGTCATCGTAATGCAGCTGCATGTGTCTGTGCGTGTTTTTAGAAGAATGAATGTTTGTATAGGTATAGAAAATGTTCATTTTGATCAAATTCTGTATCAGTTGACAATTTCTTGAAATTTAATAAGAGTTAATAAATTTATTACTTTCTGATTCCGTCCTTCTAATAAGAAGTTTTAATATGTATATTATCCCTGAAATTTACAGAGAATGGTTCTTCTCATTCAAACACCAGTTAGATGCATGAAAAAGTGGTCTAAGTCAATAAATTTTGCTTATAATATTTTACCAATTTTTTTAGATACTGTTCTTTTCATTATTCTGTGACGACCACTTTTCGACGATTCTATCTCACTGAGGGGTGATACACGGAAGGACTTTTTCGTTCAATTTTTTTCACGTGTTTTAATTTTTCATTCGTTTATGGCCATATTTTTTTTTATTTTAATTCAGTCCACACTTAATCTGAATTTACTTTATTGTTAAATGTAAATATCTCTCTCTTTCGTCTTTCCTGTCACCCCTATTTTGACGAGTTAAACCCATCTTAACGCATGTGCAAAAACGTTGAGGGTTTTAGAATCCGTTGGTAAGCAATAGAAGTGTGAAACTTTGTGTGCGCACAATTGAATGTAAAAAAAAAAAAATATTACTTGACATTTTTGCATAATGGAACCCTATAAAAATTTAATTTTTTTAAATTTTATTTTTAATTTCCACAACATTCAAGGAATATTCATACAATTACCTACCTTATTTAAGAAAATTCCATTGAAATTCGAAACACCTGCCTACGCTCAACACTTAAAGAAATGCTTGTTCCACTTTTTGGGTAATCATATTTGCAAGACATGCTTGACTTGAATAACAGAATGGAAGCAGAGGAATTTGAAAAGTTTACAACCCATAGTAACTTTACTATTCAGGGGACAAGGAAGTGTTAGTATGTTATGCGGAGTGATATGACTATTGAACATTCATAAATGAGAAACATAAAACATTTAATTCTTGATAGTTATGAGACTGATGATGACGAATCAGCGATACTTAATGGGTGTCAATCGAGCATGACACCAATGAACTTCCGAAATTTATTGGACCATAAACATCAAAATCATCAAGATTAAATGAAGTGGTTGATTCATTTATATATCATTATATATATATTCTTGTTTATATATCGCATTGCAAATTGCAGGTTGCATTATTATTATTTTTGGATTAGTATAGTTTGTACAGCTTTAATTTCTTTCATGTCGTTTTTGTTCTTGTTGCTTGTTACTATTGATACTACTTAAGCATTATAGAATAGAAAATTGATAGAATAGATTAGGAAATGCTTTATTCAACTACTTTCAGTCGTTTGTCAAGGGATTACTCATGTCTGCCATATAACAATACGAAATAAGGGACAACTTGATATACCAAGCATTTGATCCTCACGTTCTATTCGTTTAAAATACCAGAATATATTAAAGTGGGCCACAAATTGGCCATTAGGTCTTACATTCCCAATCATTTGCGATGTTTCAAGTGCTAGTATTTTTGTCACTCCAAAGCTTCCTGTCGTGGAACTTGAATCTTCAAAACCGGATTCTTCTCCGGTTTCAAAACTTGTACCTATTGTGAAGAAATGGGCCATAAAAAATCTGACTGTATCCCCCCAGAAAAAATCTACAATTTTAAAAAGTTCGCATGCTTCTTTTTCTAACTCCTTTTCTTCGTGGATACTTGAAAAGGAAGTGATTGCTGAAAGGGTGAAAAAAGGTATTTCATATATGGATGCAAATCACATTTCGTAGGCTGGTTGTTAGAACTAGCTATTCTACAGTTGTGAAAAGAAAAAAACTCTCGAAGCAAAAAGCACTCAGATCATACCTATAATCTTGCATATTGATTCTGCTCCATTCCAGCCATCTTACACGCCACTCCACAAGACTTATCAGGTTTCAAAATTGTTGGCAGTAGAAAAATAACTAAGGATTTCTAAGCCTAAAATTAATAACCCCATCGGAAATCCCCACAAAATATCTGAATTTTGTAAGAAATCACCCCGTGAAATTTCTCCTAAGCCTCATACAGGTAATGGACATCTTTCAAAATTTTGGAAAACACCACCCCAGCAAATAACTGCTTCTACTACAAAACTGAATAGTAAAGATTCCAATTTCAAACAAACAACGAACATTGTCAGTCGTGACAAAACAAAATCTTCAACTCCTAAGCGTACCAATCCAGTACATTCCGAGAGTGTCTTGGATATGAGCACCTCGGGTGCTTCTGAAGATATTCTGGGGTACAATATCAGTGGAGAGCTGGAGACATCTGATGAAACCCATACTTAATCTCCTCCAAAAGCACAAAAACGGAAGAGAAAATATATAATCCCAACAAAATACAAAAATCGATAACATTATTATCTCACCTTTTGTTTTAATAAATCGTTGTTTTCATATTTTCATTTTGAGTTTTAAACTTTTTGTTATCCGTTTCCTTTTATGAGGCTTTTATCAGACATTTTTTATCACAAAGTGAGTTTGTTTGAATTTTACTAAAACGCTTTCTGACAAGCCGGTTTTTTTTTTTTACTTCAAATTATAGATTAGTAACATAATTTTAAATTTTACTGTAATTGTTAAATTACCATAATTTTGGCGCAGCATGACCAATCTAGATTTTGTACCATTAACCACAAAACAACTAACCAATCTCACATACCATAACAGAGTCCTACTCTTAAGAGTTTCGTGTTTTGTAGCGTGATTAAGAAAATCAAGTACGCATTCTTAACATTTTCTTTTCGTCCGATTAAAAACCAAATTTGGTGTAGATCTACAATTTTGGTACGATAGAACATTATCAAATTTCATTAATCGAAGTAACTGCAGATTTTAATTATAGCTTTTACAGTAATGAAACATTTATATTAATTAAAAGAAAACAATACTGATTTCAAACTCTCTCTCACTCGTTTAGCTGACTGCCTGGTTCGGAAATCAACAGTCAGGTAAAACATTTCCTATAGTTTAACATCAAGCTGCTTAAGAAACTTCCAACGATACTAACATTTTTTAACAAAATTCATTTGGTATAATAACTTTCACCATAGTATATATTTCAAAGAAATTGTTTTTTTTTCCAAAAAAATTTCTTCGTTTGATATAAAACCCTCAACGATGCTAATTTATTCAACAGAAGAACAAATTTAACTCAGTGTGAAATGATGTTTTTTAAGTCTTTAGAAATAAATGTAAGTTTTATTTATACGGTTTTTAATATTAAGTACAGACAACTGAAAACATTTAAAATTCTGCGCATTTTAACTTTTTTTTGTTGTAGGGAAAACAAAGGCTAGTTTTTACACGTGGCAAGTTATGACTCTCGAATTTTAAACTAACCACCAGTTAAAACTCTCTTTTCTTTTGCGGAATAGTAGCTCTCATTCGTCTGTATTCTTCAATGATTTTTTGGACTGCTTGCAGTTAATAGCAAATATATATACAGGGTGTCTCAAAAACCTTGACCGCGGCTTTTATTCATTAATATTGATCGTAGACATATACTGTAAATTATAAAGTTGAGTAAAAAAAGGTGCAAAATGTTATGAAATGGATTAAAATGTTCAGGGGATTAAACTTTAAAAAATACAAAATTTAAATTTTTATACGGACCCCATATAAAAAAATTCCCAGTCAGTAAAATGTGCCCCATCCTCTAATAAGGTCATGTACAAAATTTCAGAATTTTATCATGAAAATTCTCAAAGATATGTTAAAACAAAGTTAGAAAAGGACCAATCACAAATTAAAATCCAAATGTTTACAGCTTCAGGTGCAGATGACGCGACACAGGAATGCATCATAAGAAAATTAAATATGCTTCATACCTTTAGTTTTAAATGCAAATTTTAAAATCTATGCTTTCTGAAAAATACTTTAAAATTTTATATAATGAATTACAGAATATAACTTAAAAATAGCATAGTTAATTAACTTTTTAAAAAAACTTATATAATCTTTCCTTTAAGTAATCATTCCTTATGTAATCTTTCCTTTATGTAATCTTTCCTTTAAGTTATGTAATTTTTCTTTTATTATTTCTACAAATTTTTAATAATAATTTAGTTATTTATTCAACCACTACTTTCTTTGTTAATATGTGTATGACCCCTAAAACACTGTCATTCGACGACAGTAGCATGCTATCGCTACCTGATTGAGCATTAGTGGTTAAACTGTTCTATAAGAACGGTGAATCCGCGACTAAAGCATTGCGACAGTTACGAACAGTGAAAGGAATTAAGGCGAAGAAAAACCCAGTTTCATTGAATGGGATATTGAATTTAATTCGCCATTTTGAGGAAACGGAAGATTAGAGGATCGTCCACGAAGTGGCAGACCATCCATCATACCTGACCGCATCCCTGTTGTCCAAAGGGTCATGAGAAATGTGGCAGCCGAGACTTCAACGGGGAGTTCCAGTGCACGTGAAGCAGGTAAAATAACAGGAATTCCGGACGAAATCTTGAAATCTTTCTGCACGAAATCTTGAAACTGCATCCGTACAAGATAGAGGCATTACACCAGTTGTTGCCAGCAGATTGCGAGAAAAGACAAGCCTTTGCAACATGGATGCTCGCACAAATGCAACGTGACCCACAATGGTTACTGAACATCATGTGGACAGATGAAGCTCACTTTTCATTGCATGGTGACGTCAATACGTAAAACAGTCGTATCTGGGCAGCATCAAACCCTCGTGCGTACACGACCAAACCACTACATTCTCCACATGTGACTGTTTGGTGCAGTTTCACTGCGTCCTTCTTTCTAGGCCCTTTCTTTTTTGAAGAGCTTTGTCCTGTATCCAGTTGGAAAATTTGCTCCGTCACTGTAGAACGCTATCTTAGGCTTTTGCGAGACCACGTTATGCCTGCTTTGCAGCAAAGACGTGCGTTATCTTCCGTCACCTTCATGCAGGTCACCTTCATGCTTTATTTTATCTTTTTCTTAGCATCGAAATTTTAATTTTCATACACTAAAAAACGATAAAATGTTTTGGAAAAATAAAAAATATATATATATTTTCCATATTTAAAAATTATTACATTTGAATCCAATTTCCATCATTTATTCTAGTAATAAATCTTAGCTACAAGCAAAACGTTTCCACTTAGACTTCAAATCACATTCTTAACTCGAAATTTTAAAATCATAAATTAAAAGAACAACTCAAAATTAGATATAGAAGAGCAAATTCGGAACACCAAAATACTATAATTCACACTTACCTTCCAAGGCGAGTGGCGAGGGATTGTCAATGCCACGCCTTTTTTACTTTTTTTTTTGTATAATATAAAAAGTATTGCAATCGACAAAAGATTCGAGCTCGAGATTTTGACAAATTTCCACTTTTCTGACTCTGAATCCGAAAAACACACTTTTGGATTTATGTTTGTCTGTGAGCACGATAACTCAAAAACGTTTTGAATTAGAAAAATGAGATATCTTATAAAGACTTTATAACAATTTTATCAATTCTGAACGTAAGCCATTCATAGAAAGTCTGTCTGGCTACCCGAGCTCACGTGAACACAATAACTGTAAAGAACGAATAAGTTGAATAAGATTTACACAGATTTAAAATCTTAAGTTCAGTTCCATATCAAATTTTGAACTAAATCCGTCAAGGGGTTTACCGTCTGTAGGTCTGTACTTTCGTATGCTTGTAAACACTATAACTGAAAAATACAACAACTTGTATAAAATTTGACATATGACCTACCCTAGTAGCACACAAATATTGTACAGTATTATATGATATTAAACAATATTCGCAATATTGTATAATATTGTATTATATTAAACGATATAATATAATATTGAGCAATAATGTATAATTTTGTACAACAGGATGCGCTACCTGGGTAGTTGCTAAAATAGTTCTGCATAAAATTTTGGTTCGAATCGGACGGGAAAAAGTGTCCAAAATAAATATTCGACTTATTTTACCATACTACGAAACATAAAAACTTTTGTGGATGGGGCAGTGATTTTAAAAATATGAGCTCACTTGGCCGAGGTCTATGAATTTTATGTGAAAGGGAAGGGAACACCTTTATTAGGAAGAATACGAGAAATTTTCGGGGAGGCTGATTTACAGAACTTAAGTGTATTTACTGAATTTAGAAGAATTTCACATGTAAACATTCTAATTTTTCTGAAAAAATTGTGAAATGAGAATTTGCGTCGATTTTGCAGATTCAGTTGAATAATTATTTCTCTTGGGTATGTCAAAAAAGAAATTCGAAAGGTTCAAATACTGAAGCTCTAAAATAAATTAGTTCAATCTATTGTAACTATTTTAATTATTCTATCAATAATTTGATGATATGTTGATTTAAGAATTTTACTGGATGCCAGCAGCACATAGAGGAAATATAGATTTTAGGAGAATATCAGTCAATATAATGTCTCATTAGAGTAAGAAAAATTTGATTCTTTTTCTAATAAAATACAACTTAAAATGGATTTTACGGATAGCAAAATTTAAAGTGAAAGAGAAGAAAAGCTATGATATTTGGCAGAAACTGGATTTCCAATCACTGAAGATATGTTCTCGCTAATTACTAATTAAGAAATTTAAAAAATTATCTATTAAGACAGTGATACTCAACCTAAGGGGCGTGCCCCCTAGGGGGGAGCGAGCACACTAGACGGGGCACGCGAGAATATCCAAGAGAAAATATTATTTAAAAAAATTGATTAACTGACTGAAAGGAAAGCACACATACACATAGAAAACAAAATACATTTATACATATTTAATAATTTATTAAAGTAAAACAACTTACTAAATCAAAACATACTAAATTAAAAACAAATTTAATAATTATTAGAGAGTTCCCTGGAGATGTCTTGCAGAGCAAAGTTTTTCGAAGGAAGGTTTAATATTAGAAATAGCCACTCTCAGTTCTGTTTCTATATTTAGCAGAGATCTATATTTTGTCTTCAAAGAAGCCACAGCAGAAAATCCAGTTTCACAAAAGTAGGATGTTGAAAATGGTAATAGAATGCGAAATGCCCTTGTTTTTAGAGCAGAAAAATCATCCTCTACTCCTGCCCAAAATTCAAATATTATTATTATTACTAAATTTTCTTTTAATTTCGCCACTTGTCGTGAAGTCTATGAATTTTTCTTCCTCATCAATTGAGAGTCCTTCGAGAGTCTTATGAAATGGATCCCTAACCCACTCGTAACTTGCTATTAGTTTGTCGTCAGCAAGAAAATACTTTCTAAAATTATTTGCCAGCATGGCTAAATAATGTTCAATGGTTACAAAAACAACTTTTACATGTTCTTCAGCCTTGTAAATTTTAGTACAATCATCCACATTTGTAAACATTGTTAGGTATTTTTGCTTTAAATTTCTGCTCCATAATTCCAATTTTTTGCAAAAAGCATTAACTTTATCACTCGTATCCAACATATGTGAATTTGCACCTTGGAGTTGAAGTTTCAAGTTATTTCATTTCTCGAATATGTAGACCAAGTAGCTCAATTTCATTACAAAATAAGGACGATTTCTTCTCTTAATTCATAAACACGTTGTGAAAATTTCCCACGTGATAACCATCTTGCCTCGCAATAAATTAGTAACGCTGAATGTACTGAACCCATGTCTTTACAAAGTGTGGAAAAGATTCTCGATTTCAAGGGTCTCATTTTTATATAATTTACTACGGCTACAATCGTAGTTAACACAATATTCAGATCAGGACTCATTTCTTTCGAAACCAAAGCTTCTCTGTGGATCATGCAATGTGTCCAGACGCACTCAGGCGATTTTTGTTTTACAAGTGCTTATATACCTTGGAATTTTCCGGACATTGAACGAGCACCATCGGTGCATGTTCCTACTCAGTTTTTCCATTCTATGTTTGCTTCGTTTATAAAATCATGTAAAATAGCAAATAATGCGAGCGCTGTTGTTTTGAGTTCTTTTGGTGTAGAAAAGTAGTTCTACTACTGACATATTATCACAAAATCGAACATAAGCAATTAAATGAGCCTCTTTATTACTATCTGTTGCTTCATCAAAAGCAATTTGTCACGCAACTTCAAGAAAAGCTGACACTGTACATCTTCAGCTATATCACCAATTCGACGAGCAACAGTATCATTTGAAAGAGGTATGGACTGAAATTGTTTTGAAAAATTATCTCCAAACACAGTTTCTACAATCTCAATAGCTGCTGGCAAAATAAGCTCTTCACCAATTTTGTTTTACATATGGCTATTTTATATGAAACTTTGTAAGATGCAATTAAAGCTTTTTTATTCATTAAGTTTGTTTTAAAAATGATTTTTGCTTTTTATATGATTTTAATTTTAATTCGAAGAATTCTCTGGGTTTGTTGACGTACTCGCTATGAAGCGTTTCCAAATGTAGTTTAAGTTTATTAGGTTTCATGCTGTCTGAGGCCAACATTTTTTAGCAAATGATAGACAGGGACATTTCTTCTTCATTTACTTCAGTATTGGTAAACCCAAAATTTAAGTATTTTTGAGAATATTTTCTTGATTTTATTTTCGGAACCACGTTCGTCTGTGTACTTGTTTGATGCTTGACTATCGTCTAATGCTCGCTTACTTCCGCTTCAAAATTTATTTCTGAATCTGCATAAATCTGCTGCCGTGAATATTTAATATAGTGAATTGCAATTAACACGAAAACATATATAACATACATATTCACGATAGATTCGATAGCGATAGAAGGATCGACTCGAACGAGACTGACTGAAATTGAAATTTGCGTTATCGAACATTTTCCTTCTTCCTATGAGAAAACATTTGCTCTGCGCATGCTCGCGATGGCATCGCGAGCATGCGCAGAGCAATTATTACATTACTTATTAAACATTACATTACTTATTAAACTTACATTACTTACAAAACATTACTTATTTTTTCTCTTTTGTTTACTGTTCGTCAACGGATTCTGAGACTACCACATTTCGACGATTCCATCTCATTAAGGGGTGAGACACGGAACTGTGAGTGCATTTTCCGTATTCCCTTTGATCTTGGATTTCCCTTATTAGATACTAGTAAATGTAAACATTACCTTTTATCTTTCCTTTCATCCCTCTTTTGACGGATTAAACCCATTCTAATGCATGCGTAAAAGCGCAGAGGCTTTTATAATCCGTTCCTGAACCGTCATGCTTCTGTTTTATTTCTTTTATTATTCGAAAAAATATATTCCCAGTTTCTAAATTTAGCTCACCCCGTCTAGGTTAACTTTCATTAACGAATTTTTCTATTTTCATATTCTTTTAACATTATCTCCCTGTTAGACTTCCATTTTAAATATAATATTTCAATTTTTCCCGCTTTCATTCGCTTCGTCTGTTCACCGCCCGCTTGGCAAAATGCCAGATGTGGTTTCTCGCCAACGTTGGCTCGCTTCTACTCTTGTTTTGCAGTTAGTTAAAAATAATTTAAAAACAGAATCCAAAATACTCAATATACATTATTGTTGTATACATTTTATTGTAAGCGGGGGGGGGGGGAATGAAAATTATGATTGAAAACTGGGCCTCGAATACTTGAAAGGTTTAGAAACTCTGTATTAAGACCATTGAAGACTCAATGTACGAATATATTTAAATAATAAAAATAATTCAATAGAGAATACAAGTTTTAGGTTATACTATTATTTTATTATTATATTTTAATTATTACTGAAATAATAAAAATACATTAGAACTATTAGCCGTATATTGACATTATTTGATAGGAAATTCAAGGGGTTGGGGAGAAAAAATTCAAGCTACTAATGAATTTGATTTTAAACCTTTACAATTAGTTAAATGTCATATTAAATGGAATCCTTTGAACAGCTTGCAAACATTGAAAATTACTTCGGAAATTTTTAAAATCTGAGGAAGATAATGCCTAAGATATTCTTGTTTTTAAACATTAAAAACATCAAATAAATATTTCCCATGAAAGAGCCTTCCAAGACTAGTTTCCAGAACACTATACCGCATTTTATCTTAATTAAATGATTAAACTTTTTATTATTTCTGTAATTTCAATAATCTTAGTAGCCTGGTTATTTCTGTTATCACCAAACTGAAGTTTAATAACCAAAATTCCGTCATATTTTTCTAATTTTGAAGTATTCATTTCTGCATATACACAGAGGATCATTATTTAAAGACACTAAAAATAACACTAATTTACTAAAAATGACACCTGATATGCTCAAAGAAATTCTCAGCTGATTTTTTTCAGTTGGCATTTGTTTCCTTGTCAATATAATGAATTTTATGAAACCTCATTTAATTATTTTAGCATCTCTACTCTTTGTATCTTCATCCTTTACTAACAAAAGACATTCTTTTTATGTGATTTAATGTATACCTACTCTAGAGACTCGATAATTTTTGAAACAACAATGTGAATTAGTTTCTCATCTATAAAAAGGATGTAATTTTGGATCTATAACTAAAAAGCTGATTTTGGAGAATTCGAGTATTGCACAAACACGAAACAGAATCGACAGTTTTTTTTTCGCGCAACGAACATAGTTTTGCTGTTTTCGCACAGACAACAATTTTTCCAATGAATAACTAAATTATTTCAACAAATTTTCAGTATATATTTTAGGAAAAATACTGATTTGAAGTTTAATTTCTTTTTGACTATGTAATCGTATTTAAGTCATCGATGTGTAAAATAAAACATCACATTCGATTATCCCCTCAAATACAGCTGACTAATGACTACATTTTTGCCCATTCGAAAAAAAAAAAAAATATCAGAGGGTGTCGCACCCTCCCCCTACTTCGTCATGTTTTAAGGGCTACTTGGGTGTATAAAAATTAATCATCTTTGCTCTTTATCCTCAAAATCTAATTTATATATGACATTCATAAAATGTTTTAAAAAAACTGACTGGTAAAGATTGTTATAACAAACTTTTTATTTTTCAAGAAAACAGCATAATTTATATGCTGATTTGACATTCCACAGAATATATGCTCACTTTATTAACCTTCCAGCTGATTTTTTTTTTCTTTATGCTTTCGAACTTAGTGTATGGCCCATTTGGAATGCCCGAAATCAAATTTCACTAATGATAAATACGCAGACATTTTAACTATCACTTTTCATTCGAATAGCTTTACAAATAAAGTCAGTTTTTGACAAAAATTCCAGGATAATTTATTTCTGAAAGAAATTTAGAGATGCAAACTTAGTTCGAATTACTTTCGAATAAAGTAGCGTTCACACGAGGCAAACTACTGCGCGTAATGGTTGATTCTCTGCTGGTATCCCCTTAAATAGTTCAAACAACGTTGCTGGGGCAATGAAAAATAGTTTTCAATCAATAGTTAGGAAACATTGTCAAGAGATGAGATTTTTTCTTCTTTTCTTTTGAAACATGTCAAGAGGTTTCATAAGCCGTGATGAAAATATTGATGACTCTATTGTAGTACCTACTCTAGTACCAGAGCCACAAACACTTAGAATGTTGAATTTCAATATTCATGTTTGAATTTCAATATTCAATAATCAATTTCAATGTTTGTTTATAATCCGCATGATACCATTCAATCCTCTTTTTTGATGTCGACTGATTATATAAAGAAGCTCTAGTTGGTTGAATCAACAAGCAAGAGAGTCAAATTTTTAACGTCAATTGCTTCAACCAATCATTTGCTGCAAAATTTTTTCAACTCTTGCAATGTTTAGAGCTGTCCCAAACATGTCTTGCTTTGTGGCGGTTTACTGGTGATAGTAATGAATTGAAAGTGTTTTTTAATTTTTTTTAATAGAAAAAGATATGGGAAATCAACGTAAAATGACTGCACACGCAGAGTTTCTTTTGAGTTAAACATCATTTTCTGTATTCTTCATTCGTTTTCCATAGAAATTATTTGTAAGTATTGTGTTTTTGAGAATTTCAATCAATCTACGTGTCCCATAACAAATTTGATATTTCATTTTCGCATTATTTTTTGAAATGCTGAGATAAAAATACTGAATAATTTGTGTTTTTTCAAAACTGAATTAATGTATTTATTCATTAGTAGTATGATCAAGCAGATTGTGATCAAATGATATACAAATTAATACTAGCTTGCATAGATTTTAGCTTCATTTTGTGCTCTTAATTTAATATACATTTTCTGAATTTATTCTGCAGTGTAGTGTAACGAAGTTTCTAAACAATTTGTGTATCTAAAATCGTAAGCAGCATTTCAAATATTCTTTTGCCAATTCATACCTTTTATGAATGAGTTTGTTATTTGTAACAGTGGAAATTGAACTTATGAATTTTAAGATCTTTTCAGATTGTTTATGCTAGTTCTTTTAAAACTCAGCTTTTTTATGAAGATATACGAAAATTTTCTACTCTTTCCACAGTTCTTAACTGATGTTTGAAGCATACTGTTTTTTCCATCAGAATAACATTTCTATTTGAGTTACTAAATTATTTTTCAAATTTCGAAGTATCCTAGTCTGAAACATAATTTACTTGATGTTGTAGAAAATTCCTTAAAAAAATATCCAGTTAAGTATTGTTTTGATATGATTTTTAAAAATATTTTAAGAATTTTTTTTCATGTTATAAGAACACTTAAAATATGAAATTAAATTTTTTAAGCTTATCTCATTTGTCTGTTGCTAGACTATATATTTGTTTTTCAGATTGTTTATAATTTTTAATACTTGTGTTTGCAGAAATACTTAATATGGCATCCAATTCTTCATCTTCCTGCTCTGAAGCTGTTTCGAATAATTGTCCTACTGTTGTGAGTCATTCCATTTCTAGTTTAATTTTTTTCCTTATTGCTTTCATATTTTAAAGATTTTCTTTAGGATGTAAATGAACTTCATTGTTGTAATTGGAAATATTTTACAGTTTCAACATTAATTATTTTTATTCATATAGTAAGCAGAAAAATGTCTTATTTTTTTGTTTTGATACTAGCTAAACTGAAATTAAAGATTCATTTCTCATACATGAAGTTTACAGTATAACATCTCATACATGAAGTATAACAGTGCAAATAACAATAAGTTTATCAATGCAGGTAAATGCAAGAGAAATATAACCATTTGTATGCATTTTATC
>JAPMOR010087229.1:62656-102610 GCA_026543865.1 Argiope aurantia
GACATATACATATGAATTAATTTTTGATGAATTTAAAAAAAAAAGCTTATATTATATATGAAAGTTTGAAACAATTAGTACTAGTGGCTAGCAGTATCGTGCGATTTATATGAGATTCAAGATATGTGTTCAGCAATATAAAATTCTGACTATTGAAAGATAAGACAGTGACATAATATTCTATATCAATGATAATTCTATAAGGATTTTCAAAATAAATGCTCTTGTGAAATAGATGAAGACTTGTGTATACAATTATGTAGAGAAGTCGAGTAAAAAGGAAGAATACTACTCCTGTTAAACTAATTTTTACTTTTTTTTTATCATTTGAAGGCAGTAATTATGATAGATTTTTTAATTAAAATTTTTTTATCTGTTATAAATTCTATAGATATAATTTTTAGCAATTTCTATGCCTTAATGGATATTTTAAATTGAAATTTTCCCCTCTTCTAATACATGTATATATTTTTTAAAATTTTGCAATTCATATAACCACCTATGTAAATTTACTGAAAAATATTTATGATATTCTAGAATCAATTTCCCGAATTATTCAATTGAAGCTATTTTGAGTATTCTAAAATGGTGAAATATGATCAAATATAGTGAAGTGATACTGAAAATAAAACTTTTCCTTATAAGTAGCTAAATCTGCACATTGTATTATAATAACAGTTTCATAGCATTTAAGTATTTGAATTAAAATGTCAGATTAATTAATCATCTCCAAAGTTAAAATTATTGCATATAAATTTTATTTTGAATTGTGTATTATTTGGCTCTCCGAAATGCTCATTATGCAGGTTTTCTGTTATGTATTTTTTTTTCCTCAAGGCTCATGGCCTATCTGTGATTTGGTGGGAGTGGATCCATTTGCTTCTTCACTTAGCATTTCGTCAACCAGTTAATTTCATTTAAAATACCCAACAGATCCATTTACTTCCAAAAATAAATAGTGTTGATATTTTTCTGTTGATATACTGTAAAAGTTAGCTGTCATTGGCACTAGTTTGCTTTATATTACTTCGTCTAATTCTCTCCCCTCTCCCCGTTTGTAATCTACTTGTTCCTGTCAGGTCATTGTACATATTCTAGTGATTTTTTTTTTAATTGAGCATTACGGAGGGTTAAAATAAAAAAGATGCAGCTAACTTTGTGGTAACCTCTAAAAATGTTTGAAATGAAATTACTATCTAATTTTTATTTTTCTGTAAGCTTCTGAAGTCATCTCCTCGATTAGTGACAAAATGTCCTTGTCAAAAAAAAGAAAGTTGGACAATAGTAAGTGTTCTACTCTTTATTTTTTTTATTTTCCTCATTTATAGTGTAAACCAATGTTTTGTTCTTAAAATTGTTGGTAATTTATGGTACACCTTCATTGTAATTTTTAAAATATAATCTGATCCAATTTAATGGTAATTATTGTAAAAAGGGAAAATATAAAATTTAAAAAAATACTGGGTGAGACTGATTTTCTGTTAATAGAAGCTTTATGAATTGATTTTATAAAATATACAATTGTGGTTTTAAAACCTCTTTGAATTCACTGGAGATCTTTTTATTATTAAAGTTCTAAGATGCTATTTATGACCAAGATGATAAAATAGGCAAACAATTTTTAGCATTTGCTGCAGTTTTGAAATGTGTACTCAAAGATTTTGATGCCATGTCAATAATGAAGCTTACAATATAAAAATAAAACATTTGTACATTCTTAAAAACAAAGCAAATAGACATTTTATGTTTCTAATATGTAATCTTTATTATCCATAGAGAAAATATATCTTTATTATCCATAGAGAAAATATGCTATGAAAATTAATTTTTAAAATGTTTGTTATAAAAATCCCCTAATGAAGAATCTAGAAACTGTGTAGACTAGATTATTTAATTTTAGACATCTGATACTTAGGTAAAGGAAGATTCTATCTCAAATCAATCATGTCACAATGCCCGTGATCTCAAATTTTGATGAAATTTGCCTCCCCTCCTTTCTATAGTAATTTGTATGATTTTTTTGTTGACAAATGACTATCACTGTAAGTAACTTTCCAACTCATCTGAATTTTCATATCATTTAAAAATTATTTATTAATAGATTCTTTGATTAGTAACATTAATTTTATAATCTATGTAAAATTGTTTTCACTTAGTAGCTACCCAAACGGTTAAAGTATAATAAAAGCTAGAGTTCGTTAAAAGACTGAAGCAGAGTTAAAAAAATATTGTGAAATTTAACCACCAAGCACCACTATTAATAACCTATGAATGACTGATTAGTGGATGCCAAATTCTGGCTGCTGATCAGACGCACTTGTTTATTTAAACAAGACTTTATGTTAAAACAAATCATTGCCTGCTCAAAACACAAAACACCACCAAGTCTTGTTATAGCTTTAAGGTTTCATTGCTTATTATACAATCTCTTGGAACAGAATGCACAAGTGAGCTGCTGAGCATTTAGTCCTATATTTTAAAATTTAACGAAAGTAAAATGTAATTTTTATTAATTAGGCCTTGTTGAGAACATAAGGAAATCGGTCATCTTATTTCTAAATCACAATTTAGCTGTAATTTTCAATGGCCTGTTTTGCAGCTTGTATTTTTTTTATACAGGCTTTAGAATTAATAAAATTACTCAATTATTTTAATCATGTACTACCATTTTTTTTTGTTTGTTTTGTTCAAAAAAATTTCATTTGTAAATATCCAGTGATATCTTTGAAATGAATAAAAATAATGAAAGTACTAAAAGAAAACTTTATTTTTCATGAGGCAGCATATTTCTTTCAGAACGGTAAATGAAAAAAAAAAGTTTCTTTAGTGTTAACTCTGTATTTTATTTCCAAAATAATATTTAAAGATTTTTTTTTCCTGACCATATACAGGCATGTATTAAACTTAGGTCTTTCTGCATTTATTAAATATTAAAATGTATTCATAAGAATTTTTATCAACATTGCTTGGTAAATAAAGGCAATAATTTATTTATTTTTTATAATAGAACAAGAGTTAATAGAGACTCAGAAATTCTTAAGAAAAATGTAACGAGCTGTAAAACATAAGCAATTTGAGACAGATGAAAAGTATTTTATATGCTGAGTTCGCTCTTTAAGATTGAGAATAGAAACAAATTATTAGTTAAAAACTATTTTTCTTCATCATAAAGGTGTATTTTTGAAAAAAAAAATAAGAATTGTTACAAAAGGTGTGATATTAAAAAAATAATAACTTAGAGCATTTTACGGGAGTTATTTAAAGTCAATCAAATTGATGCAAACTATATTAAAAATTGATTAATTGCCTAGAATAATGCAATTCATGATGTAGCATTTATTTTTCATGAGCTGCTACAAAAAAGAAATTTAAATCATCTAAATTATTCTTTCTGTGAAATTATATGTTCTCTACTGAAAGTAGATGCATTTCGTGAACAAAGAGATAATTTTGAATTAAAAAAAATTGCAAAGAAATATTCATGTTTTCCTTGAAGTCGAATTTTCAGAAGAAAGAATGACTTGAAATAAATTGTGATAGAAAAAAAATCTAGTTGATGTAACAATGACCTGGTGATCAAGTTATAAACCGATTCAAATGAAGACAAATTTGGCTTCATTAATGTGGCCTAGAAGAAGAATAAAGATTTTCAGCCTACCTGCATATTCTGTTCATAGTTCTAAAAAATTGTTCAAAGTCAGATTTGTAAGAAGAACCAACTCTTAAACAAGGGAAACCATTAAGTCCTGAAATCACTAAAATTATTATTTTTTTTTCAAGTTTTACCAGCCAAACTGTCTAAAATTTTGCCAAGGATGAAGGATGTGGCAAGTAGTATATGGAAAAGAGAATTTGAAGAGAAACATTTTAGGTAATCTTGGTTTTCTATGGAATTGGAATACCCTGACTTGTAAATAAGTTTTAAAAATTTTGTTATCTGAGACCTAAGCAGTATGATTTGACTATTGTCGATGACACACAGTTTACCTGTACAAAAGGCATCAGAATGTTACTTTATTGATTCACTTAGTAGGTACTGTGGAGAATTACTAAGAACTTGTATATGTTATATATCATTTGTGAAGGAGCAGGAAGAGAATGCATGCAGAGACATTGTGACAAGTGGCTTTTGGAAAATTATCTTGTCCAGTTTTTACAGTCAAAATTTGGAAACTGAACACGAAGGACCTGGTGAATACAGTCAATGAATTTCAACTGATTGAACTGAATTTGTGCAGTGATCAAACTGAGTTAATTTGTTGATAAATTAGTAGAAAAACTGTAAAAGTTAATCCCACATTCAAATATTGCCAAATCACCAGCTACATATTTTTAAAGTTTTAAGAATGTCTTCTTTAAATACAGCATTTTTTCCCCAGTGGATTTTAATAAAAACTATGCTCTTAGAATACCAGAAAAAGTTAGAGTTTACTACTGGACCTCAGATTTATGCACTATTTATTTTGTCTGGATTCACTATAAGATGTAAACCATGAAAAATTGACGTTATCTCTTTGTATCATATCTAATGACTTAAGGCATGACATGAATAGAGCACATGAGATTTTAAAAAGACCGTCTTTCTGAAAGAACCCACATATTACAAACATTCACTACTTTATTGATGGATATGCCATGCAGTTTAAAAATAAGCATACTTCATGAATATGTCTCCTTGAAGAGGGCTTTCAACTCAAAACCTGATGTTCAGTTTTTTGCAACCAGTGGCAGATAAACATAATTTGATGGAATAAAGGATACAATCGGGTGTTTAGCTAGAAAGGAAAGTCTTCATCGATATTCGTACAGACAAAATATCGCAACAGAACTTTTTAAAATTTATAAAGGAGCAAGTGCCTCTACTCAGTGGTATTGAAAAGTCAGAACAAAGATGTCCATACTCTTCCTTGAATTTTCCTAGAAGCCAATCCATATCTTTTGCCCAATAGGTGACTTTGGGAGGTTATATATTTAAGGCAAAAAAATTTGACTAAACAGTAAAAGCTACAGAATGTATAATTCTGCCTTGTAAAATAGTCCACAATGATTCTAATATATTTTGTAATAACTGAAACGTTTGAACAGAATGTTATTTTTAAATGCTAACAACAGATTTTCTCTATAAAAAAACACTGTTTTTCAAATAAAATGTTATTTAATTTCAAGGAGATAGCTTTCGTCTTTTGCCTGAATTTCGCGAATAGAAATTGGACTTGAATTGAAATTAGATTAATTCCCGGAAAAATTAGTTTTACTGACTTTCGTAACTTTATATTAGTGTTTTATCTTTCTTGATGTTTTTATAAATTTGTCTATTGAGAACATTTGAGGAAATTTATAATTTCTATTTTAATGTAGTTTTTCACATATGTTCTATATGGGGACTTGAGCCATCTTTACAGTAATTGATATGTGGTTTTGTCAAGCTTTTCTGTTAGAAGGGAAGAAAGATTTAACTAACAGCAACAATTAACTCCAGATATTCATCAATAAAGTTGAAAATCTGGATATTTTTTGCAGAAATCTTTTACCTGGTATTTTTTTTCTGAGAGATAAGATTTAATTACAGATTTATTAGTTTTGCTTCAAGTTCAATTGATATCATAAAATTATCAATTTGTGTCGATTACTGTTCTAAACTTTTTACAATTTAAACATTGTGGTGACGTTCAGTGACCTGTAAATATAGTTAAATTAATATAAACAAAGCAAAGTATTATTTATGTTAAATGAATATTTAGTTATTTGCATTTCAGTTAAAGAATATTTTAAACAAAAAAAATTTTTAAGTGAAGAAATTTTAAATAGTTATTAGAATAATAACCATTTAAAATTAAAACGCTAAGCTATTAATTTTAAATGGTTATTATTCTAATGTAACATGATGTATTATATTTTGATAGATTGGTTTTGTTTGATTTATTGCACATTTTAATGTGAAATGCTGTAAATTCTAGATTTAACTGACTAATTGGGGTGAAAGTATATCTGAAAAGTAATAATATTTCTGCTGCAAAATATCTAATTCAGAATATGATGCTTTCAATTGTTCTATGCAATAAAAATGTAAAATATATAATGTAAATACCATATTAGCTTCTGAAATTCTCTTGCAATTGTATAGTAGAAAAGTGAAAAAAATGTATCTATAGATTAAAATTTATTTTGCATTCCAAAATTTATTAGAATTGAATTCAATCATGCATTCTTCATTAATTAATTTTTGTAAAGATTGAAATATATATGTTTTGATTCTGAGTTATATTTTGCTTTCAATTATTGGAGTATTTCATGTATGTTTTGTTTCAAAATGGCAATATGTAAGAATGTTTTAATTAATCAGTTGAAATGTTTTTTGCATAAAAGTTTTAACTGCATGTAATTTAAATGTGCCATATTTTTATTTAATTGGTTATTTCACTCTAATAGATAATAACTAATTATATACTTATAATATGAAAAAAAAACGTATTATCTACCCGATAGCTTTTTCTCTTTGTTTCCAAAGCCAGGTTTGACCATAATGATTTAGTTCACTCGGAGGAAGGATTAAAAATCTGCTTCTTATAGTTGGTGAAGACATACAGTAACTTGAGACTGGTGGGAACAGGAATATATCATTTGTCATTGAAATATCCTGTTATAGGCTTTTTTATTAAATTGGCCTGTCTTAAACTATAGAAAAATCAGCAAGGATGAAACAGCTTGTAACAGGCAATTAATTCACAGCAGTATTTTGGCTTGATGAATGCAGGAGATGCCACTATCAAATTTTTATAACTTCATATACCATCACTGTAATTTTTGGGCCCAAAAGGGAATATGCAGTGTCCAAAAACAATGGTTGAAAGAATTTTCTAATTGTCCGAAGAATGTGAGATACATGTTCTATCAGATTTTAAAAACACTTCAAAAAATTGAAAAGCTATGTGCCTAGAATTCGAAAGATTATATAACTGTGAGTTTTGTGGCAATCCATTTCAAATAAAATTGTAAATATGTGCTTAACTTTCTCTTTAAAATTTTTACTTTATTAATAATTTTTTTGAAATTCTGGTTCTTAAAACCAAATTTGTAATCTTGATTTTAGTGCATAATAGTAATTACTTTTATAGATTTTGAAGCAAACAAGTTGGGAATTTGAGCTTAACACATGAATTATCTCTTTGATCCATTTTCTTTATTCTTTTTATGTGTTTGATTGATTTTTTTAGAAAAAAGTAACAAACAAAAATATATTATCCAATATTTTTTTAAAGGTACTCCATATAGCATTAAACTTTTTATCTTATTTTAAAGAAATATACAAATAAATCTTAAGTTTTTTTTTTGGTTTTTTTTCTGAACTTGTAAGCATATCTCTAGTGCAGTTTATTTTTTTCTGGTGTCTTTGCTTATTAATGTATGTACATAAAAATTTTATCATTACTTGTTAATAAACAAGTAAGATAATTAATTTTCTAAAAATAATTTAGCTTTCTTCATTTAATCCATGCAAAACTTCTTAAGCTTTAACAAAGTATGAAATATACTATAAAAGACGGGGGGGGGGGGGGGCATATATTTACTCATTTGTATAAAAGGAATAGACTTGGGAAGTTTCACCAAAACCTTGAAATTATGATTGCCATATCACATTTTTTTGCTTGATTATGGAGTGATTAAACATATATATTTGCAGGGTGTCTGAGCACCAAGTAACAAATGTATCCAAGGGATTAGGCATACATAGATGATTTGGAATCATAGCAATGTTGGCCCATGAAGGCTTGCTAGAATGTCAGGTGGCATTGCTCGATTCCCAAGCATTTCCTAAGAGAATCTTCATTTCAGCATTCCATGACAGGATTCAGTGATCAGAACCAGTGGCAATAGTAGATCGAAAATTTAACATTCAGTATTTATAGTTTGATGACCTTTTTCCTTTTCCACATGTGCATATAGGTCTTTCGATTGATGATGCCTTCAAAATTATTATTTCTTTAATTAAAAGGAAATAATATGCCTTTCACTTGTTCATTCTCATACTTTTTATGTAAGGTGTGAGTCTCCATGTAGATGCAAACAATAGTCACCCTACTGAAAGTGCATTACGAGTTGATTGGGAATATGTCTTACGACTTTGGAATGAAGTATATATTTTTGGTCTGCTGATACCATTTGTGATATCATTGGTTATACTCATTCGAACTTGTAATAGAATGCTGAAATGAAGATATTTATGGAGACTTTCAGGAATCTCATGCACATGTAACACTGTCTGCTGTACTGAAAACATTTCTTGTCGCAATTCTATGCGGTTCCGAGTCCTAGATGTATCCCAATTTCTTCAAGAAGTTTGTAACCCTGGTGCTGAGGTGCACTGTATATATATATATTTAATATATATAAACATGGCATGCATATTGACTGCTTTTTTTTTCTTTACAAATATATCTTGTTTTTAGATTTTTCTTTTTGAAATATTTTATACCGAGATCATTCAGTCAATATCTAATTTATGAATTTAGAACATCAAACAATACTTCAGATGTACAGCAGAACATGAGTCCATATATCTGGACATCTCTGTGAAAATGTTTTTAATTCGAAGGTCACTGGTTATCCACAATTTTCAGTTAACTCTCAATCAAACATTAGAATTTCTGAAGTATTATGTAAATAAGTTTCTTGACTCCACCAGATAAGAACAAACTGGCAGAACTGCTTCAAACATGAGAAACCTGCATCATTTAATTGCATTGGACTTAGTTCTTACTTAAACTTTATATTCTTTTTAAATGTGTGCTATTTACAATTAAGCTTTATGTTAATATCGTAAATTTGTCTTCGTACGCAATGATAGTTCATATTAAGTAATCTACCAATTTTCCAAATTAAAATCTAGTCTGGTGTCTAGCCTGTAGTGGAGGTGGGGGTCGATTTTTCAAATATTGAGTTCTAATAGGGCTCAGAAATTGCATCTTTCCATGATTATTAATGGGGAAACATTGAAAAAAATATACTTTGAATCTTCAGTTCGTATAGAGAATAAAAGTTAGAAGAAATGACTTTCATCTCCCCTCTCAAAAAAATAATCTTTATGGTAAAATTATAACAAACTGCAGTTTTTTAAACATCTAAGAAATTTATTTTAGTTGCCTGGTAATAGAAAATTTATATTTAAAAATCATGTGTCATATTTAAGTTTGTGCATTAGGGTTAAAAATTTTCAAACTTGCATGAAAAATTGTGGTGTATCTTCTATACAAATATACATAATATTTTATGAAATGACAGGCTATAGGGCAAGATATGAACCACTTCATAGTAACAAATGGATGCTACTTTGTTGGCAGAAAATTTACTATATTTCAAGACAAAATAGGAATTAAAATGTACAGAAGAATTAAGAGAAGAGCAGATTAATTTGATTTATGAGCTTGATGGTCAATTTAGTCTTGTAACATGAGTGGAACTTGTAATAACCTATTGCAAATGAAGTAGTGGAAAATGATAATCTTGATATTAATAAACTGGGAGTGATTAGTTATGATGGCACAGTAGTGAACTAAGGATGGAAAAATGGCGTTATTTGCAATATAAAAACTAATATTCAGTGCCTAGTGTTATGATTCAGTTTCTTATTTTACTTAACAAAGATACAATAGAACCCACATTAAGAAGAAAAGTAGGAAACAACTACCTAATTCTCATAAATTTTGAAACAATTGACTTCTAAATGGAATCAACAGAAATAAAACTATTCATAGTAAAGACCAACAGTACCTTGATATTGTCCTAGCAATTCAAATTTGATAGTGCTCTCTATCTGGCTGTAAGACATCCTGAGCATCTTGCCCCTCCCCAGTGGCTGACATTTTCAAATTGGGCCTTGCAGCTTTTCATTTCTGAAGCAAGGCAATGCTTCAAAACTATGTTGTGATTATATATATTCCTGTCTGGCTTAGTTTTAAGAAATATCATTCTGATAAATAACATCATAAATATTGAAAAATATCATCATTTTGAAGATTATTTAAACAACAATATGTTAGCTAAATCAGGGAAAAAAATATATATATATTGTGAATGAATGAAAAGAGCTCTGTCACCTGAACAACATGTTTTTCACTATGAAAGTGGGTTGTAGATAACGCACGAAAGTTGCTTGCAGGTGGTTATTAAAGAAAGGAATACAAAGTCTGTATGAGTTTTAATCCCTTAAAGATTTTAATGCTATTTATTACACTGAGCTGATAGATTGGATAAAATATAACAACATTCGCCCTCTTCAATAACAGAAACCTTGATAAAAAAGAAAAGAGTATCTTGTTAGTTCTACAAGACAGAATCGACTTGAGTTTGATTTCTTAAATTTCTCATGTCATATTTTATTTGTTTAATAATGTAATTAAGAGTTGATTCAGACTGTTCTCAGAATCTTCAGATAAAATGTGCATACAAAGATGGATACATTAGATCAATCTTGCTCTCAAAATCCTTGATGCCAAAAATTGATAAATTCAAAATTAAGACATTTTTGGTTAGATCTACATAATGTAATTGGTTTAATGGCTAAATAGAGTGTAGGTGAAATTTGAGTAGCAACCGCTGCTTGCTGATAAGTTTTATGTCATTTTATAAAAAATTGTGATGAGCTGTAAAAAGACGTGCATTTATCAGAATATATAAAATCACAATTTAGTAAATTATGTTGAAAGATAGAATTTTATAATTTAAATTGCAGCAATTACTATGTTGTAAAACATTAAAAAAGCACACTTTTTCATCTGAATTTTAAAATTTTAGACCTTTTCTGCAAAATAAAAATGTAAAATGTTAGTGTAAAGATAGTTTTTTTGTCATCTTTTTTAGGTCATGGGTGACAATTTTTTTGGTATTTTCCCATTCACTAACATGCATACATCAGAGCAATTTTTTTGAACCTTATTAGGATTAAAGTTTAAAACAGTCCCTTTATTGTATATGTTGTACTGACTTGCCATTTGTGTGTGTGTGTGTGTGTGTGTGTTTTATCCTGTAGCTTTGAATTATAAGCCACTTTTAAAATTTCTCTTGCAGCCTCCGAATTTGAAGTAAAAAGAATTAAATGTTTTGATGACACAAGCTGTGAAAGTGATGAAAGCATGCATAGTTGCCAGGTAAAATATGTTTCTTCTGCTAAGCAAATTTTTCTTTCCTTTGTTTTAAATTTTAAAAATCTGTTCGAAAAATTGTAATGCAACAATTGTAAACAGTGTCATTTTTTGAAATGTATGTTTACATTTCTTGCTTATGGCTTATTTTGCTAACTCTTACTATTATTTAAAAATGTTGAAGTTTCATTCCAAAACTTTCTGTAACCATTTGATTTCTTATCACATTTATCATTATTGTGTGCTTATGATGTCTATAATTCTGTAAAGTGATTAATTGAAAATGTATCTGTTTCATTAAGAACAGTCAAGAGTGCCTGAGGTTATTTGTTAGGCAATGAATCTTATTGCATTGCATATTTACTAAACAAGATTAAACACTTTGCCTGCTGAAGATTTGGTTGTTATATTATAATTTGTCTGTTTTAACACCTAAGCACAGTAATAAAAAGGAAAATCCTAGATTTCTTTATATTTATAGATGAAATATTAAGTGAGAACAGGCAATTTTTTTAATGTGGAATAAAGTTTTTTGAACTTTTTATTTAACTGAATTCCGTATTTCTTAACTTAGAATTATCTCAGCACAAAAAATTGAAAAGATGTGAATTATCATTGTTAATGTTATAAACATTCATGAATTTTCTATAATTTATGTTAAGTTGTAGCAAAATATTTTTATTTTATTCACATTCTAGTGTTTTCATACTTATTGATGTGTTTGATTTGAGAAGATCTCAATATTTGTGTCCAATAAAAATTAAATTGAAACTTATTGTTTAGGATTATGAGACAGAATTTGTGAAAGACTCAACCAGTGATGACAACTTCAGTGTTAATGGCTTAATTATTGCTGAAACATTTGATGTTGATGTAGAATATGAAATTGAAACAATGACGGATAGCAATGATTTTTCATGTGAGAGTGACAGTGATATTGAAGTAAGTATTTGAAATATTTTTAGAAATGTGTTGGCATGTAATTGATTTTTTTCTTTATTGCTTGCTTTTTTTTTTCTGTTGTGTTTTTCTATCTTGAACTAGAAAATATCCCTTGATTATTAATATTGTATTTCTTACGATAGGTATCTTTCTAGCTATTTTATTAGAATGACACTGCTTCAAAACATTCTTTAAACAAAATGAGTTACAAGATGGTGTTTTTTTAAGCTTAAAAATTCAACACAGAAAAAAAATTGCATCTCGAGATATGCTTTACCAATGGTTTCAAGTAATTCTTATCGAGACTGAATAATGATCTTAAACTGAAAATGTTAACAAATATTTAATTTGCACGTTGGTAATTATATAGCATAGCTTCAGGTGTTTGCCTCTAGCTAAATGTGGCATCTACTTCATCGGAAAAATATTGTACGTGATATAACTTGCAATGTTGTATGCAGGAAATTACCTTTCTTATTAGGAAATGCTATATTATTTTAAATGTACTATGTAAGTGATACCATTTATCGACGATATAACGAATATATCATTATTATCTTTTCCAGAAATTTGTGATTTTCTTGGTCAAAATGTATAGCTTTTATTTTGCAATTTCATACTTTCGAAGACTGCCATGAGATTAGAACTGAATATCTAACTTCAGTTTGGCGATACATTTTTATTTTCAGTATTCGATTTATGTTCTAATTTTGGTTCATATGTTTCTGATTAAAAGAATTAAAATTTATGTAGTTAATTGCTATAACCAATGATGAAATTCAAAAGGAAAATAAATATTGTGCTTGATTTGCAGAAATATTGAAAATTACTTCTATTTATTTACAATCTCCTAATTAACTAGCATCAAGTAAAATCTTTAGCCTTGCATGATAAAATTCTTGACCTTGGTGCTGTTTAGTCATTTCATTCCTGCCCATTATGGAAATCAGTGTGGTTGTTAACTGTTTAAATAAAAATTCAATTATGCATTTGCATCGTCTTTTCAGGAGATCGTCAAATCTGCAATCATAACATTTATTGCACGTTCATCAGATTCTGACATAGAGTATTTAGCTGATGGATCATCTGATGAAACACAATCAGAACAAGAATTATCTGAAGAAGTAAGTAAATTATTTTTTAGAGTTAATTTCACTTACATTTTTTTATGTACTATTTTCAATAAAATCGCTTTTTAATATCAGATCAAAATTTGAGTATTGGTTGGAGTAATGCAGTTTTTTAATTCAGTGTTTCATTAAATTTTAAAACACTTGCCACATAATGTAAATCTATTTGCAGTAGACCTTCAAGTTTGCTATTTGAATATTAGTTTCATTGATGAAATCGAACTATTTAATGTAAATTCCAACAACAATGAGGTGCAATACATTGAGCCAACAAGTGTTATCAGAACTTTTATTCTCTTGAATTAGGCAAACAGCATCTTTCAAGAATAAGGAAAAATGGAAAAGAAACAATAATTCAAAAGTCTTTCTAATACTTAATTTGGAACATATCTTTTATTAATGGGAATTATTTGAACTTAGCTTCAATTTTATAATTATTATTGTTGCTTGCTTTTGTTATGTCACTAGTAGAAAACCACTTGATGTTTTTTTTCTTTTGTTTTTTTCTCATTTCTTTCTTCCCCCATATACATGCATGTTCAGTAATATTTCTCGGCTTCAATTGTATGTTTTCCACATACTATTATCGCCAATCTTTGCAAAAATTATTTTGATTTCAATATTTTATTTCATTTTATGAACTTGTAGTTAGGTGAGTGTGCGGTTAGATTTCTTACATTTCTGCTTCTTGCACTTTTATTTCTTTATTCATAAATAGATAATTGTGAGGGGCAAAATCCTGTGATGGTTCAGAAACGGTTCTGTATTTCAAATTGATAGTATGAATTGTTTTTTTAAAATCGCTTTGTCTCTTCCCCCCATTTGTTTTGTAATATATTGTGAGGATGGTTACGATTAATGGAAAAATAGTTGTGTGTGGAAATTAATTGGTTAAATATAAGTTCTCTATTATATATATATGTATATAATATCTTCATCTAATTTAAATCCTAATTAATTTCCTAATTTTTTATCTTAATTTAGCCCATATTAACTTCATTCTAAAATGGTCTCTTATTTCCCGATCTAATTCGCACTTTTTTATTTAATTTTACATGCGTTATATAACACTGCTAGTCTTACATTTTCTCATCCTCTGAGTGAAGGGAGTCATATATTACATTGTTATTCAGCTTCTAAATGTTAATTTTTTATTTTAGGGTCTGTTAATTTAGAAGTAAAATTTGTTACAGCTGTCTGTAATTATAGTCAGAATATTTTATTAAGGTTTCTACGAAATTTTGTTTCATCGTATATAAAATTGTCCCTCACTGCTTGTAAAAAATAAGGACATTTATGTTTAAGATCTAATGTTTGCTTACATTCTCTGTCTTATTTCTCATTTATATAAAACTCATATTTAAATTTATAGTTAAGCAGTGTTTAACTTTTTAAAAGGACAAATGGCGCTGTTTATCTTGTTTTACACTTAACGATCCTCTAATGCGCTGTTGTGCTGTTTGTTGGCGAACTCGTGTTGGATGGTTGTCTGAAAGATCTGACAGGCAAAAAAATGAAAGAGATATGAAAAAGAGACAGGGTAGAAGGAAAGCACTTGCAAGAAGTAAAAGAAAACTTTCCAGAAAATCTAGTAAAAATAAGGTAAGTAATAATTTTGGCTTTTCTAATGCTGAAAGCTATTTTTATTTGCAAATGTGGACTTTTTAATATTTATAATCTTCTTGCAATGTTTGTCATTAATATAATTGTATAGTATTGACTAAGTTAATCTAAATATTATGATTTGCAATTAATACGGTGCAAGATTTTATATAAAAACTAAATTAACAATTTATATATTACATAAAAATTTTACGATTTTTAGATAAATAATTACGCATGCAATGGCTTACTTCTGCACAAAATAATACTTAGGACGAATATTAAAACAGCACCATCACCCTATTTTAAAAAATTATAGTTGGCATTTGACCCCCCCCCAAAAAAAAAGAAGTCTGTATCAGAGAGTGTCAAGATTGAAATTTCAATAAAATCTAAAGAATACATAAAACTTTTTTGACTTTATATGGTTAACATTAAACAGACTAAACAATTTTTGGCACTCGGAAAGATAATTTTAAAGAATAATACGAAAAAAACCTCACAAAAAGTGCATTATATTTAAATTAAATTTTGATACCTGGATACATTGAAAATAATCTGCATGTTTTGCAGATAACGAAATTAATTATTTAGATCCTTTCATTTAACTATTAAAGAAATTTGATTTTGGAAATTGAAAAGTGACTTTCTAAAATTATGAGGATGAAGATTATTTATCTGTTTGGTCAAACATTAACCAAATTTAAATTGCAGTAATTACACATTACTTAATTATATAGCACATATCTAAGCTGAATGCAAAATTATAATAAATTCATTGTTACACATTCTTTTACGCTGTATCTATGTAAACTTAGTATTTTATGAAATATATAAGTTCATGTATCTAGAATAAAAGGTCATAGTAATACATTCAATTAATTCATTTAAAAAAAATACAATACATGCTAAATATTTCTTAGTAATAAATAATCGTTTTCTCATAATACACACAGTAAAAAAGACCAGCGTTAATAAACTAAAATTCAGGTAAAAAATTATTGATCTGTATAAAAGAAATAATTAAAAAAATTAAGTACTCGATACTTAAACTTTCAAAATGTACTTACTTAAAATTTTTATTTACGTTTTAAAAGTAGCTATTGATATTCAGATTTAGTTTGATATGTTCGACATATTTGCTGTCAGTGGCTATGACATGGCACATACGAAGAGCAAATTCAACAAAACTTGCCGAAGGCTCGTGAATTCGATATTTTCGAAGAGCTCTCCTGAATGGCAGTTTTGAACTCAACTGTAGTCATATGCGTAAACTTTGTCTATATTATTGACCCACAAAGATGAATCGCAAGGAAATTCAGGAGATTATGGCGGCCAAACAATTCACATTCTAGTGGCCTCTAGGTACCAAATCCAAAGTGTGTTCTCCAAAGTAGTCTTTCAGGTCTTCAAACCTTATGTCGGCCTTTTAGAGTCGTTCTCTGTCCTCCACGAACTACATCTTTTCGAAATCTTGGCCACGTTGTATAATAGAAATCAGTTCTTTTTTATTCATGTGTCGTTCATCAGTCAATGAATATCGCACCAGTTATTCAGAGATTTGTCAATCCTTGCCCATCAGTTACCAGTTTGGGGTGGAAAGACTTCTCGATTTCGAGATGGAGATTTTCAGCCCTCCAAATACTGGTGTTCTGCTCATTTTCATACCCATTTAAATAAAAGTGGGCTTTGTCACTAAATTTAACCATATTCACATCAAACTCTTTGTTTGTCAATCGTATCGACAATATTGTTGACGAAACACAATTATTCTTAATTGGTAATGGCTCTCAAATGGCGGAGGTGAATTTAGTAAGGAAAGGGCTAGAGGTCTTGAACTTGTCATTAAGTCTTTTGGTTAATTCCAACCTATTGTGCTCCTCGTCTGATCGATGTCATTGGAAGCACAGTTCATGTTTTCTCTATATTTGCAGGTGCTTTCGTGATTGTTCAATGACTAACCTTACCAACACTGTCATCATTAACATTACCAATTCTCTTGAACTTTTCAGTCACATTTTTTCAACTTGTACTCAGTCACAAATTTCCTTTGATCCGCAGTCGAATGTTATTACTCGAATAGTAGGCTTTGATGATCAGTATGTACTCATATTTCAACATTTTCAAGGAAAAAAATGAATAATAAGTGTGCATTCTCAAAAAAATTCTCAACATTCTCTGCATTCAACCACCAAGATTAAGGGAAATTTGTCAGTAATTCAAAAATCGAGGTTTTCTTTTTCAATTAAATTTTTTTTCCATATAGCTCAATAATTTTCACCATGTATCTAAAGAAGCATTGTTTGTTGAAGAAATGTATCTGAGTTACGTAACTCAGATATATTTTCATTAAAATTCCACTTGCTACAAATTATAATTACAATTTCATATAATAGCTGATTAAGTTTTATCTATCTCTTTACATCACATAGATGTTTATTTATTTATTTATTTATTTTTTGTTAGATACAGATACTTAAAATAAGAGGGGGGGGGACGAATTTCTTATGGAATGATTAAAAATATTTCTAGTTTTAGTTTCAAAATTTTTCTAAATCTAGTTTAAAATTCTAGTTCAAGTGCACATAATGAATATCACATCAAATTCTAATCCTGAAATAAAAATAAATTTTTGCTTAAAATCATGCAGAGAAAAAGAAAATCTAAACTGAAGAAAAATACGATTTAAAGATTTGAGTTAAATTTCGGAAATAATATTTACCTTCGTAAATTATAATTTTTTAAATGCACTGAAATGCATGCCAATTAAATTTAAATCACAGAAATTATTATTATTTGAATTTAATTATTTTTATGCAATAAAATATATTTAGAGGTTATCGCCATTAACACTTAAATTTCTCTTACTTTGATTAATATTCAAATTAAATTCTTGGAAAGATTTTTTGAAATGCACTTTTCCACTTTCTTCAAATTTGTTTGAAAAGAGTAATTTTAATTTAAATGGTTTGACTTTAGCGTACCATCAGATTGGTAGGCAATAAATGCAGTAGTAGCATAATTGGACTATAGAATTAAATGAGGATGGCTTTTTGATCTAAAATATCATTATAAGGTTATATCTTAAAAACTGTTAAAAATTAAAAATTAAATCATTTCGAAGGCTTTTAATAAATTTCTAGCTTTTTAGAAATTTTAGTTTTTTTTACAGAGATAGTATATACGTAATACACTATAACTTTTAATATTGAAAAAGGTCTTAAGAAATTCGCGTAGCTGTTTGTGTGAAAATCCTCATACATTAGTTAATATGTAAAATATTATGTAAATCATGTAAAATATTATGCATTTCTTTGATCTCGTACTTAAAAAATAATATGTGTATAATGCATTTGATCTAGAAAAACACATGCACACTAGTACTTCTAATAATGAAAAAAATATATTAATTTTTTATCCATTGAAACTAAATATTTGAAAGTGGCCTTTCTTACAGTTTGCCAATCAAATAAAGGTAGTTCATTCTATGTTCTTAGAAAATGATGATAATACTTTATTCTTAATTTGTCACAAACTTCAAAAGAGGTTGGTATGAATATAGAGTTTGTGACATTTTATTTCCGTATATATTATCCATTCTGAAAAGTAAATTGGTATACAGTAAAGCCTCATTAAGTCGTCACTCACGTTTTCGAGAACATGAGTGGAGTGGGAATTTTTTTAAATAAAATTTAACAAAAAGAAAGAAAGAAAAACACTAAATATTTTCATAAATAACTGTAGGATTTGGTGACAAAAACAAAATTTTCAGAAATCAAGACATGCAAATGAATTAATGGAAAATTAAAAAAAAAGAAAACTTTATGGTGACATAAAATAATATATAATTTTATAAATAATATATGATTTATAAAGTAATAATTTTAATTACTTTGGTAGTTTAAAATTATTGTTTTCTTTTCTAATATACTTTAAGACTTTAAATTCTTCATCTGTTATATTTTGAATGGATGTTAAGTACTGTCGAACTTTCTCCAGGGCTTTGATTGTTTCTATCTTGTTAGTTGGGATTTGATTCATATTCTTCACATCGCTATTCTCTTTTGAACTGTTGTTTTACTTTCCAAAATTCAGATGTCAAAACATTTATTGTCGTTTGTGAGCAGATTGCGGATATCGTTATCAATGTTGTCAAACACATCAATGTCATTGACGTTCCAACCTTTCAAAGACCGATGGTTCTGGATCGATGATGCCTTCGCTGCGGATTTTTGATTCTGTGTTCGCATGTCGGAGACAGTTTGTGATGAAGCGGAATTCCAGTTTTTGTGTGAATAGATAATCGCATCTAAAATCGAAACTTTTAACTTTTCATTTTTATCCAATACTTTTATGAGATCCCTTACAAGCATTTTTTGTACTTTCGTTTAAAATCCTGCATTGTCCCTTGATCTAAAGGCTGAAAAACTGCAATTGTATTTAGGAGAAGAAAAACAGTTTCGATTGCTTTTAAATTTTCGAGTTGATTGTGATCGGTGCAATTATCAACAGACAGAACCATTTTTTTCCTGACGCAAAAACTGAGAATCCAGTTTACGAATATGTCTTTCCCAAGTCGTTGTAGTCATTTTCATGCATTTGAATTTGCTTCATATTCAACTAAAAGGGATTTGAGATTTTTTAAGCAGCGTGGCTGTTTGCTTTAACCTATCGTAAATGATTTCAGTTTCTCATTTTCACTCATATTAGCTCTAAACAGAAGTGTCAAGCATTGTTTGCTTGGTTTTCCAGAGATACACTTTTCACTCTTATATGGCAGAGCTTTATCATGCAAAAGACGGTAAAAAAGCCAGTTTCATCAAGATTAAAAATATTTGATGCATCAAACCTAGATAAAAATGTCCTTGTTTTTCCACTTTTCTGTAGCATTGTCATCAACAGCTGTTGCTTCTCCGCAAATTGTTTTAAAAGAAAATCGATGTCTGTCTTTGAAATGTTCCAGCCAACCATTACTGCCTCTGAAGTCTTTAATGCTCAACTCTTCAGTAATTTTCATGGCATAAATTGGCAAATTTTCAGCTCTGGCATGTTTTAACTATCGAACTAAAACCTTCTGGATCTCGTCATATTTCGATTTAATTTTTGTCTTTTCACTCAGCTTCTTTATTGATTTGTTTCAATGAAAGAATATCGTTTAATGTAGTTTTAGGAGTATTGTATTCTTTGACAAAAGGTGTTTTCAAGTCATTTTATTTTTCAAAAAGTGCGATTAAGTCTTTTTTTTTTCTTTTCTTTTAAAGATAATAACGTAAGTTTTCTTTCTCGTGGCATGTTAAAAACATAATCGAAACATGAAATTGCAAGAGAATTACTTATAGCGGAGCTTGCTCTGTATAAAATGAAGTTACTCCGGAGCGATCAAGGGAAACGTTTACACTCGACAGAGTCACCACGAGAAGTATGATACCCGTGCATAGAGAAATTTCAAGTACCCGTATCCGCCAAATGGGTATTGTATGGTAAGAAATGCTTAACAACAATATGGACTTGTAAGTGTTTTGCTGAAGTGGCAAGCGTGAATCGGAAATACCTCTGAAATGCTTGGCTTTCTTAAAGTGAAATTGTGGACCTGAAAATTTGACACAATGGCATGTAAAATGGGGGGGAAAGAGGCTTTTAGCCAATTTTGAGGCGGACGAGTTATTCGAAATAGAATTAAATTTGGTGATGGGTGAAAGAGGATTATTTCATATTCTTGTGTATGAGACATTGTCTTGAGTAAAAAGAAAACAACGACTTAAACGGTAATGACGACTATTGAGGTTTTACTGTATTATTGCCCCTTTTCTAAAAGACCTTCGGGTGTTCTAATATATGCACTCATTCCTACTATCTTTAAAATGACTGTAAATTTTCAAAAATAGGATTTTAGTCATCAAATTTCTTCAAGAAATCTTGTTTGAACTGATTCCCAGTTCTAAAATGGAATGTATTCTGTATGTTCTTCTTCACTTTATTGAAACCATTTTATTATTAATAAATTTCCTAAATGCAACCGATTTCTCAATTTTGCGTGTCCTGATAATAGCGATAGGGCACTTGTGTTGCCTGTCCTAGTTTTGCCATTTTTTATGTGCTAACTATTAAGACTTATGATTCTAAATTAATCATATAATCATTTTTCTTCCTTTCTTTTTTTGCAAGTACAATTTCTGTGTATTTTGGTTCAGTTAACTGTTACAGTTATACTTAACTCCATACAGAACACCACATGGTATTATCAGAGGGTTGATTGAGTAAGGTACTTCGACATTGTGTGAATTAATTGCTTCTTCTATAAGAATATCGTGACTAGTTAGTTTGCATGAATTTGTAGAAGGGATACGTTTTATCATATTTTCGAGAATTATTAGAGAGTGAAGAATACTTTCTAGTGGGATATGATTTTTTCAAATAACTATTAGGTCAGTAAGATATATCTTGATGCAGTTCTGGCGAATAGGTGTTTAGGATGATGAAGTAGCATTGAACTTATTGGATCTCAACCTATTTGATTTATTTTTATGAGAATATATGAAGGATATTTATATATGATTCAAAGTATCTACATTCAACAAAGTTGAGAGCGCCATAAGAATATATGAAGGATATTTATATATGATTCAAAGTATCTACAGTCAACTAAGTTGAGAGCATCATAAGAATATATGAAGAATATTTATATACGATTCAAAGTATCTACAGTCAACTAGTTGAGAGCATCCATTAAAAGAGAAATCATCTTTTGCACCATCATTTGCCAATTAATCATCAGTGCTTTTGAAATCCAACAGTTGGCTTTAATAAGCAATGCCTGGACAATAATAGTCAATAATATAAACACTCCAGTAGCTAACAGAATTCAGAATTTGTAAAAAATTAATTTGAGTAATGAAATTTTTGAGGGTTATTATTGACAAAATTATTCAAAGTATATGTATTTTTAAAATCTGCATGTTATTAATAATGGTGATATAGGATATTAAGAAGAAAAAAGGTTCCTTGAATGAGCATTAATTTCTAATGGAATAATATTTAAGAAGTCTTATTCCAGAAATGTATTGATACGAATGTAATGGTATAATTATGGCTGAATAAAGAAAAATAATGCTAAACCATATAGCATTATCCCAAAAATTTTAGGAATAATGGCTTTTCCAAAAATTATTTGTTTAAAATTGCAAGATTTTCTTCGACATTAACAAAAGGTACAGTACAACGATTTATATAATACATATATTTATATCCTACTTCCTATGACATAATTAATTGAGACAAACTTTCAAATAAAATATGTAAACAAATATTTTAGAATTGTAAATGTTTTTATGAAAGTTTCCTCCCTTCTGCAGTAGATTAAATAGTATACTGTGTTAACAAATATACTTTCCTGATGGAACATCTTTGTGATATGCTGTAAAAATGCTAATCGCTCATTTAAGTAGCTTGAATGAGAAATATGTTTTCAGTGTATAAAGGGAAACAGCATAAATTAAAAAATAATCTGGTAATCTGGAGTTTCCTGCAATGTGATTCTTTTTAGGGAAAGTATTTCTTTTATTTGATACAGAATTTTATAATATTTAATATGCCCCTGACAGTTCGAAATGTCCGACTCCATTCTGGTGTACTTCCAGATTGCTAATAGAATTCTTATGTCGCTTCAGTTTTGAAAGCCTGCATGTTTTAATTTTTAAAATTCTTTTCTCTCTCATTATTTTCAATGGATAGTAGTTTTCTAATACATTTTTTGATGTTATAGGATTCATCAAATCGCAATCTCTCAGATTTATCTAGTGCGACTACAGAAAGTTTAAGCTCACCATCCTCTTCATGTAATGACAGCTCAGACGTAATTCAGTCTTCATCAAATGCACTTGAAGCTGATAAAGGTCGTACCGAAATCGAATTAGATAAGCAGCTATGCTTATTTTGCTGTGCAAAACCTGCTGACAGCTCCATTATTCATGGGAAAGTTGGCTGTAAAGTTTGTTGCTTTAAATGTGGTCGTAAAATATTTGCTGAGAATAAGCGTTGTCCTGTTTGTCGACGGAATATTGAACGTATAGTTTATTTATATAATTCTTAACAAATTTCCCCACTGGCTCCTTAATATGCACATTCAATTAGAATTTTACATATTCTTGTTGAATGCTGCATTTTAAGAAGTTTTTTAGAAAGTGATATATCCTTTTTCTTGCTCTCTGCTTCTTTCTTTAAAAATCAAAATAAAGAAAAAGTTGCTTTTACTACCATAAAACGAACATATATTAGAAGTTTTTTAAACTTAAATTGATGAAAAATTGTCATTAATGATTATTACCTCTCACAGTTGAGAAAAGTAAATGCTTGCATTGAGCAAGCATTTTTTTTTTTAAATTTTTCTTCCTCCAGAGTTTGTAATAATTTTTATATGTGAATTTTCTAAGTCAATGAGAAAATATTTCTTTTGTTTCTGAAAAGGTTGTTATTGTTTTAAGCAGATAACCATCTAATGTATATATTTTTATTACATTCTAAAGGTCTTATGTATAATTTATTGAAATCGAAGCTATTTCTTAATTCTTCATTTGTATATACCATTTGTGTGAACTTGATGAATATTTATGCCTAATTTAGGAATGGCGTTTTGATCGTTTGCTCCCGACCAGGATATTGGGTAATTTAAAGAATAGTAGAAATTGATTTTGATTGTTTATAAAATTTAAAAAAATGGTGATTAATTATTGAATTATGTGTATGTTAGTTATTGTATATTACATCATCCAATTTTTCTTTTCATTGAATAAGTAGGGAAAGAAATTACGATAAAATATTCTCTACAAATCAACTCGGTGTGTGTGGATGTGAATATAACAAACGTTGCTTGTTTGTTTTGGAAGTAATTTTTACCTTCCCTCCCAACTTAGAAAATGTTCAACAGTGTTCTTACTTTTCTAAATTGTTTCTTTAAATAGTATTAGAACTTTTGGCTCACATATCTAAAGTTGTATTCAGTAGCCTATTTATAGTGTATGCATTCAAATAAAAAATTTTGCTTACAATAATTTCTGGAATTGCAGCTCTAAATCGTATTTATATCATGTGTAGCGTTTTTTAAGTTACTTAACACGCATCTTTGATGGAAAAAAAATATTTGTTAATACAAAATATGTAAATGTATCAATATAAAATTCCTAGTAATTTAAGTGCACGTCTACACACTTGATTTTAGTAATGTTGTTATTGTAGTAAAAAATTGCATTTTCATATTTTGTGTATGTGTTTATATTGTATTTTAGTCAAAGGAATATCCAAATTCTTAGAAAAATCTTACCCCATATAAGGTTTTTCTTGAATATCTTAAGAAAATTTCTTTAACCTTTCCATTTGTAAATTAATTTCACACTTGAATCTTGATACACATGTCTAAGTATTTCTTTTGAAACTGTAACTGTTCTATAAGTATTTCTTTTGAAACTGTAACGCACATTGAAATTCTTTGAAATTATAAGAGGTAAATTAGCACTTTCTTGTAATAAGATGCATCTTAAATTTGGCAGAACTCTAATATCTTCTTTTATTTATTTTAACTATAACAAAATGCAATTATGCAAAATTTTGTATATTTGCGTTTGTCGTTATTTTAAAACTAGGTTTTGTTGAATATCTTTTATTTTATTGTATTTCAATAGTAAAAATCATTCAAACATGTCATAAAAACAATTGATTCTTAAATTACGAATGCATAAACATTTTTTTAGTGTTATTACTGATACTTCTGTATCTTAAATGATAACTGAAATTTCATGTCTTATTGCACCATTTAAATTTGACACCCATTTTAGCTTTGATATTCTTGAAATTAAGTGTTTTGTGTTGCACTTCAGTTTAGAAGTGTATGAATTTTGATGCATGAAAGCTTCAATTTTTTTATATACATTTTTCTTTATCAGTTTAAAATTACATCAAAATGTATATTTTCCTTTAAAAATTGATTGATTTTCAAATACTCTCTTATGTTTGAAAAAATACAGTCAAACTTCATTAAGATCAATTCCATGGGATCATCGAAATTCGTTCGTATTAACAGTAATATAGATGAGATAGAAAAGTGTGTGTGTGGGGGGGGGGAGAACATCCAATGCAGCATAACAGAGCATCATTATCATTCTTTAATAAATTAGTAAAAAAATAATAAATAATAATTCTTTATTAAAAAATAATTAATAAATTCTTAATAATAAAATAAAATATTGCATTATAGACGTTTGCTTCGTATTTTTATTACAACATTCATCGTGATAAAAATCATCAGTACAGTTGTTTCCAATAATGTCCCCTAATGCAACGAATGATGCCTTGATCACAAGGCTGCAGCTTTAGATGTTGTGTTTGGAGACAGAAGAAATTTATCTCGGCACATCATTATAAGCAGTAATTACAATTATCCAGAATCATTCAAATTTTTCGATTTTCTCGGTTTAGTTTGTTTTTTTTAACCATTCCATGAAAATTAATTCTGTCATCCCGGTGTTTTTGTTGGCATTGCATTGAAGCGGAAGAGTCTTTACATTTTTAAGAAACTTGATTTTTTCCTATTTGTATGTACGAAAAGAAGTAACTTATCTGATCCAACCATATTACAAACAAATAACACTGTTAATCTTTTTTTTTGCTGCATTTACCGTTCAGTTTTGTCAGCAGTGTAAATTTCTCAAGGCTAAAGTGCAAACTTGAAAAAAAAAGTGCTTTTCTTGCAAATTTGAATTAGAATGTAAGAATTTCTTGTACCATTTTGTTTGTCTCTCACGCCGTACGAGTGATACCAACTATACGTATCAAATATTATTTTACACTCCCATGTATAACCCTGGCTAATGAATTACTCTAGCACTAAAAAAGTAAAAGATTTGATCACTCATATTTAGCGTCTGATTTGCGCCAGTAAAATCCCGTGAACTGAACTTTTTTGCATTTAAAATGTTGCCGTACTTATGTAAAATCTTTTTTTTTTTTTTTTTTTTTTTTATGGAATTAGTTGTATTTAAGCCTACGTTTGAATATTTTGTTCATCCTACAGCAAAAATTCGTTCATCGTAAGCGAAAGTTTGTACTAACCAAAATCGTCTTAAGCAAATATTTTAACTTTAATTTTCAATCTATTTGGTTGGGGATTATGAATTCAGTTCGGACTAATGATAGTTAATCTTAATCGAGTTCGCTTAGAGAGGTTTGACTGTATATTGAAATTAAATTTGAAAAAACCTAGTCCACAATTTATTCTCAAAATATAAAAGAAGAAAAGCAGCAATGTTATTAAAATTTTTAATATTAACTATTTTTATTATAAAATTTATTATTAAATATTTTTGGACATAAGTAAATAGATTGTCTAGTGATGTACGTAGGTCGAGTTTGACCTAATTTGCCAAACGAAAGTAAGTCGTATAAGAGCCCATGTGGGTCATAAAACAGTATAATAACCCTGCCCTATCTCATACCGTTTGCAAGTTATTAAGTAAAATGCATATTACCAGTGCTGCCAGTCGGGAAAATTTTTAAGTAAAAATGTCTCCGGTAGGCTTAAATTTAAAATAAATGTTTTGAAAGTGCAGGGAAAGTCCTATAACATGACACTATTTTATCAGGATACTTAGATTTGAAGCCAAGTTAGATGCGTCGAAACCTTGGCAAAATGCGAAATTAAACTGTCGCGAAAATCTTTAGTTCTGAATACAGGCAATACCGATCTACCTATAATATGTCAAATTTACCAAAAAACTTGTCCATTTCATCAGCTTTCGCATGAACCTACAATAAACCATATCAGTGTTCTGGTTCAGGAAAAGTTTATTCTTTAATTTGCAATGCAATACATCATTCACTGAAATTGGCGTTCGTTAAAAAAAATGAAATTTGCATGGGGCTATTGTCGTCCTTATTTTAATTTCCTGTCCATCTTAAGCCCACTTTTATTGCTAAGTTCAGAAATGAAAATTTTAAAGCAAAATATAAATAGTAATATTTTTATTAAGTTACAAGCACCGTAGAAACTAACCTGCAGATATTTTTATATCCTAAAAATTCATATCGATGTATTTGCATAAATTCATTTGTTCCACCTTTCTTTTAATTCTCGACATTGATGAATGTCTGTTTCGAAGAGCGCCGATTTTAGTGATGTATGGAAAACGATAAACTAAATTTCTCCTGAACTAGAACACTTATATGATTTATTGTAGACTCATTCGAAAGTTCATGGAGTGGACAAGTTTTAACTTGAATGTAAACATTGTAGGATATAGTGACAACGGCTGTTATCTCTTTGTTATTAGCGATATTCAAAATCAAAGATTTTGGTGACAGTTTGATTTTGCATTTCGCAAGGTTTCTGCTATAGTAGCTTGACTTTAAATCTGTATCCCGAAGAAAATAGTATCATATAGTATTTCCCCTGTTTTTTCAAAGTATATGATTTCTAGGGGATTACCCGTCTGTTAGCTATCCGTTCACCGACCACGAAGAATCACGTTGTGATTCTTTTGAGATCACTATTTGATCGCAACTTGCTTCGCTCCCTCATCCATGCTCTTATACATTTGCGCTAGTAGTGAGAAATTATTAAATCATTCATTTCTAAAGGTAAATTAAAATTATTTCAAATTGCATGTACTGTTAGCATTAATTTTTCGGTGTACAGAATTGCCCTCCGCTTTTCACAATTTTCAAAATCGCAAACATGGCCCCCTCTCTCGTTTTGGAATTGTCTCCTCCTGGAAATGCCACCTCTCCAGAAAACTTACTTTTGACTCTCGAAAACCGCTCAAAATCAGTGGGCGTTTCTACATATCTACCAATTTTATATCAATTACTAATAACTAAATCATTAATTTCTAAAGATGAAATTTTCTTATAGCAAAAAGATAGATATTTGTAAATGTTATAAAACAAAAGTGTATAATTCTAGTATGTTTAAAAATTAAAATTGAATTAACTTTCTTTTCCGTGTTTTGATAAGATAAATTTTACCGAAATTGGTGGACATAACTGAAATAAGCGGAATAAGATTAATTTAGTCATATCAATCAACATTCATGATCTACATCTTATTGCAAAACATACTATATTATTTTAACGAACCCAATTTTTTATATTGTTTTAAATTGCGCATGAAAAATAATGATAGTTCATTCTGAGTGGTTGGCTGTTCTTCAAAGTAGTGAAATTAATTGAAATGAAAAGTGGCAATGCTTCTGTAATTCGGAAACTTTTGCTTCGTACACAGAAGCGCTTTATACATTTATTTCGTTGATTCCAACTGTATCTTCTTATGAATGATTCATCGTCCTAACTTCTCGTTTGCGACTATTTCGATTTTTTAATTAGAACTGCTAGACTGAAAACTTACTATTATTATTTTTGCATTATTCTTTTTTTAAAAAAGCATACACCTTTATAAGCATATAAACAATTCTAATGTGCGAGCTGTTGTCAAATAACGGTTAACAAAGTTAGCCTTTTGTGCGTCCGCTTAAGCTTTATATAGATAAATACATTTTACATTTAAGTTTGCGAGAAACGTTTTCAAAGAACTTTTTCCCGATTGGTAATATATTTACTATCTACATTGTTTTATGATCCACTTGGTCTTTTCTGCTGTCTGCTTTCGGTTGGTAGATTAATTCAAATTCACCCTCAATAGTATTCATTTAATTATTGTACAATCTTGACAGCGACTTTTTTTAAAATCTAGTGCTTGTTTATGTTTATATTCAATGAAACTGAGAAATTATATTGTATTTTAAAAATTTGTATAGTGAAGGAAACCGGAAAAGAAATAACTAGATTTGCAATGAATATTGATATGTAATATTATTTCTTCATACTACGAAATGGTACATCTACTGTTTTGCCTAAATATAAATCTTGTATCATTCGAGCAAGTCTGGGATATATTATATTTTTATCTGGTATTTATTATTACTTTAAATTGAAATTTCTCTCACTCTTTGTGATTTGTTTGTCTCATTTATAAATTATTAATTTAATTAAGTGTGCAATTCACTTCAAAAGTGATTTTATAATGCGATTTTTTTTAACAGATTGGAAGATATTGACAGAAATTTTTGTTCCTTTCGAAACATGGAGATTATTTTACCAATTTCTTATCATTGGGATAGAATAAGTCTGCACTTGATACAATACATGTTTAAACATTTTACTCTCAATATTTCATTAGTTTTTCTTTTTGCCATTCAATAATGTCGATCATTTTGCAATTTTCATATTTTAAGAGCAAATAAGAAATTTTTCTTTTTTGACCATGAGCTGAGATTCAGACTAAATTATTTTAGATGTGAATCCAAAATTTTCTTTAGCTTTGGCAAATTATATCTTAGTGCAACTAACAGTATTTTTCTTTATTTTCTAAGCAGCATATTCTGTGTTGTTAACTAACTACTTTTAAAATTATTTAGTTTTCTTTTAATCAAGGTGAGTCAATGTGAGTTATTGGTGAACTTGAATGGTTTTAATGTTTGAATGCTCCTGAGAATGATCGTTGAATGCTTCATAATTTAACAAAATCGTAAGTTGATTTTCATGATGGTACAATTTAGAACTAATTTATGTAGGTTGCAAAACAAATTTTATATTTCAAATTTAATGCTTTTAGAATTATTTTTTGGGCATGTAGTAAAAATGTTGAGTAAAATTTGAGCTGGCTAAAATATGTAAAAACAACTATACCCCTTTACTCTTTAACAGTTTATTAGAAGAATTATTAATTCAGCGAAAAGTATAATGTTATTTTTTATTGTTCGAAATTTTTCATGTTAAATATATGCATCTGTTCTATTTGAAGCTTTGTGTTTGTATTTCTAATTTTCATTATGAAATACAATAGTCATGCAAAGTTAATCCATCAGCGTAATATTTCTGCCATTAGTATGTCTTGTTTTAATTTCTGGTATGTTTTGCTAAAAATAACATTTTATCTTTTTTTTTTTTTTCTTTTTTTTTGCCATTATCCTGTTTGTTATGGCTGTTAATGTTTCTTCTGGATAATTGCTCAATTCAGAATGAATTGAGAAGTAAATGGGGTCCTAAAACTGTTTGCTTCAAACATATACATTCTTGAATTCTTACTCTTTTTCTGTTTACATTTGTGTGCATGTTTGAAAGTTTTAAGTGCTAACACATTTTAATTTTTGTTTTCTTTTTACATATTCTTAAAAGTAATTATGAAATATGTTTTAATCAAATTATATCTTTCTGACAGTTATAACAATTTCTGTAGACTAATTGATATATTTCAATACATGTGATAAATTAACTTGTCATTCTTCCTGACAGATTAAAATATATTCTAAGTAGTTGTGATAAAAAAAAAACTATTTTGTATTAATCATTATTGTTTTAATAAGACAGTTTGTTTATTTAGGTAGACGGTTCTCTGTTTTTAATTGAGGCGACAAATAGCGCTTAAACAGATTTTTAAGGCTACAACTGGATAAGATTTCTACTGGAAATTAAGACATAATAAATTATATCCCGATGTCTTCTTTAATATATATATTTAATTCAATTATTTATTTAAATATTTTGATCTTTATATTTTATGTCAATTTTTGAAAAAAAAAAAAAGCGTACTGTATTTTTTTTTTAATCTTAAAAAACTATAAAAGCTTAATTTTTTTTTAAATTTAAAAATGAATTTTTCCTTCGACATTTATACTTTTGTGTATAGATTTCTTTTATTATACAATGTCTGATTTAATTGTTTCAAAGTGAATTTGATTAGAAGTCTATTCTGAAAAAATAATTGTCTTGAATATAAAGAATGCAAGATGACATAGCTGGGAATAAATTTAATTACCTTCCAAATTTTGTGTTGTTATTTATGTATTGTATTTATTTTAGTGTTCTACTAAGAAAACTCTGTATAAGTGTAATTAGACACCAGTATTTTTTTTTTTTCGAATGAAAATCAATAGTTGGTGGAAACTGTAGATGGTAGGGATGGTTTTCATTCTCTTCATGAAGTTTTAAAATTTTAAAAATTATTTCAACTAGGGGAGGAATTAAAAAAAAAAGAAAAGAAAGATATATGCTTTATAAATTAGCTTCAGTTTCATTGAAAGGTAATATAATGAACTTTCTTACCCTGGTGGAAAATAAAAGCTTTAACAAATGCATTCTTTTTTCCGCCTTCTTTTCTTTATAATAAATGCAAAAATCTTTTCTGAAAATACTAGCTTACATTTCATTGAAATTTGTGAAATTAAATTATTTAAATAGATATTAAAAGATCATTATCCGTTACATATTTGTTCGTTATGTCTTCTAATAATGGCGGGCAAGCACACATTTTATATGTGTATACTATTTTCCAGACAGTTATTAAATTGAAGATGAAGTACAAACCTGAGATTTAATTTCCACATTTAAGGTTTTTGCGATTATCAGCTTTGAATAGAAAAAAAAGGGGGAGTGTTAAATTGTAATACTATTGTTTTCCCTTTTATTTAACTAAAGATTATAAAAGTTACATTAAAAATTAATTGAATTACTAATAAATATAGTTTTGACAATAAATGTGTTAATTTTTTGTTTGTTTGTTTAAGCAACTTTTTAATAAATTCTAAAATAAAATTTTTACTTTTAAAATAGTGCATTTTTATCTAATGTGACTTGAAGTTATATCTAGTTATGTTAGATGTATAGATAGTTAAAAAATTACCAGGGTCTTATTACTTGTAATCTGTAAAAGTTAAATTTAAGAGGAAAAATATCTTCAGTTTGGAAGTATGACCTCTTCAAAAATATGTTAACAGCCTTCTCATAGAGGAGTATCTACCTATTGATTTTTGCATAATCTTCCAAGTTTTTCCAGTTGCAACCTATAATTTTTAGTATTTTATACTGAACGATAAAAAATCCTCAGATACAAAATTTTGGACAAATTGGTTCAAAATAACGAGATTACGAGAAAAAAAGATTTAAAGACTGTTTCAGTATGCAAATAGTCACTCTAATAACACTTTCAGGTTTCAAGTTTTTATTTCAGTCTAATACAGTAACTTTAAAGGTTTAATTATATTTTAAAGCTAATTGTTAATAGCAATGAAGCAGCTAAACAAGAATTCAAAATGCATCCATCTGTTTATGTATTTAATTACAAAAAGAATAGTATTTTCAAGGCATAATTAGAATTTTTGTTTTTAAATATTAATTTTCCTATTAATATTGATAAAACAAGCATAATTCAGTTTTGGGAACAGCTAAAAATAAGACAGATGCTTATGTTTTGAAATATTCCCTTATAATTAAAATATAAATGACTGACTTGCCTGTTCGAGTTTTTGCTAAATAATATTTTGAATCATTTTTCGGTTTTTTATACTAAATATATCTTTAACAGAAAGAAGAATAAGAACAGTATTTTATCGAAACCACTTCTAAACTTCTGCTTCTTTCATTTAAAAAATCATTTTTTTAAAAAGGAAAGAGTAATCATTCTAGTAACACTACATTATTCACATAGGAGTTACTTTTGTACTTAATTGAATAAAGTATAGATTTTATTATATAAATTTGTACAAAAGATTCCTCCTGCACTTTTTTCATTAATTAAAGATCTCACAAATCACTTTTTACAATTCCTATTTGTCCCTAATAAAACTTCACTTGAAATTTAAGAGTGCCATATACAGAGAAAGAAACCCGATGTCGACGAAAGCGCCTCCTAATGAGGGGATTAAGGCGTTGACCAAATTATTGAAGGAAGGTTTGATTGACAAGCCGAATAACACCCAACAAGAAAAGAATTCATAATCCCCTGAAGATATTGCTGTGGGAGTGTGACATTCAGAAGGACAACCGACCCGTCGAACAACCCACAATAAAACTTTCCCTTACTCTTTCAAGAGGTCTTCCGAAAACCGACACTTCCTTTAGTTCGAACATCACGAGAGGGGTGGGGGTAATAAGCCATCCAAACTTGTATAGAAAAGATACTCTTTCAGTTAGATATTTTAGATTTTCCCTGTTTGCGCAGAAAATCCTACTGAGCGCCGCGTGAATGTTGGTAGAACTTTTAGAACATAGAACTGATTAATTATTGAAGCACTTCGATTTTTGGGCGTTTAATTGCTCTTCATAATTCTGTTAATTAATATTAGAGAATCCTGTAATTTAGAAGGAGTAAGCGAATAATTCAGTATTTATAGTATTTCGTTTGACACTGATTTTTAACAATAATTGCGTTTATGAATTTTTCAATCCAGGAGGATCGGGCAAGGTCTATGTACCGATGAAATTGTAAGACCTCGGATTGATCCCCAAAGAATGGGGATCAATCCGTTTTCAATAGTTTTAATACTAACAGCGAATTTTAATAACATTTTGATTTTTTGGGGAATTTTAATAGTAAATTATTTATTTAAAAAATATTCAATTGGTTTAATTGAGAAAGAAAGCGAACAAAAGTAAGTTGAATTTTTCAACTCTTGTAAAATGACCAGGTGTTTCTGTGTCGCTGAGGTATTCCTAATTTTCCCCAAAAAAGAGAATATAATTATTTTGAAAATAATGTTAGGGCGAATTCTATTCCACTGCTTTTTTAAGCGTGGAATATAGCCAACTTAATATGATAATGTGCATAAATTGGACGAAAAATAATGAATTAAATTTTAAAATACATTTATTAGATTAAATGTCCCTGGTTTTTGAAATTTTTAAACCATTAAGTGAGTTCTCATTTCCAAATTTATTTTGTTTTAATTATTTATTGGATTTTGCAAGTACCACCATTCATCTGCTTAGCCAGGATTCTGTATTTTGTATCAGAATTCTGGAATATTTCAGATTGAACATTCATATAAGATTCGTAATAATTTTTATTTATATATAAAAAATATGAAAATAATAAAAAGGATTTGGAAATTTTTACAAAAAAATGAATCAATGTTTCACAATATGTATATGGTCATCTATATTTAACAAAGAAATGAGTAAACTGACTGCAAACCTTTCTCTCTCTCTCTGACATTCAGCATAAGTAAAGACTCTTCCGCATTTCTGAAAGCTTATCAGTTATTTTTGCTTATTTGCATATAACTAAAAAAAATTTTTTTTAAGTTTAGCAAGATACAGTTAAATAACTTCGTAGGAATGTTGCCTCGTTCAAAATAGAAATTATGAATACTCCTATATAATCATGAATTGGAAGAAAAATAGTTGTAAAATATATTGTTACACAAATGCTAATACAAATTAAAAAGCATTATTTCTTTGTCATATAAGAAAAAGTTTTTATGAAAGCAGTGACCAACTTAATTTTTATCACCCAGATTTATGGATGCTAAAATTTACTTAGTCGCTTATTCACAAGAGTATATTTAATTTCAAATTCTATTAGACATGTAACCTTTAATACTGTTCTAAAAAACTTATACCATTCCGAATTTTGTGCAATGCATCGTTTAATTTTCAGTAATCTCAACTAAAATGGAAACTTGAAAGACGAAAGTGTTTAAACTTCAACTAATGCAAAAACTTGAACATTTTTACAATTTCACAACAATTCAGCATTGTTTAGGCGCATTACAGAAAATATTCTTATCTTGCATTAATTAATTTCACTAACTTTGATCCTTATACATTCAATCATTTATTACATTAAGGAGTAACAGGATTTAAAAATGGATACACTTTATAAAAATTACAACGCTATAACTTCCGAAAATATTACAGCACAAAATTGATTCTTGCATCAAGATAGAGCTAAAAAAATTATCTTTTTAATGATACCAATTCTTTAACCTATAAATTAAGTTTCGATTTTTAACCAGTTTTTAAAGGAATATTTCAACCAAATTTTTCAACAATATATTTCGCACAAAATAAAAATAAAATTTAATCTGCATGAGCACGTCAATGGGAAAAAATTAGCTTTTATCAACGTGTTGCCATTACATTGACAGAAGTTCAAACTAAAAAATAAATCGCCTATTATTGCAAATTAAATATATAAAAGTGTAAATTTCAGCAAGTGTCTGTATAAAGCAAAAAAAAAAAAAAAAAAAAAAAATTAAAATATATTTTCTAAAAAGTAAATGAAGGAAAAGATTTCTATGATCTTTTACAATATCTATATTATTAATTAAATAAAACAGTTAAATTTAAGACAAACGTTATTTAATATATATATATGATAATCAGTTAATTTTAATCAAGGGGCATGCATCTGCTAAAAAAATGGTCTAAATGAACTAAACAATTATAATTTATGTAACTTGAGTCAGTAAATGCTCCGATGAATTAAGAATTTTAAATTATTACATATATCCTTTGCCGTTTGAATCATATTTAACAAAATTTTAATGAGACACCAATATTGTTAAAAAATTGAACTCCAATCAATTAAATCATTAACTAAAACTAAATAATTTATGAAATTTGAATATCGCTCTTCTATAAAAACTGACGATTTTAGACCTCTTCATAGAATGTTTCAAAGAAGATATGCCAATCTTTTACCAGATTTTCTCAACAGCGATTGACCTGATTATGAAAATATTGATTATTCTACTATTGATATATAAAAACTGATAGATTTGACAGCAGAAGAAAGAAACGTTTATTTATTTAAAAATTGCAGTATTAAGAGTGTTTCGGAGAATATGAATCCTTAGAACAAAAGGACTGTATAAAATGTAAACTTCATAATTTTTTCATAAAAACATTTATTGAATGAAGTCAAATAATATATTTTCATTTGTATCATTTAAATATTTTTAAAGTAAAACTAAAAACAGAATTGTACGATGAATCAGAGAAATTTTTGAATAATTTTTAAGATATTAGATAAATTATTCTGCAATGCACATACAACTGCAATGCTGAACGACTCTGCTTTCAATTTTCATATTTAAAGAAAAAAAAAGATGTGCTTGGTTTCAGTAATTGCCAGAAAATTAGTAAGAGATAAACAATACAATGAACAGAACTGTTTAAGGCCTACATAATAGTATGACTGAATTATATAGTTATCAAAATTTGAAGCTTTAATAGCTAAATATTTTGCAGAAAAAGCTATTAAGAGACCAAGTTATATAAAATATATAATTGAAAATTTTGGAGATCTTTTATACTGGCGAACCGGTTGGTTGCCAAAGGCGGCTAGTTTCTTAATAAAGATATTGCTTAGTGAACTATTGTAATATACATACACACACATAGTACATTTTTTCCCTTTTACGAGTATAGCGATTTTGAAGAAAACTCATTCAGAAACATGAGAATATTCAAATATTATTAAATAAAAGAGATATAGATTTTCTTATATCTTACTTCTCTTCTTAATTTAATTCCGCTAATTATTTTTTCTGATAAAAAGTCTTACTTTTCTATTAATAATAGAATTAATTAACATTTATTGCAAGATATATGAATAAGATAAATGTATGTACAAGATCTCATAAATGCAAGATCAAATTAATAAAATGTTTACAAAAAATGCAGACAAAATAGCATCAATTTCTGAATTATATATAAAAAAAGTACAATTATAAAAATATCCAGAGGAAAAAAAGCTACGGAAACATTCTTATTGTGTTTTCTAATTGTTTTTTCTCCCTTTTCTTTTGGGCCTCTATAATCGCAGAAGGTTTTCGAATTTTCATTCATCTGGGATCAACAAGCTCTGGCAATAAACAGTCAAAATAAAAGAATCTCGATTTTTTTTGTTGCCAAAATATTGGATAACGAATTATTTTTTCTGTTTTCTGCCCCTTCTCCGACCACTTTGAAAATAAACAAAAGCTTTTTTTTTTGTGTTATGTGCAGCTGGCCCTGAACTTGAAAATAATATTTGTGATTTTTATTTATGGCTGTTTTTCCATCTTTATTTAATTTCCAAAATGGATTTTTTAAAGTTTTGATTGCCTCATCTGAAGTAATATTTTTACAGGATGCTGAGCATTTTACTTCTACAATTCCATCATCACCAATTAGCCCGTCCGGAGATGCAGCTAAATATGCAAAATTTGGATTTTTGAATAAACCGCAACATTGGATTTTCAAATTTTTTTACAAATGTTTACTAAATTTGTTTCCAGGGGTGAGGTGAAACAAATGTGAATTGTGAAGGCGCAGATGAGTACAGTTGTGATGGTAAAGAAAATAATAATAATAATAAAAAACACCCCGAAAAGCAGAAAGAAAATAATGCTGAGGGGGAGATTTTAAGCCTTAGTCAATACCAGATAATAAACGTCACAATCAATCAGTGGGTGAAGGGAGGGTTTATAGTGTATTCCTTCGCGAATGGGAGGAGTTAAAGGAGCATTGGGGGGGGGTGCAAATTATTTTTCCAATTTTAGGTCTAAAATACTGTTTTTACACATTAAAAAATTTTTTTAATATGCATCGGAAAGAAGATACCAAAATTGATGTTTTTATCTTGCCATTTTTATTTTATTTACGATAAAATTTTTCATAGAATTGTTTCAATGTGCGAAGTTGAAGTTTTGCGACTTTTAATAAATATTTGAAAATACTTTGAGAAGTCCGAGAAAAAATTCCTTTGGTAGAAACCTGTGTTTTTATTCCTTCTACTGATTGCAGTTGACTTCATAAAAAAGAAACCGCAATAGCAAATTTAAAAGACTTAAAATATTTCTCCATATTATAACATTGCTTTTGAAAATTGTAGGTGGCGTGTATACGGCACCCTTGAGTGGAGTAGAATCAGTAGAATCTATTATATATATCGATACCCCCCCCCCCCCTTATCTTTACATTTATTTTAAAAAGAAAACCTAAAGCAACGTTGAAAGTTGTGCTTTATTTTCCATTCAGTTTAGCGATTTTTTTTTTTTTTTAATTCCTGCTGCAAATTTTTTTGTAATGTTGAGGTCTCTCCACCCCAAAGAAAACGAAAATCATATTGTTCAAAATGCTTTTAATTATTGTGGCTTTTTTAAAATCCACAAATGGTGAAGATGGATAAATTTTGGAATAATAATTATTTAGGTCTTGCTCCTTCAATTAATTGGCTTCTCATTTTTTGTGGGTTTCTGTTAATTTCTTTAATTTAAAAATTAAAACTTGAAATATTTTTTTCATATTTTTAAAAATGTATAATTTTTATTATGTTTTTAAGTATTTTAATGTTATAAGAATTATTGTTATTTACAAATCTTAAAATATATTGAAAAAGCAAGGAGTCTGTTTTAACATGAGGAAATATAATTTTCAGTAGCTTATAACTTATCAGCCATTCACTCAAAATTATGAAATGTTATATGAATTTGATCTGTTTTAATCTGGAGCATTTGGATATGTATTCGAAATCTGGCGTTTCTATGTTTGAAAATTGAGTAAATATGACTATGTAAAAAATTCCTTTAGTGAATAAATATTTCATACACTTACAGAGAACAAATTTCTACTGCAATAGATTTTTACAGTTTCATTGTGCGGCATTTAGTTTCGGAATAAAGATCTTTGTACGCATAACTTTTTTAATGGACCATACTCTTTTTAGCATCGAAAATGGATGAATTCTGTACAGTACAAATAAGGAAGTATCTGTTGCATTGTAGGTAATTTTTAAAAATTTCTTATGGGAAATGAAGTTTCAGAGTGTTTTGGGAAGAAATCCAGTTCTGAAAAGCTCGTAATATTTGCATATATCTGGAAAAAATAATTGTATTTAACCTACATAGAATAAAATATAAGGGTCTCCCAAATGAAAGGCGGTTTGATAAATGGATTAATAGTATTATATAAATTAGTATACAAAGGAAAGAAGTAATACAGATATAGCAGAAGGCTAGACAAAGCCACCTTGTAAATTGAAACAAGTGTCCTGGCGGTCCACGAGATTATTGATATTCTGGGTGAAGAAGCTCCTGATTGGTTGTGGAATCAATTTTCAATGGCAGCTTGGACCTCATTATCGTCGATAAATCGCCGCCCCTTCAGAGCTTTCTTGAGTGCACCGAAGATGTGGTAGTCACACAACGACAGGTCTGGGGTGTAAGGGGGGTGTTTGGGAACCTCCCAGTGGAATAGCCGTAACAATGTTTGGCACCCCGTGTGACAGCATGCCACGTCGACGTTTCTTGATATTCTTTCTCAGTACATGCAATGTGCCATAGTTCGTGGCAGCAGTGATGATAGTCGTGCCCGTATGTAGCCATTCCCACAGTAGTGGGTCATATTCGTCGAAGAAGACGTCAACATGACTTTACCAGCTCTAATTGACAAGTGAGCCTTCGGCCGTGTTGGTGAAGGGCATCACCATTTCATGCTCATAATTTCGGTGGCTGGATCAAAGTTATGGCACCGTGTTTCATCAGCGGCAATGATCCTTGAAAGGAATTGATTCTCCATTTTGTGGTATCACATAGGGTGTTGCATGGAAACAGACATGGGATGAATCCTCTGCCCCTCTGTCAAATGTTTCGGCACCAATTGCGCGTAAATCTTTTCGGTATTGCAACCGTTCATGCAGTATTATATGAACATTTCCTCTGCTCATAGACATTTCCTTCGCCGATTCTCTCTAGATGATCCACATCTTCCTTGGTGATAACCACATGTGCTTTACCAAGTCGTGACCTGTTTGTTATCAGTACTGCTTCTTCCACTACGAAAATCCCTACACCATCAAATACCGATCTGCGACACATGCACTCTGTGCCGTACTCATTTTGCATTCGACGATAGATTTTACTATCACTCGCATTTTCTGCTGTTAAAAATTGCAAGACCGCACGTTGGCACTGTTTGGAGGCATCCATGATGCAAACGATACCTTTTAACGTGCCCCCACGCTATATATGTGCATTTGGCGATATCTCATGCATTCCCAGCATTCTGCGCCCTCTATAGGGGTATGCGTTGTCATCTTTTTCTTCAAATGGCGGTTATTACAGCAGTGCCACTTTCATTTGGGTAGCCCTTATATAAAATTAATATTAGATCAGCAAATTCAGTCGAATTTTGACGAAATGAGTTATAAATAAATGCAAGAAATAATCTAATTCTACTAAATAAGGATTTAAATATCTTTTAAATGACAAAAATATTTTCAAAATTGTCTAGTTAGCGATTTGGGTGTTTAATATTTTTACAATTTAATTGAAAAC
>JAPMOR010087229.1:103010-181558 GCA_026543865.1 Argiope aurantia
ATATATATTTCTTATATATAGCATTCAATTTATCAAATTAAGAGCACGTTTAATAAAATACATCAATTATATATATATTATAACAGTCAATAAGAAAATTCAATTTTCAGTAGTTAGTAAAGATTTCACTTATTAAATAAATCTTTAAGAAATTTATTCACTTCCACCTAAGTTTAACATTATAGCAGTTGTTATTTTTGCAGCAGGAGTTTGTTTACTTACATTAATTAAATTTAGATAAGATTTTTTAGAAAATGCAATGAAATATTCATGTAAACATTTTAAAACCTTCTAAGCATATTCAAAATTATCAGAAATTTCATCAAATGTGAATTAGAAATGCTCTCACGATTTTGTTTGATTGTTTTTGTTGGCAAATCGCTTACCAAATTCTTTTTTTCGAAGAATTTTTCTAAAAAATTACTGAAACATTTGCGATTACTGAAATTCCATTTACGATTTAATAAATTAACACACGCTGAATGAATTCTTCAAAATGATCAAAGCATATCACCGATTTCGAAGGCTTGAAAAAATCTATATCAAAGGTACCAACCCTAGGCAGGATTGTTGAAAGAAAAATAAGAAAACATTTTATCATGACAGTCACTCTTGTGTTTCGCATTAAAAAATCCATCAGCACACCAGTATTTCCTCTTTTAACACATAATAAGAGGAAAGAAAATGACTCAAAAATTTTAACTTCAAATGTAAACAAAAAAATCCGCTTCATACTCGGCGGAGAACGTTAATGGCAGACTAATCGACGAAAGCGGTGCGGATGAAACTTAAATGTCATGCGCAGATAGCTCATGACATGTGACTTTTACGTCACATGAATTGACCCCATTAAAATCTTCAGATGAATGTATGCTTTTGTCAACTGCTTAAATTAAATGGTTCCAGAAAGCAGAAGTGCTGAAAATAGTATGTTGCAAATGTGTTTTTCACCATGATAAAGTTAAAGAGCATGCAAGTTTGGTCATTCAAAAATTCCTGTAGCACTAAAGACCAAAGCAGTCATTATTAAGGACGTGTTAGACATAAGCGTGTCATGAGCTTCAAAATAAAGTTATCACAATATACACTTGTTTGTATTTGCTAAGAATGGATCACAAACGGCTATATAGCGCATAAAAAAGTAAGCGCTGTTGAATTCAAATGGAGATGAAATAATTCCAAAATGCCAGGACATACAATAACGATAATTTATTGTTCCCTGAAATCCAGAAGGGTTTGAAAAGTGCTCAAAGAACTAAATGGTCATTTTGAGCTGAATGCGTAAAAATGAGGGGGGAAAATGCCACTATCGTCTGTAGGTATTCAGGCAGAAGATGTCAATACGGGATACGGTCCCTATGGAGGGCAATGCAGATTCCACCCTCGTGGTTTGTTTTGGACAACATTATCCAGCAGTTGTTGGAGTAATTATCCATTTCTCTATCAGTGCTTGGGTGAAGATGTCCTTTTTTATTGGAAGGCATTGTCGACTAGCATGACTCCTCAAAGACCCCATACATTTTCAGTGGGATTCAGATATGGGGAACGTGGTGAATATCCTCGCTCTCTAGATACTCCTAGACAACGACTATTTGATGACGTATTACGTTGTCGTCCATGAAAATTTATTTATCACCGACAGTACCGCGGAAGATGCGAGCGCGATAAAGCAGAATATACCAGTCATAGTCTCAGTTGGTAGTACTTAGATGAACGTACGGTCATTGAGTATGCCAGCCCACATCATGACACTGCATGTAAAATATCGATGCCCTTCTTGTATGTTTGCCGAGCTCTTATAATACCACTCTCACGCCAGATCAGTTGTCGTCGACAATCAGATGGGAAGTTGAACCTACTTTAATCTGAGAAGAGTATGTAAGCCCAATCCTCATCCCTTCAACACGACACCATTATAAACGGGCGGTACGGTGACGTCTGGACAATAGAATGCACACCACAGAACGGCCGGGCTATAGTCCTCCTTGTCGCAAACGTCTGGTGATAGTTTCTCGGGAGATCCGCTTGCCAGTAGCAGCTAGATATTGATTTGCTGTATGACTAGCTATGCTGCGCCTGTTCCTTTTTTATCGATAGCTCTATATACCTATCTTCTGCAGGCAATACAATTCTGATTATTTCTATTAAATGAATTGTATTTAGATTATCATTTGTTGAAACATTGTGATCTGCATTGTCTCCAACATACTGACTGAAACAGTCACGTTGAGAAAAGAAAAAGTGAAGAATGATGATATAGTACATTCCAAGATTCATGCAGAATGTTTTCTCTATAAAAAGAACAAAATCCAAAGGGAGATAAAATGTTTATTAGACACCTAGAGCCAAAATGTCTCTGCAAATGAATCGATACTAAAATAACGAAATTACGAACTTTAATACAAATTTAAATTTCACCACAAAATGTTTCAAAAATGCATTGGCGATTTTACAATTTTACCTCTGCAGGTAGTCACATGAATAATATCACCCCCATTTTCCTTTTCTACTTGCTTATCTAATTCCAATCTAAATAATCTTTGTACAGATATTAAAGGCACAGAATGTTCGATTTTCACAGGAACAAGTCTTACTTCCTTATCACAAACTGACATATGTAATTTTTTTTTTACGGATGAAAAATACTTGTAATACCATTTAAAATTATCACTTTTTTTTTAATCAAAGTAGTGACAATAGTTTTACGCTTTTCTGAGTTAACCCTTTAAAGGGCCATTTTTTGTAGTCATATTATGTTAAAATATTTTTAGGCTTGAAATTAGAATAAAAAAAGGGATTCATTTATCTTATTAGATAAATTTAATTTGATTAGTTAATTAATTTGGTTAATAATTAAGTAATAAATCAAGACACATCATTTTGTATGAGATAAAGAACTGAAGCATCTAAAATTCTGATTTACTAAAAAAATTTGTCAGAACTTATGCCAACCTACATAATTTCATACAAAGATTGATAAATTTGGTGGGAAGCATACTTCCCACGGCCCTAGAAAGGGTTAAATCAAATTCTTATTTGAATAATCTTTATATGTTGGCCAATTCTCTTCATTTTCACCGTAACCAGACAAGTCCCTCCTATAATTTTTGTTGCAATAACTGTTGAACAGAACAACTCTGAGATGTCAGATCAACAGCATTAAGTGATTCTGGAATGTAGTACCACATGGCAGGAGACGTTAGAGAATTAATCTCTTGTTTCCGATTTTGAACAGAAGTTCCCCAATTTTGATCTCTTCAAATCCAAAACAATGCCGTAATAAAGTCTGTACAACAATATATCAATATTGGAAAGCTCAGCATATTTAATTACAGAGAAAAGTTATCTATCTTCAATTATACAAGCAAGAAATTCTTAACGAGGTATCGTTATAGTTTTCTCCGGTGATACTATACTTTGATCATGTACTAAATTGACTATTATTTTATTAACTCTTAAATAAACACAGGTAGCGTAGACCTTTGAACTTGCATCGCAGAACATGCAAACTCAACGATTGAATTGTTATATTATCTAAGTAATTTTGTATCCGATATTAAATGTAACTATTAATACCACACTTTAAATTTTTTCATTAGGTTATCTGGAAAAGCGTAATTCCTTTAAAGCTTTTAAATTCCACGTTTCATGCCGATTCAATTTCCGAATCAACATAATGGATGTCAAATATTTGATGAACTTTTCATTACGGGTTTAGTTTATTCTAGTTTACAAGATAGTATTAATAGCCGTAATGATGAAAGGGGGCGGAATCTTTTTCTCCAAACTCCCCCAGGATCGCAACCAGCAAGTAAAAAAGCACCAACCAATTGAAATACCTTTCCCGATTTATATTTAAAGATTTAAAAAAAAGGTATCACAAATTTAACTTCTTAAATCCAAATCTTTAAAAATTTTTTGATCTTTTATATTTTTTCTTTAAATCCAACTAGGCTTTTAAATTTCGAAATTTAAAATTTTAGAATAGTTAAAAAATGCCCTTTTAACTCAACAACATATAATATTTCAAAGAATACACAATGATTACTTACAGACGATAATAATATATAAAACATATACATATTTAAAAACTAAAAAAAAATATTCGAAGGTAAATTGAACAATAATAGCATCTAGAGCAAAGTTAAAGAAAATCTGTAACCGCAATACAGTATACAGAAAATCGATTACGCTTATTCATTATTTAAATTTACATGAGAATTTCAAATCATCAGCACTCCATTTTGATATTCAAATTCATATTTAAGACATTTAAATAACTATTTATTCATATATTTTCAGAATAATCTCCTTAATCGAGTTTCTCATATAGAAAGTTTCAACAACTCAAGAAGTGACAGATTCCTCCAGCCCGTAGTCCATATCCTTCTATAGCTTACCTTCAATCTGCAATCGTATATCAAATGCTCTGTAGCTCACCACATTAGCACATTAAAGGCTTATTAAAGAATCGATTTTGGCTGGCCTGAAAGATACCCTGGCTTTATATATCTGATTGATGAAAAAATCGCCTTTTATTCTTTTATGATCAACTGTCTTGAAAAATGATTCAGTTTTTCTACCTTTCGTGGATTTTCAGTTTTTCTTATCGTTCCGCTCAAAGTTAGTTGATTTTTTTTCTGTCTTACCTCTCTTTTTATTTGGAATTTCGTTTTCATATAGTTGCACTAAATATTTGCATTGTTTAGAGAAGCGTTCTCCTAAGAATCTACCATTTCATTTCCATGCAGTCTTTGATGTGCTTTTATACAAAATAATTTTATGTTTTGTTGTCTTTTCATTTACCGATTTTCTCTTTTATCAATAACAATTTTTTCCTAGTTTCTTTTCAATGATTCCAGAGCCATCAAAGGAGCCCTTGAATCCGTGATAATTTTTGTTTGATGGATCCAATTTTGTTCAATAAAGTCGACCTCTAATCTAATTGCTTTTATCTCTGCCATGAAAATGGAGCTACGGTCACTTAGCCTGCATGTTCGATTTTGTTGCTTCATTTTATACAAAGGCACGGCCCATTTTAGAGTTAACATACACATATATATGGAGAGAGAGAGAGGATTTCCCATTTCTTCTTCTACTGAAAAATAGCTCCATGTTACGTAGATTGTTTTCCAGGAAGGGATAATTATTTTTCCATATTCGGAATTTGTCACATTATTTATGTTCCCATATCTTTAAATTCTATTTCTTTTATTATTTTATTCTCTATCTTTAATTTGATATTCAGCGGACGACAGCTCAACGTTTGAAGAGCCATTGTCGGTGCAGTTTTATAGGTCTTAGTTATTACTATAGAAGGCAGGCGTTGAATTTTTAAAATTTTTATATTCTGTTTAGAAAAGCCAGCAAGCCAAGTTCTTAAGCCGTATGGAATAATTCTCAAATAACTGTTACTAAATCTCTTTCACCAGGATTTGGGACAAACCCGAAGTTTCCTTAGCGATCCTTATTCTCTTTTCAGTTATTTTAGCAGTTTTCTCGTGAATTATATTGAAACGAGGAATAAATGTCAAATTTCGATTGGAATTTATTCCGAGATACTTAAGATTCTTAATATATTTTAGTCTTACATCGTTTAATTTAATTACTGTAACGTGAGCAATATTGTCACGTAGGTTCTTTAGTGTGCAACTCAATGACACACACAAGAATTAGAGCTAAACCAATTTATTAACTCAACTCTAAACACATTGACTGACAGATCTTCTGCTTTTATACTAGCAGGGAAAGTTCCGGAATACTTTTCTGGAAACAGTAAGAAAAGTCCAGAACACTTGTCTGGTAAACTAAAGAAATGTCCAGAATCTTCTGGAACATGAAATAAAGGAAAACATAAAACCAAGGAATTATATATTTACACATACTGTGAATCGCATTGTCTCCAGCGGGATTCGAACTCACGATCTCTTGATTAAGAGACCAGTGCTATGACTATTCGGCCATGGAGAGTCGACTGTCTCTTTTCAATGCGGCAAAGTTTTTCCTGCTTTTCAGCATTATAAATTAACATTTAGAAACACTAAATTTTAAATTGTTCTCTATGCCTGCTTTTCCTGGGTTAAATTGATTCCCGAGATATTTGTGCAAAACGGTAGCGGACGACCTCATCAAAATCACAAGATCTTCTGCAAAATCATGAATTTTCACATTTGCATCCTTCTCTAAATCATTCAAAAGTTGTTTGCAATTAGTAACCACATAGTTGGGTAGGAGGTCGAACCGCGGGGTACTTACAAATTTTACATCCAAAGTTCTTTGCTGGAAAGGAGAATAGATTGTTTGCATAAAAAATCATCATAAATACGGTATAGAAGTCTTGGTAACCTATATTTCTGCATAATAGTTTTTAAAACATTCCATCTTGTAAAGTGAAAAGTGTTTTCAATATCAAATGATATCATACAAGTACCGTACTTCCAACTTAGCTTGTGTAATAAAAGTCAATTTTTTAAAATCATAATGATTTTTATTTAACATATGGCTTGATTCCAAGTAGTACATCAGTCTATCATCATCAGCTTATCCAATATATTTCCCCATACTGGAATGAAACAAATAGGGTGATAGGATTTAACTTCTTTCAAGTACTTTCCTTCCAGTTTACAAGATAACGTTTCTGCGTTCAAATGCCATACAAGGCCTAAAACGGAAACATTTTTTTTCTTCCAGAAGATGCATCCTCATTGAACTCCACGTTATTCAGATTAATTTCCAATTTCATTAATTGAAATTGCATGAAGACATAATTATTTGGGTTTCCAATATAAATTTTCTAATTCATAATTCAAGCTAATTAGAAGGCAGTTATCTATAGCAGTTGTCTATATAAAATGCTATATTAAGTACATAGTGAGTAAGAAATAAGTTTTTCACTCCAGGGAGCTTTAAAATAGATTCTATTGGGCCAAATGAGATAAAGTTTGAACTGCAGGTAATTCAAATAATGCGCTTGACATTTAGTAAATAGAAAATTTTAGAACAAAAATCCGCCGATTGGTGGCGCTGAAATAGACAAAAAATGTAATATGCTTTATAAGTGTTTAATAAAATTGAGAGAGGCATTAAAACTGGGCAATATGACCCCCTTCATGTTCAACAATGTGATAAAATCAAAGAACTATATTTGTGCTTGATAACATAAAATTCTTTTCTGTTTTTTCTGCAAAAATGCTTAATTCACTTTCTATCGGGAAAAATTCATTTACATTTTGAAGTATTACTAGGTAGTTTGCTTAATATGAAAGGAAGCACTAAGATTTTCTTCGTTTTTACTTTCATGTTCGTTATGGATCAGTTAGAATCTATTTATTGTTTCAATTGGTTTGGTAGTCTCTTCTCTTATGATTTTACGTTTAACAGGTGATTTAAACTTTTCGTTTCGAGTATTATTATTTTCAGTTTCCTAAGGGCAGCTTTCCAGGATTGGGCATTCAGAAGCAGAAAATAATCTACCTTTTCGGTACTCCGTTTTTTTTTCTGGTCTCCTGGACGATTTCGAGTGTCTGGCCGGATCTCTTGTCTTGTCTTAATGGAACTGCTGCTTCCCTTCTATTAGATCAATCAATTAATTACATTGCATCCGTTCCTTTACTAAGAGATTTCATCTATTTCTGTACTAAGTACTCTCTGTTGCTCTTGTACACTGGAAGCAAACTCTGTTATTGGTGGACTAGTTCGCCTTTCTGCCCTATCTATTCGCATATCTCCTTACAATGGGATCACTTAGAAATTTACTTTTTTTTTTTGACAAAATTGCAAGAAGAAAAAAAAATCCCCCACTTTGAGGTTATGTGAATTTTAAACAATTCAATTTCGACTGATTTTGTGAATTTTTCATTGTCATAAATGGTTAATAATAATAGCAAAGTGTTTTTATTGTTAAAAAGTTTTTTTTGTAATATTTTTTAAGATTTTGATTGATTTTGATAGACTTGGCAAAATTGCAATTTTACAGAGTAACTTCGCTAACGCTATTTTTTTTAACCTTATAAATATTTATTAAAATTTTCATGCTTTTGTAGAATGTAACGCTAGCGATCGAGACTAATGGTTTATGATAATTTTGAACTATTCTTACGCATTTCAAAAAAAAAAATTCGTCAGCTTAAAAAGCAGTTGAAAGAAAAGAAAAATGTGGCGAAGTTGTCCCAGTTTACGGTATCATTTTTTCAGAATGTTAAAATAGTGTAACTATGCTGTATTGTCAACAGTGGTTCCAGAACTTAAGAAATTATTATTGTTTGTCAAATAACAATAACTATACTCTCTTTAATTATTACTTTAATCTAAGGTGAGTTCAAAATGTAATTTTGTTCTAAAATGTTACTAAGCAATTAAGTGCTTTTATCACAGAATATTAATCTAGTGGTAAAAATATATTTAAATTTTATTGTTTGAATGTATTAAATGTACTGTCATTATCCGATTTAAAATCCTGGAGTTTATTTTTAAATAAGCCTCGTTATTTAATTTTATCCAAAAAGAGCGTGTTGTGTTCATGGTGATGCGATGCACGAGCACGCAGCGTCATCTTGATGAAAGCAGGAGCAGCACAAATGTTATTTTGAAATAATACGGCTTTAGAGTCTGAGCTCTGCATCTGCAACTTATTTGCTTCCCTTTGCTGTTTTTATATCTTAATGAAGCCTTTCAGGATATTCCAGAAAACTCCCAATTGGCTATTAAAACTAATCCAAGTCCTTCAACAAATTATCGGTTCCATGTATGCGATCTTAGCCTGATAAGTGCATCGTGATTCAGAATTCAATCTGAAAGGAAAATACAGTTGAGAAAATACAATTTCACCATCTAAGATGTCTGTGAGGAATTCTGCTCGTGAGGAAGCGGATGTAAGTTCAAACTTTTTGTATCGGAAACTGTTTTTGTATTTATAGAATTTTAGTAATTTAATGATCTCTCACAATCTTTATTTTCTGATTTTTGGGTAGGAAAAAAATTGAGCAGATTTAAATTCAAGTCGCAAAAATTTGAAAGCGAAGAGCGAGCTGCGAATTTCAAGCAGTTCTTTTTATTTATTGAAAATAATGTAGAAGTGGCGAGCTACTTACAGATATTAATTCTTTGTTGTTCATATAATAGTGGATATGACATAATGTCATTTGAGTTCATTTGGAAATTGTACTTCTTACACTGTGTATAGTAATTTCAAATATTTTAATAAGAAAACATTCTGAAAAACTGCTGATAATTAGAATTATAAAAGAGAATTTCACCATCTGATATAATAAATTTCTCCTGTTTTGCTTGTAAAACTTGTTTAATAGCTTTTGAAATTCCTTTCGTTAATCTGGAACTGCTAATCATGATTCATTTCTTAATAATAACAGTTTATAATTATTAATTTGTCGATATTTTTTAAATATACACAGAAATGACAGTTTTTATAAAAAAAATTCAATGAATAAATAGATATCATTATTCTAGATTAAAAATATGAATACTTCTTTCTCATCGTATTTTCAAAGTTTGATTGTTTGAAAATTAATTAATTTTATGCATATGTTGTTTTCTTGAATAAAATACATATATAAAACGCAATGCAACTATTTTCAATTTTAACTGATATATTTAAAAATTAATAGTTGTTTCTGTTCACACATTATTTTGCCATATTTTTTAGCTTAAAGTAAATTTTGAAAGCTATGTTAACTTTTATCAAATAAACGTATTCAACTAGGCGAGAAAAATATTTTTTTCTCAAAGAATTAAATATTACATATGAGCTCATTTATTCTAAATAAAGAATAATGAGCTTATCTTAGAAAACTTGTTAAGTTTATGAAATCTCAGATTAAGTTAATAATTAATTTTTTTTAATTTTTGAAGTAATTTAATGGAAATAAATCTAATAAGTTCAAAACATGTTTTCAGATATTTAAATTCATTCATAAAAAGTAATTTTCTCTAAATTGAGCAAATAATGTTACCATAGCACACTTATCAAACAAGAAACGATACTTTTCATAGCCTTAAGCACCGTTTCTGATGGAATGAGACATAGAAATGTTGCTCACTGCTGTGAAAAAGCGTGATTCTAGGTCTCACGGCTGAGTCTTTGAATGGCACGGGACGATTTTAAGTTGTTAATGCATTCATTGTTTACGTATATTACACATTGCTCCAACAACTGAAGAACCATCTAATGGTTTAAATTGTAAACTATGCTACTGATATATCCTGATTTCATGATGAAAAAGAAAACCTAGTTTCTTTTCAATCCTTTCTGTGAAATCTGAGCAAACAAATTTTTTATATTTTCTTTCGTTTGCGAGTTATTAATCTCCAAAATTGCTCCGAATTTCTGAAGCTTCTTGTACACATAATATGAAAAAAAAAGAAATTTGAAATAAAGGGGGATTTTAAATAATAAAATGAGAATAAGAGAACACAAAAAGTAAGAATAAATATAAGAATGGACAAAAAATAACAAACAAAACAGAAAACAAGACAAAAAATTTTCAAATGAAATTTGGACGAGCACCATTTTTTTAAAACAGTTAGTAAGAATTAAGAAACATGTGACACTATATAAAATTCGGTGAATAGAGATAAGAACTGAAAGATATAATTTATTATAACAAAATTATCTTCTGTTTCTACAACTCTTCTATAAATATAATAATTTATATTTGAAATAGTGTTTGCCAATGTGAGCGATGCTGGAGCTGTAACAAGGCCGCACACACTATCTTTTTTCAAACCTGAAAACGCTTTAATTAGCCATTTTATAATTCCAGCTAAAAATCTGTTTATTTTCCCTACAATACTTTTTTAAATAATTTTTTAAGTTTGAGCCCAAAACTTCCGGGCACAGTTAAATTATTTTCTCTTTTTGACAATCTTTTATCCTCTTTCCACAAATTTGCAACACATTTAATAAATGAATAAACACATTAATGAATTAATTCGAAAAACATTTAAATATTTTTTTTTTACAAGGGCCCAAGATCGTTCCATTGATCAGTAGATTTTTCTTTAATTGCTGTTTTACTTGGAATCCTAGGTTGATTTAGTTTTCCCACCTTTTATTTATCTTTATTTATTTCTTCTTTGATTTAGTAAAGTCTGTATTATAAAAAATAATTTTACTAGTTTATCCTATGTTGTTATATTTTATTGATTATTTCACTTATCTTAAATTTTTTCTTCCCTATATTGATTTGGTTACTTGCGGATGGTGCTGAAAACACTTACATTAAAAGATTCCAATAAACTTTTTCCCTTGATAAAATATCTTGGGATTTAACATATACACCAAGAAGTGAAATAAGTATGATTAAATAAACAATAAAATGAATAAATTTATATAAAAATGCTTGAAATATTAAAAACATTGTAGAATTATGACACAAAAGAAAAGTAATCGATCTCAAATTCCAGAATTCAATTCCAGAAACGCTGAAATCTGCGTTTCCGCGGAAATGCAATGGCAAATATAAAATTAAACTAATGCTTAAAGAATATTAGCAGACTTCAGCTCATTAATCTTTGCTACAATCCAATATAAAATTATAAATAAAATGTGAAGTTTGCGATCCCACAACAACGTAATATTCAAGAACACTCAAATTAAAACTAATCACTAAAACTGGATTGAAACAAATGGTGATGTACTAGCAGAAAAAAGTGCATTGCCAAATACAAAATAAAAAAGAAAATTGCTGGATAGAAGAAAAGAAATATTTCAGTGCTCACTATATTCGCGTTCATAACTACTTCTGAGTTCTAAAAGCAAGCTAATATAGTAAAAACTAATTATTATTCATATTTGCGTTCTCTAATTGCGTACATAAAAAAAGATACTAGACGCCAAAACACTAAACGTTAAAAGAACGTTACCGTCATTTATAAATTATTCTTAAGTAAAAAGACAATATAAGTGAATCATGCGAGTAGTATTTGATAAAATTGAGAGAAATTAAGATTGAGAAATTTTCTTCCTTTACGCTTTACAATCTATATATCGTCTGCCTAGAAGATCCATGTATTTACATTTTTGCAAAAAGACAAACAGCTAAGAATGATCTTCCTCTTAGAAATTACCATAAACAGGTTTAATTTTGCTAGTTTGAAATAATTGGAAATATGACAATATTTTCACCCATCTGTCGCTCACGATTCACGTATAAATAAATATCTGTTACTGACTTCCCTATTGTAATTGTGGCAGAATAGTTTTTAACTTCCTTTTCCAATATCCAACGCTTGCTTCACTTCCAAACAAAAATAGAATCGTTATCAATGTTCCTTGACATATTAACTTTTTTGCATTTTTACAATTCATATGACTGAATATCTTTATTTAAAGTAACTGTATTTTTTTTTAAAATTATGGTCTTTTGTATCTTATCAAACTTTGGAGAAAAGTAAGATATTATTTGCGCAATACAGCCTATATATTGACTTTTGAACTCGTACAACCCCGAACAGAGTCTTTCTGCTACAATTGACTATAATAAATTTATTAAAATAGTTTAAATTAGGTTAGTGTTTTGTCTTTGTTTGTTAAATTGGATTGTTTAAATCACTGACATTATCATTTTGAACCAACGGATTAGTTCATATAGCAGTTATAATCGTTAGTAATCCTCGTAAACTGAAAGTGAAATAATATTAAAAGAAATAGGAAGAAAGAAATTTTAGTTCAAAAGCATCAAATATTAAGGCCACAGAGATTTGTAGCATATGTGAGGAAACAAAAAAAGATGTGAAAACAATAAAGTGCATAATATTATACTTGGATTCATACATTTTATGCTGATGTAAATTTTAGATTAAAAAGTACTTTTGCCTTGATTGTGTTTTAAGAAATTGGTGGTCCAGTTTGGATGACACAATTTTTGATGCTTTTTTTTTCTACTTTAAAATATATTTCTTAGAAACTTAAATGCAATGTTATGAAGATAAAGAGATTGCAAAAAGTTTTGTTACCTTCTTTATAAAATACCTTTTCGATCACTGACCATTAAAAAAATGTTAACATAATTTAAATTCGACATACGACCAACAATAAAATGTAATTTTTTTCAATAATTAATATTTTAGATCAATATATTATAAAAAAAATTGAAATTAAAATGCCTAATTTTGTTGCTATAGTATGTATCAATTTTCTTTCTTTTTAGCAAAGTTTGCTAGGGAATGCTCAAATTATAATTTTTCCGAAAAGAATTCTCTAGTTTGTATTTTTAATACTGTTCTATCTTAGACTGGTATCAAAACAATGGTGAGTGAAATGATATCCTTAAAAATTATTTCTTCGGCGTCTTAAATTTAAATGCATAACTTTTTTCAATGTTTCGATCCTTTTTAATAAAATTTGAAAAATAATAGAATTATTTTTTTAAATTTTTTATCTACTTTTCGAACTTTCTTTGCAAATGAATAAATGCAAAAGAAGCTCGATATCTTTCTGCCCCACATCATGGCCTTCCCTCATCACACTAAATGCCAACTACTCTATACAGAACTGAGAAGTTCTCGAGTTGCTTGACTTAAGAAATTGTTGCGCTGAAAAAAATGATACAGCTGCTTTTATTTGAACGCGAAAAGAAAAGATCGATGCTTAAGAGTTGTAGGCGCAGTAAGTACATTGTAATTACTTCAGTAATAGAAATTATACACCGTTGCGAAAGAATTTATTTTATGAAAATGAGTGAGATTTTATATAGGCGTCTTAATAATAAAGGCTTACTTGTTTTTTTTAAAAACCACTTATAAATTTCAAACTAATTAGACAATTGCTAATGAAATCATTTTCATTAATTTATAATTTTATAAATGTTTTTAACTAAGCGATATATATATATATATATATATATATACTATGATGATATTTTAATATTTAATTTAATCTTAATTAATTTCCAAATTTTTATCTTAATTTAGAACATATTAAATTCCTTCTAAAATGTTCTCTTATTTCCTGATCCAATTCCACCTTTTTTATTTAATTAATGCAACAGAAGTTCCGGAAAATTGCTGAGATCGATAAGTTTCCACACTCCGAATGAAGGGATAAAATGTTGTCGCTCTAACACATTCTCTTAAAAGATCCCTATAATTCCCTTTCCTAAATCGACACGTGTAAAGAAATCCATTTCAAAATCTCACACTATGTAATCATGGGGATAAATATTTCATTAGCAATTCCTCCTTTCGTTTCGCTCTTGTGTCTTTCTGCGTTATGTTTATATATATATATATATATATATATATATATATATATATATAAAGCAAAAAAGAAATTAGGAAACACGAACAATTTGATGTCCATAATGTAAATGTCAGGAGAAGATTGTTTTGAAAGAAGCATTTACGTTTCAAGATGAATTGTGATTTCATAAAGAATAAAAAACAATCTTCTCAGACCATTTTCCTGGATCTTTATTAAAAACAGTATACTCACATTCTTAAATATAAATAAAGCAGTTAGAATTTAAAAACTATAAGCAACTAGTTATTTATTATTTTTTAATTACCATTAATTCAGATAAAACGAAACGAAAAGAAAAGAAACTAAAAGAAAATTTGACATTTTGACATCAAATAGTTTATTTTGACAATCCAGTTTGAGCTATACAATCAGTGTACAGGGTGATTATAATTAAAGCTGCACTTTCAAAAGTTTGTGAAAAAAGATTCATTGGTCAGAATGACTTGATATTTCATTTGAGTATACGGGAAGCAAAAGGAGTTTATTTTGATAAAAGAGAAACAGTTCAAAAGTTCACTGATAGACGGCGCTATATTTGTAATAAGATGTTAATTAAAAAATGTGACAAAAGACACGTTGTTGGAGCACTCTTTGTCCAAAGCCCATTCACCATTTCCACAGCTATGTTGAAAAATCTATTTTTAATTGCCACTAAGCAAGAAACCGTAGAAAAAGCAAAAATGAAATCGGTTTTTTGACTTTCTCTAAGTCAAATACCATAGAAAAAGCAAAAATGAAATATGTTTTTATTTGTTCCTAGGCCAAAAACCGTAGAAAAAGTAAAATCTGATGAAACCATCTAGAAAAGGAAGTCGGCGATCGCTTGCTTAAGAAATGTTCTGACGTTGACATCAATGACATCCAGCTATCCATCATTTTCTCCTTCGAGCTAAAAGCGTACAACAGCACGTTCCATAATAAATCGGAGTGTTTCATTGATTATATTGCGAATCTGTTTCGTAATGTGTGTTTTCAATTAGCTTAAGTTCGTGATTGGAGCCCCGTACACAACATCTTTTGGCTAACCTACAGCCAGAAGTCGCAAGGGATCAAGTGACATTCGTGGCCAGTCTGTTGGGGAAATAGCAGCTGATAATTCTTTCATTTCCAAAATTAAGATTTAACAGCTGCTTCACTATTGTTACGATGTGCGGAGAGCACCATCTTGAATGAAAATTGTGCTGTCCGCACATCCGTCCTGTTGCAGTGCTGGAATGAGCTGATTGCGCAAAAGAGATTCATAGCGTGTCCCATTGACTGTGCACATTATAAATACCCAAAAGACCAATCTCCTCGAAAAAGAAAAGGACAGCGATAAATGCTGTCAGACACCTGCACCACACAGTGATCTTTTGAAAATGAAATGACAATAGTTGTATTTGGAAAGATTTTCTCTTGCCCATATTCTGCAATTTTGAGTATTGACAGAACCTTGGAGATGGAAATGGGATGGTCGAAAAAATGTTACATGACCATGCATTGTCAACTTCCATTCGAGCAAGAAAGTGCAGAGCGAAAGCTTCTCGTTTTGGCAACTAAGCAGAAAGCATGCATAATTTTGAATGGGTAACATTGCAGGAAGTTTCGTAAAATTTTACAACAGTGCTTACAGGCATGTCTAAAGTTTGGGAAATTCCCCATATACTGGGCTCTCCCAAAGCATTGCTTGTTGTAGTCACATCCTTCACTGACTTCGAAGCATTTGTTTTTCCCCTCTGTCACATTTCACGGCAAATGAACGCATCTCTTCGAATTTATCAATTATTTTCTTCAGACCAATTGCATTCATCAGACCCGAGCCGCTTCTTATTTCTTCAACGCAATTACTGCACAATCACTGTTCTTGTGAAAAATCTTCACAAGGCAGAGCTCGATCCTTCATGACTACCTTCTCACAATCAGAATAACAGGAACTCCTGCTCCTCGCTTTTCTATCACAAGTGTAATGTGAGGTGTGCATGTCAAGCTTTTTAATTAGCACCTTAAAATGAATATATCTTTTAAAGCAATCGTTTTTTGCGTCTTATGATGAGTACAGCGTCATCTAACGGTTCAACTTTTCAGCTATTTTTACCCATTTCTTCACCTATGTACAAACGAAATATCAAGTCATTCTGACTAGTGGATCTCTTTCTTTCCAGTTTTGTGAAAGTGCAACTTTAATTCTAAATACCTTGCATAAACTTTGTCCTCAATATTTCTTTAATTGAAAATATTGAGAAAATTAAAAGCTCATGTGTAAAATCCTCCCCTTCAATTGAATGAATTCTTTTTAACAATCAAAATTAGCATTTAGAAACAGATTTTAATGTGTACGAAAACAATTGAACAGAACCTCGACTTTTTAAGGTGATTGATTGCCATGGATAATCGAAAGATCGGCTAATAAAAATAATTTTAAACCATAACTTCTTTTCTTTCGAAAACATTTCCAAAATTATTCATTTCAAATTATAAAAACAAGTTCGCAAATACTTTTACGTAACGTATTGCCCAAACAATTATTTCTTGAAATAACGAGAAGAAGAAAAAAATGCACTTGGCATATAAGAAGGCGGTTAAAAGATCCTTCGCTGATAAAGTTCAAAAGCTCAATCACTGATAAGAAAATTGGGGAATGTTTCTGATTTCAGTTATTTCCTTTGAATTTTCTCCTTGTTTCTTTAAATATATTCTCAAAAAGGATTTTTTTTTTCAATCAACAACACGATACTTTCTAAGAAATTTATACTACAATGTTTGAAAGAAATGCCGTATACTGCTGCCATAATTCAATATTTAAAAATTACATTTTTATTCTTTATTTTAATTCCTTGCATTTTTTAACGATCTTTATGTTCCAACAACTCGTATTACTAAGTATGAGCATGTGAGGCCATATATTTTTTGAAACATTTGATTAAAGTTTTCATATTTATAAAATATCATAAAATAGTGAAAAGTGTATCAATTAAAATTGTGGGAAATCTTTAAACTCATATATTTTTTTAAAATTTGATTAGAATTTCATTACTCAACAAATCTTGTGAAATATTTCATTTAAAATTGTGTAAAGGTATTTGACGAATCTCCACATTTGAGACTGCCCTGAGTCTGAAAAACACATCTTTAGAATTATATCTGTTTGTCTGTGAGCATGATAATTCATAAACGCTTTGAAATTAACGGATGAACTTTGGAATGCGAATTTTGCATAAGATTTCTATCAAATATTGAATGAAATCCATTAAAAGGAAATCATTCCGAGTATGCAAATAATAATAATAATAATAATAGGTGCTATGCAAATAAAACTCATCACACAGATTTAGTCTAAAATGTAGATTCATATTAAATTTTGAATTAAATCTGGCAAATTCACCGTTTATTGATTTGTACTTTAGCATGTATATAAAGGTAGTCACAAAAAATGCAACGACTTAAATAACTGAAAGTTCGTTTATAACCGTGTGACTGCAAATGTATCTCTAGGCTAAATTTTAGCTTCAATCAGTCGGAAAAATACATATTCGATTCTAGTACTTGTATGTTAACCGCTTGCCAACCATTAATTGCCAAAGATTGCATGCGGTATTCACGCTAAGGATCGATATTTCGTAACTATTATTCATCAGTTCCATGCCGGGCCTTCACAGTCTTGCTCAAGGTGTGCAATTTTATGCAGGGAAGGGGATAACATCTTTATTAGATAATATACCAGAAAGTTCTTTGGAGACCTCTGCCACTGGTTGGTAGTACAAAGAAACTATTTCTTTTAATATTTGTCTGCACAATTTGTTTCAGTCATTATTTAAGCATCGAGAGAAACTTATAGTTCGGTCTAGGAGAACGGGAGAGTTTCCATGATGGTTAGATTATGTTTCATATGAAACCACACGAGTTCATAAACTTTTATTGTGGAAAATTATATTGTATTGAGTATATTACTTTAGCACTTATGTAAAGTGAAAGCAATCAATTGGCATTCATGAACCATCTTAAATGTAACAATTTTCCAGCGTTTTTATTAGCTTGATTCGTTGAGTAATTGCCTAAATTAACCGCCATACAAGCATCCCACAGGTATTTTTTGTCATTACTAAAATTATCGCAGACATAAGAAAATAATGCACAAGCTTCCGAAATTTTTAAGAAAGTTTCATTAATTGATAAATGTTCGCATTTATTTAACATATTGCCCATTGTCCCAAAGAATCTTTCAAAATTACATGTTGGTTCGGTCAACCATTCTACCAAATGGGTTAGTTGATTTTCAGTAAATAAATTTAACAAACCAACTACTGCTGTGGTCTGGTCATCGGCTTTTCGACGAGGTCTTACAATATCATACTATGTTCTGCACTAATAGCAGCACACTCGTGTCCCAATTATTAAACATTTCGATAAATATATACTTTGACTGGTGAAAACATTTACTAACTCAGTTTTTTAATACTCTATGTTGATCTAGAAAGTAATAAATCCTGTCCCATATACTTGTTAGAAGGTTCTTAAAGAACTAAGACAAGTTCTTTGGCCTAAGCAGGGACAACGAAAACGAGCATGTTTCGCTTTTTCCATCACCAAAGTTGGTCTTCCCAACCATTGAAGTAATTTATTAAGAGAACTGCAGTTTCTTTTCTCAGTGTTTTCTCATGAAAGTTGCATCTCTGTTTTGATTACTCTTTTCGAAATTTATTTCTGTCAATTATTAAAAAAAATTCATTGGCTTATTTTTACTGCTGAGACTATGAAGAAATGTTGAAACAAAGGCGGCAACAGGTCGGCCCGCAACATCACATCTGATATGTGTTTTCAAATATTTTTAACTTTAGCTTGATTTGAAAACGGAGCATCTGAAGTAATTTTGCCACAATCAAAATCCGTGTTGTTACAAACTACAACATTTTAAAATTTGTTGACGATTTCAGATAGTTCCAATACTTCCTGCTGAAATTTATTGGTTCATACTTTTTGAAGAGCTTGCTCCTTCCTTACAACAGTTATTTTATAGATATATAGATTAAAAATACCAATGGTCAGTGTCCTCTCAAAGCTCTGGTTGGTTATAAATTGCTGTTCTTGCATTGGCAATTTCAGGCATTTTTCATAAACGCACCATTTGTATGCATGTGTCCATAATAACGCTAATAAGGTTTTTTTCCCCTTCTGAAGGCTTGCGTTTTATTTCGGAAACGTGAAGCAGCTTTTCGGTTGCAGTAAGATTTAAGAAATTTAGTATAATTTTAATACTCTTTGATATCTGATCAAAGTAATTATTCTTTCATGATGTAGAAATGGAGCAGACAATTTACAGCCAAATTTCTTTCACATGAATAGTGATATCTTCATAAATTTCATTGAGTTTTGGTTTTATATATGCAGTTTAATTTAATTATAGTACCACAATATATCACCACATCCAACGATCTTGTAGAATAATTGAACTCATTTGAACTACAAATGATCGACACTTAACCCAAATTCTAGTCTAAGCCATGATTTCGATTTCTAAATAAATTGAAGTGATCAGTAAATAAGGAAGCACAATAGTTAATATACCAATTAATAAAGAAATATTTATAAATTAATAATCAAGAGAAAACTTTATAATATTTCATTTTGAAATTTAGATGAAGCACATAAAACATGAAATCTTTAATGAAAAGTATGAAGCTGATATCAAGTTGAAAGGCTAAGCATATTCAAACGAAGCAATCGAATTGCCACATACTACAGTTCTAGCCAAAAATTTTCAGTTTCCTGTTATTTATAATGCCATCAATTGATTAATAATACACAAGTAAAAGAACTTCTCAAAATAAATATAATTAGAAATAGTTACCGTCAAAAAATACAATGGTAAAATATTAGAATTTTTTTCTAAAAACTAAAATTTTGAGTCTCTTGCCAGGAATGAAATGCAAAAATTCTTTAAAAATTCAATAATAGCGTGCTATTTAATAGACAGATTTTGACACTTAGTACTATTTGATTGCCGGCGTTCTGGGTTCGAGTCCCGGTTCGGGCATGGTTGTTCTTCAGCTGTTCTATCTGTTAGATGTGTGAATATGACCCCCTGTAAAAAGGGGTTGTGCAAGCGAATGTGATGCGTGAGTAGCTAAGACATACTCTTGGCCCTAGTTGGCGATACTAAAACAAGAGACGCTCCCTTGGCTTAAAATCGCTGACTTAGTCAGCGAGCTTGTTAATGGCAAGTGCCATTATAAACGACAACAACTATTTGATTGGAAAATTTTTAATTTTTTGATACAGCCACTGTGAATTTTTAATTTCAGTCCTCGAGTTGCGAGATATCTGTCACATTTTCACGATCTTCCCCGGGAAATAAGTACAGTAAGTCAATATATATATAATATATATCCGAATACCATGATTCTTATTACTCTTAATCGATGAAAGTTAAATTCAAGGTGAAAATGTTATTTCAAAAATCTCTTTTTAAAAATATATTAATTGATTTTGAATTAGGGGACATCTGTATATTTATTTTGAATAATCATCAAATTTTCCAATTGCAAACCTTAATGCTTCGCCTTTTAACTTATTCTGCATAACGAGATATCCCCAGACATAAAATTTTTGACAAATCATTTCAAAATAACGGAGATATACAAGAACAAACGATTTAGGGGTAGTTTCAATATATGCAAACGTAGCAGATAAGTTACTATATTAATACCCACTTTCATTCAAGATTTCATCTCATTCGTAATACGGTAGCTCTGCTCTTAGAAAAATTAATGTTTTTTTTATGTGTATCATATTTTTATGCGTATATGCGTTTCTTATGCGTTTATTCTTATCGCTTTTTAAGCGTATTTTTTATGCGTAATGTATGTTTTTTAGCAATCAAACAAGACTAAATCCAGTCCTGGTCTTACGACCAGAATTGGATTTAAAAAATAGGAAATTGCGTAGAGGCCACACAGATTTTGAGGCCATGAATCCTTCAGCTTTTTTATTATTATTATTTTCTAAATTATTTTATTTTATTCTTTTATCTGATTTACAGTAGACACGTACTCGAAAATATTTAATACAGAATCAAACATAGTTTAAATTTCAAAACAACATTCTTAAGATGATTCTCATGTTTTCTAATAAAGCAAGAATATCTAGTATTGTGTAAAAAAGTTCTGTAATTTATTTTATCAGTTTTAACTAAAGTAGCAAAGATAAAGTAAAAGTTATGTCATTTTTGAATTCATTTCTTTATTATCGTACAGAAGATACTAAAACTCTTTTGAATATGATCTTCAATTGTATTATTTGTTTTTCAGTTAGTTGTTGCTGAGTATATAAAGTATGAAATATATAAAAATGATCTAGTTTTGAAAATTGAAAGCGGGTTCTAAAATACAGGCAGAGACTGATTAAATCAGTCTCTGCCTACGACATTAGACAATTCAGTTGGGTAGTGTTCATTTCTCATTGCCTAATGCAAATTCTTTCTGTTTTATAACGCGATTTATATTCCACAACTGTCCACTCATCCGACTCTATGAATAACGTCTTTTAACTATTCAGTGTAGGTGCAGTGTTTCTTTTCATTCCTCTACCGTTGGATTCAGAATATTCTTAGAAGCGTCTAGAACAAATGCCCTGAGTTACTGAAAGAACTTTAAGAGAAGGATTTTTTAAAAGAATAAAATTGTTATTTTGTATCATTTGAAGCACTGATAATTTTTCTTATTCACAGCTTACTTTCATTTAAAAAATATTTTGTTTGATTTGTAAAAAATATACGTTATAAGATGAATGGAGACCACTAAACTTTCCTAATTGGAATTAGTGTAGAGAAATTCAGATAGTATTTTTTTTATCTAGAAATTGGTTATAAACAAGCGTACTGTGTCAAATTTTCTTGAATTCATTTACTGACAATCCATCTATAAACAAACAAAAAAAATCACCAACACAAATGAAGATATTGATAGCTAATCAAAAAGGAAAACATAAATAATACATGGATGAAAAACGAATACAAATTACTAATAAATAATAAAATGTACTATATTAATATTTGAAACATTTTCTTAAAGTCAATACATTATACAGCTGTTGTTAAAGAGAGTTCAGCTATTCATTTTGTGTGTGTGAAATCATTCTAAAACCACGAATGAACTTCACTCAATGATATATATTTTCCATTTTGCTTGGCCCTTATCACAAAAAAACCGAAACATCCTTACCACTAAAAGTTTTATCCATCAAGGATGAAAATAAATTCTAATCTGGATTATACTGTGGATGGGAATGTCACATCCCTTCCCAAATAATATCTAATCATTTGAGATGACTTACGAGAGGAAAAAGAATGCGGTGAAACCCGATCCTTTTTCAGTTTCCGAAATCACGACATTTTTCTTTGGTTGTTTTACTTGTTGTTTGATTGAATGAATCATTCATCCAGATGCATGATACCTTTTCATTCCACCAAATCGATAGCCATATTTTCTTTTGATTCAATGCACATTCAAATCTGGCTCATTCCATTTTCACCGGGATCTTTTTTGATAGATTTATAGATGGGCAATCCAGAATTGAAATAATTTGTTTTTAAAATGGATCAAGCAACTGACGTATTATTTATATTCACATGGAACGAGTTTTTTAATGTATAAAATGTATACAAATGATACTCGGAGAATGGAGTCGCAGGCTGATTTATGATTTTAATTTAATTATCACCAGCTTCAGTTCATCGGCTGGAAAGTGGCCTATCTTTTAGTAAAAAATGACCAGAACGAAATTCGATAAATATATATATATATATATATTACTTTGTTAAGGCCTTTGTTTGTCAACAAGATTATCTTTGTATTTGTGAGGAAGGCAGCGTTTTTGCTTTTGAGAAAATAACATCTAAAAAAAGAACTAAAATGCTCGTCTATGTACTCCATACTAAAAACAAGAAAAAAATAATATCTGCCAATAAAATGGTGCGTCATTTTTGTTAAAAATAACTAGCCAAACGTGTATGGAATAAATGATTGAAAAATAATCAAATTTATTTTGAAATCGAAATCCCTTTTAGTTTGGGGGATATCTTCATAAATTATTTTACTGAAGAATCTTACAAATCATTATTTTTATGACTCCTAAAGACACGAGAAGCAAATCGGAAATCAATGACGGCAAAACGTATGCTATTTGGATGGCGATACCATTTGATGACGATACAAGCAATCACATATCACAGACAGCAGCTGAAAAGCAGATGTAGCTAACATAGAGATTTGCTTTAACAAACGACATTTTTCTTCTTTTTTTTGTGTGTATTTTTAGATGGGATTACCATTTCTAATTCTTTAAGAATGAACGTTCAGAAGTATCCAACAGCTGCATTTGCCTAAAAATAAATAACGAATACGAATTCATTCGTGCATGAAAGGAGGAAAGGCAGGCGTTCCTCATTCTCTTCGATGAAATGCAGTACCTACAACACATTTTCTCCAAAGGACCTTTCAGTTTAAAAAAATGCAATGTAGATATAATATTGATAAGATATATTAGAATTTCCAACAATGACTGTGATATCAATATAGAATGCTCAGAATTCTGGTGATAATCCTTTCCTTCAATGAATTTTTCCTGCATATCCTTGAAAAAAATGCATAACAATGTCATTTAGATCATGAATATCCGACCTTTTCGACACACTCACGAATATTGTTTTATTAGAATTCATCCGTGCAAAATATTCCGAAAATAAATGACGAACTTAGGGAGCACGCGAGATAAAAAAAATATTAAACAAACAGGAGAAAATTAAAAAAAAAAACCTTTCCTGTACATCCGAAACCATGCGTAAAAGGAAAACGCGACTTTAAATGTTTTTGACAATAATTTCTTCCCTAAACTTGACTGATTTAGTGAAAAATCAAGCGAAATGTGGAAATTGTTCTTTTGTGTTCGCTGGCGTCGCTTTCATTCGCTTTTACCACCTGCACATTTAAGAGTTGTGTTCTTTTTTTGTGTTTGAAATGAACTTCATTCGCCAAGAAGCACATTCTTTGGGAGCTTATTTCAACTATTTTGAAAATAGGTGGTGTATCATTGCGATTTCAAGAATCTAATGGAAGAGAGGGTAAAACTTTCGATTTTGTTACGTTGCTTCAAAAGTCAACCATGGTAATAATCGAATACTTTTTAACTCTAATTTTTAATTCATTATTCAAATTATTTTTAAATAATTATTTTTGTTAAATTATTTGCTCTGATTTCAATAGACCGAAATGCTATTTTTTTCCTATCATTCTGACACTTTTTGGGCTTCCATTTAATAAAATTGTTATAGCATTAAAATTAAAAATAAAATTTAGAACAGCAATCATATTTATTCATTGTGTCCGCTATCGATTTCCTGAGGATTAGGAATATAAAAATCAATTATTATATAAAAATTATTGAACAGCTATTTTTTCAATTTCCGAACTAAGAGAAAGAAAAGGGCATGTCTCTTTCTCAAGAGACAATCCTAACGGTGCATGATGTTTACAATTTTTTTATAAATTGGAAAAAATAATTAATCACATAAATTGTTTATTATAAATTGGTTAAAAACTGCACAATGACAAAGAAAATTTCTACAATGCATGAATATATAAATAAAGCATCAAATATAGTAAATGTTAGTAAAATAAAAATTATCCTGATTGAATGCTAGTTATTAATATTATTGAAAATGAGTCAAAAATAATATTGTTTATTTGATTATTAACTTTTATCTGGATATTTGTGTCGAGAGTGTCCTTATTCATATTCTTTTTAACATTGAAAGAAGAGTTAGAATGAAGTGTCTTTTCTCCCTTGGAAAGATGTACAATATTATATCCCTGAAGTTTTAAAGTGACACGAGGATTCACAATTTTGAGTCGTGGTCAAATGTCCATGAGCTGGACGTTTTATCCACCACTGGAGATTTAACATGCACTGCAGAAATTGGATGGAATCAGATCTCGAGCCAGTAGTCCTCCGATCCCAGAGCTCAGATTTGAAACTTTAGAATCTGTTAGGACTGTACAGTTAGAATGAAATGTAATATAGTTTGATGAATCAGCACTTTGCTGTCTCCAAGTTATTAACGCCTTATTAAAAATAAGAAGGGCTCTTTATAATGTAAATTTCTGTTAATCGACATATTTAAACGAATGCACGTTTGTGCTGTGCTTATTGATTTCACTATCAATCAGTTCAAAATGCCATTTGTTTTATCCTCATCATCTGCAGTGTTTTAAAATTAAGTTTCAAATTGAAGAGGATGCCACTTTAGTCTTACAAAGGCCGTAGTGGCCTAGTGGTCAAGTCTCGGGTTCGGAACCGGAGAGTTCAGGTTTGAGACCCGAATCCACCGAAAAACTGTCGTGTAAGTGGGTCTGGTGTAAGTTAAATCCATCGGAGCCAAACGTTCTCTTGCTGGTGTGGTGTGGAAGCTTGGAGAGGGAGTGCCAGCTCGTCATCTGACTGCGGTTCAAAATGACGAGGTCCGTCCCATAATAGCCCTAGTGTTTTTTTAAAACGAGACGTTAATATAACCAAACCAAACTAAACTCAGTCTTACAAAGCAAACTAAATCAAGTCATTAACTGAAATATTTTATAACGTATTAAAATTATAAGGAAAATTAATAAAATTTTACGTTGAAATTATTTCGAAATTGGTAAAAATGAAAAGCAGTTTGAGTGAAAAAATTCTAAATTCATCTTACCATCTGAATTCTCTGCCATCTTGCTCATTCGATGTTTACTCGTACTATGTTTATCTGAATAAACCTTGAAAATAGTGATACAGATAAAGATGATGAAAAATCTAAATGGATTTTTTATGTTGTAATTATCTTATACCTAATCGTGTTTCATGAAACTGGTATTGCGAAAAGGAATAGAATTGTTAGAGAATGTTTTGCGAACAGTGTAAAACACGTAGAAGGACGACCAACTGATACTTTAAAATAGTAAATATCCATCGGCTGTCTAATTAATGTAGCTACGATCATGACCGACTCATATAAGATAACGCTTGTTATTTAATGCAAGTAATTTAAGTTTATTTTCCCCCCTATTACTCGAGATACGAATAATGATACCCAATTTTCTTCTGGAATGTAAATAGTAAGATTCAAAAATAAGACTTTTCAGTGGATGTTTAGAGAAAATAAATCATTTGTATATTCGTGCAAATAGTAGAAATTGCAGTATTTTCTAGAATTAAAAAAAATAAGAAATCTGGCTTTTTAAAAATTTTCTCAATTAAAATGCATTTCTGACTGAAAAAAAAAACTTTTGTGTTCCCATTTTTATTTGAAAAGATCATAGGAGGTTTTAAGAGCAGTTATAAGTTTCAAAAGAAATGTTTTGAGTGAGGATGAATTTTTTAAAATATGTTTTTGCTTTTAGACGCTGAAGAAGATGAAAGATAAAAAGCCTGTTGCAGATTTCGGGGCAACAAATTTTTTTTTCTGCTAATCCCCTATTGTGATCGTGATACAAAGTTTTATTAAAAAAAACCTACTTGTTTATGTGTTTTGATGATAAGAGGCGTATTCGAAAAATAAGTACCTTTTTGAAAAAAAGGGGGAAAAAAAACTATTAAAATTTTTTTTCAAGCCAATTTTATTTTTACATGAAAGAGCATACTTTAAATTAATTTTTCTACATAGTTCCCACCAGTGTTGAAACACTTGTCGTAGCCTGTTACCAGCTTTTCTATGCCTTCTTCATAGAAACTTCCCGCCATCAGAGCAATTGTGGAACCCATCGGGAACACACCCTGTGATAACCTGAGCAATTTGTAACAATTTCGTACGAAACAGTAGGTGAAATTCGTCTGAAAGCAGCGTCATTGTAAAACGTCTATTCTCGTGAATTTTTTCATCAACTTTCCTTACCAGATCAAAAGAAGACTGACCACTCCGAGCCTCATCGTGGACATTTGCTCGAGCTTCATTAAATATTCTAACCCATTTTCCCACCCTTTTATCACACATCGTGTCTTCACCGTAAACATCAGTAACTTGATAATAGATTTCAGCCGGTTCCACATTCCTTGAGCTCAAAAATGGAATTACAGCACGAATCTCGCAGTCGGCGGGATCAATAATTGTCGTAAACATTTTAAATGTGTGCAGCAAACTGTAAACATAACGTAGAGCAACCCAAATGGCGTCAGTTGAGAGCCAGTGAACAGTGCAAGAACACAGACCGCAGTGTTGGGGCGGCGGAACAATAAAACGGGACTTACTTTCCAAATACGAATAGTATTTTTATTTGAATTATAATAATAATAGTAATGTATTTTTAATATGGAAAATTGTTCATTTTCTTTTGCAACCCTTAGGAAAACTGTTCAAAATCAGTTCTTTTACCTCATTTGGGGAAATTATATATCTATAGTTCTTTCATAGATAAACCAAATCTTTAATATATATTTTTTTAATTTTCAGGCATCAGAAAATAAGGCTGATGTTACCATTAATGCAGTTGAGGGTCTAAGTAAAGATATAGATTATAAAATCGATGACATTCCGCCATGGTATGTGAGTCTCATTTTAAGCTTTCAGGTGAGTATAACTGTTATTTGAAAGATATGTCCAAACGAATACTTTTCGTTTATGCGCTCTTTGGTGTTAAAAAAGATTCTAAAATAATAGAAAACAAGAAAACAGAGCCAAAAGTTGACTCTTTGCCGACGATGTCAAATGAATCTTGAGCTCTCGAAAATTCAAATATTTTTCAGAATCTTCAGTCATATGTGGGCTCATTCTCTATCGATAACTTGCATCTATCTGTAACAATGAATTTATAACCTAGTGAATGTTAAGAACACGGATTATTAAGACACGGAACACAGACGAAGCGTTCAAAATCAACATCGACAAGCGTTCAAACAACATCGACGTTCAAAATCAACATTGTCGATAATCGAAAATCACGTGAAAGCTCCCAAACCACTTGAGCTGTCGTTATGGGGTTAAAGTTTCTGATTTGAGACCTCGACTGTTTTTACTTTCTCGCCTACGAAGTATAGAGTAAGTATTGTAATCGTCAAATAATTCGAACTCGAGATCTTAATAAATCTCCACTTTCAGATCTCCCTAAGTCCGAAAAACACGTTTTTGGCATTATATCTGTCAGTCTGTCTATTTCTGAACACGATGAAAAAACTTTGAGCTAGATGGATAAAATTTGGTATGACCAGATCTGCAGTATTTATGACCAGATCTGCAGATTTTTTTTTCAAATTTTGAACGAAATTTATTCACAAGAAGTTTATCTGTCTGGCTGCTGGATTACAAATGAACTCGAAAACGCAGAGTTAGATAAATAAAATTTGGTACACTGATTTAGCATCTAAAATATAGATGTTTTTAAAACTTTGAACAAAATCTGTCAAAGGGTTGAGTTTCTGTCGGTCTGTCCTTTCGCATGAATGCAAACGCAATAACTCATAATCAGAACGACTTACATCAATGAAATTTGGCATGTCATCTTCTGACTACAACTGTAGTTCCATGTCAAATTTTGTTTTTATTCGGTCAGAAAAAAAGTGATAAAAGTGCATACTCATGTGATAGATTCAGTAAAAGTATCAGGTTCACGCCAAAGATTTGTATTTCGTAACTATTGTTTACTAATGCCATGCAAATGACTTACGGTCTTTCCGAAGGCCCATAAGTTTATGCGGGAGAGATATGACCTTAACAAGTATGCGTGAAAGTTTCGGAGAAGCAGTACCCTCTAGTTTTCCACTCAGATTACATTCATTTTCATGTATAAATGTTTGTTTTGAATTTTATTGAGATTTCTGTTTCAGTAAATAATAATAAATTTTTAACGATTGTTTAAGATTTTCTTTCTTTGTATGTTTATCGGAATTCAATTTTATTATCGTATTGTTATGTGCACTGCTAGCTTTTACGATTTCTGCTTTTTTAACCCTTTAAAATGCCATTTTTTCTAGTCATATTATGTTAAAATATTTTGAGGCTTGAAATTAGAATAAGAAAAGGGATTCATTTAGCTTATTAGATAAATTTAATTTGATTTATTACTTAATTTGGTTAATTAATAATTAAGTACAAATCAAGACACATCATTTTTTGTGAGATAAAGAACTGAAGCATCTAAGTTTCTGTCTTTCTAAAAAAATTTGTCAGAACTTATGCCAACCTACATAATTTCATACAAAGATTGATAAATTTGGTGGGAAGCATACTTCCCACGTCCCTACAAAGGGTTAAATTAAAAAAGTATTTAATGCATACGCTAATAAAAAAACTTATTGATGCTTTTTCAAAACGGTTCTTATATTCATTATATCCTATTCATTAATCTTGAAAATATTTCACTATTAGAATTATTATGAAATCTTACAATTTAACTCACTTATTCAGTGCAATCTTAATAAAAGAAAGAGATGAACTGACCGAAAGGTGCGGCAGTGTGACCGAGATCACAGAATTTCAGAACTCTAGTACATGAAGAACTGAGTGCAAATAGGATAGAAGTGAAATAAATTAAAATTATGAACAAATTGACAGAGCAGAAAACGCTGTGGATCACGAGAGTGTAGAACTGAAATGTATGCATGGAGCTCACACAAGAAAGTATGTCCCCTCATCGACGATGAAACTGTTAACCAACCACAACATCTTTATTGTACGCCCACAGCCTACTAAATGACGGACAACTGCTACTTGAAATGACTCTTTTTATAGCAAAGAATTAGAGATAAAAGATGTTTAATTTGTATTGGCACATTTTCTTTTCAACTATTAGGTTAATCAAAAGTCGTAAAGTAATTTTAATTTATATGTGAATCAAAATCATGAATTCATATATTTTATGTTTATTTCATGAAAATATTATTCTGATGTTTTTTTTCTACTTCTACATTTTTTATTCATAATGTTTTTTTAATGCATTTATAGTTAAAAAATAAAATCTACTTTGCTGATACCTTTACAAAAACTACTGAATGTCAGCTTTTTTCTCTTAAACCCCATAACTTTTTTTAATACAAAATACCTTCATTTTGTATCTATATAAAACGGAATAAAGGCCTTGGGGGACAGATTACTCAGTAAATCTGATTTTAACGAATAGTTGAGAGCTTCCTTGATAAAATAACTTACTTGTCCAGCCTCTCAGTCCGAGAACTTAAGCGGACCAAAAATTCTTGTTGATGTATTGGCTTTGTATGCATGTATGTTCACGCTGGGAAAACTTGGAAGACTTGCCCCTAGACGATTTTCTCAAATTAAATGAAAGTTGGTAATTAATTTTTAAGTGCCTTTGGCTGTCTGGTGTATTGGAAAGGATTCTCCAAAATCATTGCAATAGTGCGTAGTAGAATGTGTTCCGAAATAAACGTTCTCCTTCTCATTTTTTTTTTCTGCATTGGAATTTTAAGCCTTGAAGGTATCCGAAGGACTCCGAATATTTCTAAACATATTTTGGCATACTTCAAGCTATAATTTGTTGCAAAGTAGTTTAGAAATATTAGGAAAACAAACTGGGATCAAATCTTCCGAATTCCCTTATATTTTTCGCTCAGGTGTCGTCCTCGTCATCTGACCGCGGTTCGAAATGACGAAGTCCTTCCCAAAAATAGCCCTAGTGTTGCTTTACAACGGGACGTTAATATAACTTAACTAACTAACCCTTATATTTTTCAAGAGAGTTTACAAAGATCTCATTCGTTGAGTTTTTCATAGCGAAAACATAAAAAGATTATTTATGGTGAAAGGTGGTTGGTATTTTACTTTTGTGTGCTTATATGAGTATGCGCAGTAAAAGGAACTAAATGAAAAAAAATGTTTCACAACTGTTCAGCTGGCTATAGTTCCTTAACACTTTAGCACTCAAATAACAAAATGTACGACAAAAGTATCTAAAAATATTGGATCTGTTGAAGTCAAACGGCCTGCAACTGTAGTGTTGATGACGTCATTTAACAATGATTCGCAATTATTCATCAATCTAGCGTAATAGAACAGGAAGCTGATTTAACTAAATTATACTAAATCCAAAGATGGCTCTAAATGTTTCATTTCGGTTTTAGTATTTTTTTATTTTATTTTTGTCTTATGTTTGGAACAGTCAACGAAATCCATCTGTCATGTCATATAACTTCATACAACTAACCAATTAAACGTTCTTCACACTAATTAATATAAAAATTAATTTTTTAAATAAATATCTAATCCATTTTCATTTTTCACTTAAAACTGTGTGTGTGTATTTATTATTTAGTAGCATATTTCTTTTAATACGTATAAATTATAAAAAGAAAAATACATTTTATGAATAAGCAATTCTAATAAAGTTTATAAGTGAGAAAGGAATGTTCAAAATTTTAGTTTAAAATGAATCGACGCTTTACTTCTGTTCCTTTGGAGCATTTTATTACTATTTTTACATTGTTGGCATAACCGACAATGATGATGTCAGAGACTCGGAGGCTCTATAACGGGCATTATTATTACAGATATAAGAGCATGTGCTGCAGGCTTGGATCCATGCTCTTATCTCAAAATTATTTCTAAAATTTGTATGTAAATTGTCTAACAACGTAACCAATAAATAAATAACTATTACTCTAACTCGGACTTTTTACTGAACCCCTTAACGATCCTACAACATGTCTTTAGAATTGAAAAAAAATTAGCTTTAGCTCAAATTTTAACTTTGTTAATTCTGAATAATTTTTGCAAAATATTTTTGTTGCGTATTACAGCAGAATTTTTCATTGGTTTCAATTACTATGTTTATACACACTCGCGTTGGGAAGACGTTAAATACATTTTTCTGTGTACGTTTATCCTTGTTATTAGTTTTTAAAAATAATATAAAAAGGAGCTCATCAAACCTAAAATATTATCTTGCTATGACGTTTCGAACTACAGATTCGAATCTCTCTCTTTCTCTCCCTGTTTGCTGAATTCTTTCACTTTTTGGAAAATAAGTGTTTCTTGTTTTTCCACAGCATTATTTGATGATGCTAGGAGGCACCGTATCTTATCCATATTTAATATCCTCTCATCTCTGCATTCCGAATGACGACGCAACTCGAGGTTATCTAATATCGACAACCCTCTTTGTATCAGGAATAGGTACACTGCTTCAAACTACAGTTGGGACTAGGTAAGACACTGATAAATGCTTGGTATTCTACAACTAAATTTATTTAACATCAAGGCTAATAAGAAAATATAAACGTAAAATATTTCTTGCTTTTTGTAAGAATTCTAGAATATAAAATACTTAATTACTGTGTATGACTTTTCTGGGGAAGGGGGATTTCAAGAATGATTTTTCGCATTTGCGTTGTACTTGAATTGCGCCAACAATTATCCAGATCTCAGAGAGAAATTCCCTTTGAAAACTTTCATCGGTCTACCTGTTTTTGAATAATAATATTGAAAAGAAGTTGCGCATTTGTAAACAGATCAGTAAGCATTTATTCGATAAATTAAATCAATATAAAAATTGAATGAATGAAATAAAGAAATCCTTCCATAAGCTGTATGATTTTTTTAGCAATATCTAAATGGCCCAATTCTTACAATAACCTTTCATTATTACAGATTGCCCATTGTTCAGGGGAGTTCAATGGCTTTTCTGGTTCCTCTTCTAACAATACTTCATTTACCAGAATGGAAATGTCCTGAAAAGAACTCGAATATGTCTTTAACACCAGATCAAACGGCTGAGATATGGATGCCAAGGATAAAGGAGGTAGTGTTCAGAATTTTACCTGTAAATTTCTAATTCTTCTGCATTGAAACAGAGGATCACAGCTAAACATTTTACATCAGTATTTTGATAACACTTTTGTTTCCAAGTAGGGTATTTCTTAAATTGTATTCTGACTTGAAGAAAATGCAGGCAAACATTGTTATTGCTTTAAGTTATCGGGAAGCCATTCGAAGCATAACACTGTATTACACACACGTATAAAGGTGAGGAAGAGGTGCATTTTCTGCATCATAAAATGATTCCGTGTATAATAATTGAAACAAAATGTGCAGAATCTAATTTTTGGCTCTTTTTTGAACAATGGCAAAAATTGAATTTGAAAAAGACAGAGAAATCTAAAGTTACAGAAAAATTCGTTGAGAATTATTCTTTTTTTAGAATTAGATTAGAAATCCTTAAACTTTTCTTTTTTTTAGCTTCACGAATTTGGACTGACAGAAACGTGCTTATAAACATTTTTCAATTGCTGACTTTTTTTTTCTTTTCGAAAAAGTTGAATTTTTCTAAACATATTGCAGCCATCGATCTGAAATATTTATAAGATATTCCTTCCTAAATTAAAATTTACTATAGAGTAATTGGGAAAATTCTCTCTCAAATTAAAAAGAAATTTTTTAAAAAATATTTTTTAAATGTATTTCTGATCTTATAAGCTCTCTTTTACAGCTTAATTTATAGATTTTTTGATACTTATAACTTTTTTATTTTAACTTTTCATCTCAGATCAGTAGTCTTTTATTTAAACGCTAAGAAACAGTTTTTTTTAACTCCTCCCCCACCTTATCCGGTACAATATATCTATCAGCGTGATATAACGGCATGTTTTATGTGGCCAACCTAACAACTTAAAGCATTAAAAATGCTTTTAGAAGTATTCGGATAACAAATGTATCAAAATTCGGATACTAAAATGAATAACACTTTACTCATCAAATAAAAAAAACATTAATACTATGCATTGCAAAACCAATTTCCTTTTTAAATCCTACAAGATGTTAAAATACATATGCTGCTGAAATATTATTGCTATAATACTTTTACAGAAGATTTTCAATCCAAAAAAAAAAGTGTTCGGACGCTCCTAAATGAATGAATAAAAATATTTTTGTTACTTGAAAACACTATTTTAATATTTTGTTGGCCGATCCTTGCTTTTTGTTTTTTCATTCAATCTACTTGGATGTGAATTGATGAATTGCTTGCATATCAATATTTCTCGATACTTCAATGAGTTTTTCTCTCCGAATATGTTTGCTAGTAACCTGTCAACGTTGTTATCCCATAAATGTTTGATAGGGCGGCACTTTGGGCTGGCATTTGAAGGAACCATAAAACAATCACAGAGAGTCTACAAATATGGGACGCAAACTTCGGATCGTCGCCTGGATAGAATTTAAAATGGGTTAAAATATCTATTTCCTTTTTTAATCTTTTGTTTAATATTTCTTTTAAGAATGTCTAAGAAGCCATATTTGTTCACTTTGCTTTTCATTAATACGAAGGCGCGAAGTTTCTTGATTGAAGGTCAAAATTGGATCTTCTCCATACCCTTTGCTTCCTATTTGAACCCAAAACATTACATTTACTTAAGTTAACAAAAATGACAGATTCTCAGAATCATTTTGGTTTTTTTTAAATAGCACCAAGCAAATTTCGGTCTCTCCATCTGCTTCACTAATAAACGGTTTCTTTTTAGCAACTCGGGCATGAAAGTCAAGATTTTTCAATATCTTTCTGTGGATTTGATATTTTCCCGTAGCATTTTCTAGCTTCAAATGTTCATTTAGCAGCACTTACCTTCGAATTGATAATGATTTTTTTTTTAATTGCTGCACGTTCTTTTCGTGCTTTATTTTCTTCAGAACCAGTTAACATGTATTTAAAAATTATATTAAATACTGTTTCTTTTTAAAATATCACTTCATTTTTAAATATTTTCCACTTGTATAGTGCTCTATAACGAATTTTTTCATTTCGATTCTAATTCCTGTTTCACGTTGCGAAACGCTTTTGGATTTTCATTGATATTACTGATGAATCAAAGTGCTGTACCTTAAAGCGGCACCTTAAGCAAGTAATCTTTTCATTTCTTTAAAGCAAGCACATTAAGCAAGTAAGCATTTCATTACTTTAAAGCAAGCACCTTAAGCAAGTAACCTTAAGTATACCTTATAGCAAGTAAGCAAGTAAAACCATTACTTTAAAGCAAGTAAACATATACTTTACCTTAAAGCAAGTAAGTCTTTCATTTCTTTTGATTTATCGCCAAATGACTTCAATATCTCTCACTGTTCGAACATTTTTTTGACATTTTCTTTTATCTTATTGATAATGAAAGGTGAAAAAGTAGTGTCATTATTTCATTTATTCGGCTCCTTTTTTTTCCTCCAATTATGTCTAATAGTACGTTTTATAACATTCAAACAAAAGTTATTGTTATTCTCAAAAATAACAGAAATAGTCGATTTCACTTTTTTTTCTTCGTTAAAATGTGCGAATACTTTTTTGCATGACTGTATTTTCATCACATTTTTTAATGCTTTTAATGAAAAATTGACTAGACTAGAAATATTCAGAAGAAACTCAGTTAAAGCAATCTGCTCTAAAATGAATATAATGCTAAAATTTAATATCTTATTCAGGCCATCGATGAATGCGAAAGAAAGCACTGTTATAAAAAAAACTATTAAGTAAAACATAAAATATCCAACGATTTTTGTGATATGAAAATTTAATTGACCGAATTGTTTTTCTCGAAACTAATGCATGTGTTCAGGATTTTTTTTTTAATTATTATTATTTAAAGAGAAAGAAACAGGAGAAATCTTATGATGTTTGCTATGATAACAGTGAATTGCTATTAAAAAATATTATATAACAGCCTGCCTGATGAAAATTTTACTGGGGAGCCAATATGTAGCCAAGAAAATACGCTTCTAAAAGACGTGTAAGAATAGAATAATTCGATGTTGAAATGTCAGCACTTTAAGTTGTTGACATAACATTCAAATAAAAGGACAATTGCGAATTACAACAAGCATCATTCAAAACTGGTTGGATGAGTTCATGGAATATGGATTGGCACAGACTTTTTGGTATGATTTGCAATTTTGTATTGAGTTTTTCCTATTACGGTAACAAATCCTAAAAATTTGCTTCGTGGGGTTAACATTCTAGTTTGAAATGAAAGGATGATTAAGCACATTCATTGCTACGGACGAAGCAAGTATGTTCGCTTTGGGCTAAGATTTGACAGTATGTACTTTTGATTTCCATTTTTGCGTATATAACGGGCACAAGTACTGTTTGTCTTTTCTGGCATTTATATCTAATTCGTATATCGCAGATAATGTATTAAATTTGAATACGAGCTTTAATCTTTAGGTTTATTTATTCGCTTGTTTATTACAAAGCCTGTCATTATGAATCTCTAGGCAATAATTAATTGCTTGAAAATCTGCCATCCTATTCCGCAAATTTCCTGAAATTATATTTTAGAATAAATTGTACTACTCTGAAAGAAGTTCTTTTGGATTCTTTTGTCATTTTAATTAGCGTTCTTACCAAAAATACACTTTAAGTAAACGGTTATTCATAGTAAGTCTTAGTTAGAGACTTACTATACAAAATTTTGGTTGGTACAAAATTTCGGAAAGTGTCAATCTATTTATACTATGTTTTTCCCCACTTCTTAATCATGAGGTTTGCAATTAATATTCGACTATGTATACAAGTAAGTAAAATTCCCAAATCATAATGCGAATTTTTGTCGACCAAAGAACGTAATATCATGTAATAAAGCTTTTCATAAGTATTTTGTAGTTATAGCTGAATTTTAAATATTTCAATGTCCGTATAGTTGTCTTTAGGAAATTTAAATAAGACTGTATTGTCTCAATGGAAATATTTCTGTTTTTTTTTTCCCCATAAAAGATCGATTCTACTTAAATGGAACTGAAGTTAATCGAAATTCAGCGTGGTTCTACTTTGAAGGTAAAATTCGTCAAAAGGAGGAAAAGTATCAATTTTAAAAATATTTGCCAGACAGCAGAAAATTCATACGTAGAATTATTTTCATGCTGATAATATTTGTCGATAAGAAAATATTTTCATTTATAAAAAAAATATGTAGCAATTCTAAAGTACAGAAATATTGCCTGTCGTATTGAAGTCGGTACGAGCAAAATATCAAAATAGTAAATTTGATAAGTGTTTGTAAAAAAATAAAAAAAAGCACGAATTTTACCATTTTTCTTATTTCTTTTTTACTATTACTTAAACTTAACCCAAATTCCGCATTTTGTTATCATTATTATTTAGTCTGAAGTCAATTGAGACCGTTATTATTTGGCACATCTTATCTTTTGATTTTGATAGGTCTGGTGTAATGCAAATGATTCATTTAAATCAGATTAGATTAACACAATATTTTTAAAAAAATAGGAAGGCTATTTTGGGATGAATCTCGTCATTTTGAATAGTGATCAGATGACAATTATTCGCAAAGTGACAGCGACTGAGATGGTACTCCCATCTTTAAGCTTCCATACAATGCCTGGGGAAAGACATTCACACACGCCTTCGAGTTTAACATGCACCCTGGTACATATATACCGTGAATGTTTGCGAGTTTCTAACCAGACCATCGGTCCAGAGTCTGTGACCTTACCCTTGATTTAGAACAAAGACACAGCGAAAAAAAAATGGAATTGAAAGTAGTTCCTTCACTGACCACAGGTTCAAGGAGCTATCATCGGAGCTTCTGTGTTTGAGATGTTGATTGGAATGACAGGAATGATTGGACTTCTTTTGAACTGGATAACACCTTTAGCTATTGTGCCCACCATAAGCCTCGTGACTCTGCCCCTCTTCGCAGAAGCGGCACACTCTGCTTCAGGGCATTGGGGGATTGCAGCTTTGTAAGTATGGAATGGCTTCTGTGTTTCAAAACTGATTTGATTACAATCAATTAAATATACTTCTTCTTTTTCAGAACAATAGGGCTCATGATATTATTTTCCCAGGGCTTACGAGATTTTACTATTCCATATTTCAAGTACAGTTCTAAAAAAGGATGCACCACGGGACGATTTCCTCTCTTCAAATTATTCCCTGTAAGATTTTATTTATATTTTTAAAGAAAATTGGTTATTATTGAAAATTTGATATGAGGTTTGTCACATTTCACATTCAGATAAGATAAATTAGATTAAAGTAATACTTGAACGAAATTCTACTTACATCTCTATAAAGGGCATTATGATAGGAGATAAATTTAAAAGTCCCTTCCCTCTAAATAAAATATCTCGCATTTAAATACCCCATGAAATACCTCTGTCGAGTGTACCGAAAGGGCAATTAACTATTGCACTTTTTCAGTATTGAAACAATGGCCTTTATTTTCTGCATAAAGAGTTTGTTATAATTTAGATTTGAATGGTAAAACACTATTTTACAAAAGATTTCTGAAAATACTTAAAATGAATCGAATGCATTCTGTTCTAAGAATTTGAAATTCTCCTACAAAGAGTACAACTTCTGGATCTAATATAAATATAATTTATATTTGATTGATTTCATTAATCCGATCACAACAAATCATTTCTATGAAAGTACTGAGAAAGAAGTACAGATGAAGCACAATCTCATTTATTCTAACTAAAGAACTGAATAGAGAAATTCAAATAATTGCAATTTGGGAGAAATTATATTTATGCTCTAAATTTAAATTTCAGATATTATTAACCCTTATATTGTCATGGTCATTATGTGGTATTTTCACTGCTGCCAATATCTTCCAAGAAGGTAATCCTGCAAGAACTGACACGCTTCTATCCGTCTTAGATAACAGCCCATGGATTAGGTTGCCTTATCCAGGTTTGTATAAAATTTCCGAAATTAATTTCTCATGCTTATTTATATATATATGCACTTAAGTACCAGAAAAATTGATACTACATGGCAGCGATGGATGTAAAAATATAAAAAGCATGAATTCCACTATCCTCTAAAATTATCTATCTATCTAGTATAAGTATTTATCTCCTTTAGGAAGTTCATACCATACTTCCTTCAAGGATATTCTGAGGTTTTTATTTTTTTTTCTTTGTTCGATAGCACATTGAATAGCATATCGAACGAGTTCTATCATGATCAATGTCTGGGGACACGGATGAATGCCGAAACTCCAAACTCTACTAATGTAACCACAATGTGGCATTCTGATATCTGCATGCAGATGCCTCGATATCTATTGGGAAAAGATTCAGCCATTTACATGAATGCAAGATAGAAGCGGGAGTCCGTCTTTAAAAAGAATGCTCGCGCAGTGTTGGAAAATAACAAAAATTGTGGACAAAGCAAGGGCCCAAATGATAGTAAGTCTAAATATTATAACGGATCTCCTAATCCATCAATAAGTACCATTTCTGTTGACAGGTGAAATCAATCATTTGATGCAGTTTGCATCACTCCAAAACCCTTCCATATGCCTGAAACATTTGGAAACGCAACTTACCAGATCGTGCTCTTTTTCCAGATTTACTCGTAGTTTCGGTGTTGTCATGTTCAAGTGTGTCGTGTCATCTTTAAGAGAATACGAGTGGGTCGGCGGCTGTTAAAACTCATATTTCGTTGTATATGTTGCATAACCCAGACCTGATGCATTCTTAGGTTACCTGTAGCATTTCATTCCGATGCTGTCTGCAAGAGTATTTCATAAGAAAAGATAAATCATTTTTGACATCGAGGATGACTTTATTCATCGAGCCTCATTGTAGAGCGACTTTCACATCAGAACTTGGGGGTGGGGTCTCAGAATTCTTATTCTCACGAAAGGCTCTTGCACTTGTCATTAGTAAAAATCCGAATTTAATTTTCACTCTGTATATCTCTGGTAGTTGGCAACAATGCCATTCCATTTCTAACTATTCTTTCGGATGCAATGAGGTATGAACATAAGCGTCGTCACAATATATTTCTCATGAACTTTTTGTATCCATTTTTCTAGTATTTCCATATATGCGTATGGTGCATGATTTATATTTATAATTTGCTTTTTTATTTGACGATCCCATAAAAATAAAGCAATCCTTTAGGAAATTTCTCCAGACATAGACATTTGGCTGCTTACTATAGCAAAATGTATCATTCTACATGCTAAATATGTGTTAGTCTCCTATCAGAAACATATGCTATTATGAAGCGAATTAGGTTGCATTTGAAGAAATGAAATTCGATATTTCCTTGTATAAACGTTTTCAGAGAAGGCCCTCCAAAAGACTTATCATTGATTTCATTGATTTTTTTAGTTTCGTGCTTGGTTCGTTCATGTTTGATGAAATGAATGAACAAGTGACTCAATCTCGATGAACTGTTTTGATATCAAGAAGATCTTTTTTAACATTATAACCATTTTTCTGTAACTGTTAGTATCCATAACTTCTTCTAAGATAATCACAATAGAACTATGTTTGATCCGAACATATATAGGAACTGCCACAGATAGCACACTATTGAACCATGCAAAATAGATCCAATGACAAGGGTCGATAGGAAGTTTCTCTTTAAGAGGTGGAAGCCCTCTTAAAGAGAACATCCCACTAAAGAGGTCCTTGCAGGATGTTTTAACTTTCGCTATTGAATGACGAAGACTGAAATATTAATGCTATGAATAGAACGTCCTATTCTACACACTTGATCATTTTTTCGATTCAGAGATGCACTCTTTCAAAAACATCTTGTCATCTGTTTCATATTGTACTTAATGTATGAAAGCCTACTATCATCAAGATAGCGTGCAATGAAAACATGTGATGCATTCGCATCCTGTTTCAACATTTTTGATAAAACTACTTCTTTTTCTTTCTTTTTTTCTTTTTTTTTTTGTATTCCCTTGTTCACCTTATTTAAATAATCGATTTCGTAAAAGTGTTTATTATTTGTTCGAGTAAATTATAATTTCTAACGAGTAACTATGTGAAAATATTCAGGCATTTTAATAAGATATCAAACTTTGCCAAATTGCATTAAGATAATGCATGTATATTTCACATTCCAGTTTAAATAATAAGGCGCATCGTATAGTAATTTTTAGTTATCTGAAAATTTCCACGTTTGATCTAATATCTTATAAAAAAATTGAATGAAAGAAAATAATCTTTAATGAATACACGTAATCCACGGTAAGTTAATGAAAATGAATTTTGCTACATAAAATTGTACGTCAGTCGTTTAAAGGGTCAAACTCATCATTTTAAATACCCTATCGCACTTCATTATTTCTGTTGAGGAAGATTCATTAAAATCAACAGTATTGTTCTATCCTCGGTTTTCCAGTATTATCTTATATTAAGAGACACGTCTATAGTAGAGGAACCTTTGGTCCGTTCTTCTTCTTAGAAAGGTGCTAACCAAGGTCACGTGATCCAATAGAACGTAGCTTTCAACTGGTATTTATCTACCTTGCTAGGTTTTTGAATCATCATTTTCACTAACATATTGATAGACAAACGGACAATCTTCCCTTTAACAGATTTTACCCAAAATATATTTCCTTCTGGGATATCTCAAATATGAGGATGAGTTGTTATCGGATAAGTATTCAACGAATACTTAATAAATAATAAACAAGTTCTTGTTCCTCCGAGAGTACAATAAGGATAGTATGGTTGTCTTGACCATATTTCCGATAAGGAAATGTGTCCCTTTTGGAAGTGATTGATGCATGATCGGTTACGGGTATTTTGAGATTGACCACAGAATCCGAGCTATTATATAATGACCTGATCATTCAATCATTCAAGCTGATCGAGAATTATTTATGAGACATGATGCAGAGCTTCAATTTCGGTGCTGTGAGTGCAAACAAGAATTTCATCCATATAGTCTGCTCTGTTTGTTTGTTTTTTGTGCTCACGGAAATCATTTCAAAAATGAGTCTTTTGGGATTCAAGTAAGTCTAAAACGTGTAGTGTCATCAAAACTCTCGTGGTGAAGTTTGTTGATGATTAAAATACTTTCTTTTTTTCTTCAAATGCGAGGAGGTACAAAAGTAATAATCACTTTTTTTTTAGACTACTACGATTTATTAAGTATAATTTCAAAATTGCCTTTAAGAATTAAATTAAAATTTTAGTTGAAAATTATGCAGAGAACTTTAACTTTTAAAGTATTAAAATTCAGTACATCGTCGTTGTTATATAAAATTGTCGTGTGTCAAATTTTCCAAACATTTTTATAAGTTGATACTTCTGCTATCAAATTCTTGTACATGATCTATGATTGAAAGTAACCAATCTAAAGTAAGAAATAGTTTGAAAACGAAACTAAAATGAAAACGAAAACAATAGAGAAATAGAACTTTCCTTGCATATTATATCACTCAATAGGTGGCGCTGGGATCTTACAATTTTTACCTAAATTACCGTTAGCTTTGTGTTTTTAATAAGCGGGAATCACATTCGATAGCTTAAAACTTCCTTGACTGCTGATGGTATGTTCTTGCCTTTTCGTTTTCTTCTTTAGTGTTATTTTATGGTATTTTGGTTTTTATTGTTTTTTTTTGTTATTGTATTTTTACTTATTAGTAGTTTTTCTTCTAATTTGTTGTTTTGTATTTTCCTTTCTGTTAAAAGGGTATATCTCTTGGGACTAATTTCAGGGGATTTTCGGGTCACGAGGAATCATTATTAGACTTAATTGTCTGCATTTCCTTAACAGAAAAAATCCCTTTCTTTGAATCCCTGAAAAAGCCTTCAGGGATTCAAAGGGGGATACTTCTTTTTTATATTTTGTTATATTTTTTTTTATTTGGTTTATTTGTTTTTCCTATTAACTTGATTTTTATACTTTTGTATCTATGATTGAAGTATGTTATCACAAAATACCGCATGTTGCTAGCGGTTCCAACTGTTATATAACATTTTTTTATTATGTTTTGCTGTGTGTGATGTTTGATATATGACACTTTGGTATAGCAGCGACAATATATTCTAATTAAAGTATCGAAATAATACATTGCTCTCTAAAAGTTATAACAAATCTTTTTCATGCAGGTCAATTTGGATTGCCAACTTTCAGTGTTGCTGCTGTTTTGGGTGCTATCGCAGGATCTTTCGCATCGATAATAGAATCTGTAGGAGACTATTATGCCTGTGCTCGACTCTCTGGTGCTGAAGCACCACCGAAACACGCCATAAATAGAGGAATTTTTGTTGAAGGTCTGTGCTGTATGATAGCTGGGTTCTTTGGAACAGCATGCGGGCTCACATCATTCAGTGAAAATATTGGAGCCATTGGAATAACAAAAGTAAAATCTTCAATCAAGATATCTTGTTAATAAAGTAGGGAAAAAAATCAAAATATTCAAATATGTATATAATAATTTTTCAATATGCTTCATGTATTAAAAACTAATGTAAACTATTATGAATTTATACATTTGACAAAACATGTTGTATTCAGTTATATATTCAATTAATTATATAGTTGCGATTGAGAAAATATTTTGTCATGAAGGAAGAAACAATCGATTTTAACATGCAAATTGAAACTTAACAGAGGCTTTTAAAGTGTTAAAAATACTATTACCGACATTTAGAGAATATCTAAATCTTAAACATTTAAATATGGAAGCTACCCCTTTACAGAAAATGTTAAACATCTCCCAATGTAATCAGGATATATTAATCAAAATTTGCAATCCGGATCATTTTCCCATGGAAAATCTATTCATGACATCAAAAATAGGCGTTGTCTTGTGAAATTTTAAAGTTTGTACAGTTTTAAATATCTGGGCTGACTGACATTGAATTGAAATGAGTCGTTTACTCTTCTAGTTTGTTTAATTGTTCCGTTCACATATGCATGCATAGATAGTTAATACATGCGTATGTGACAGCGATTTAGTCATTGATGAATTGGATCAAAAATGTAGTCTAGTAATGAAGTTATTAACCAAATTTCATCCACACATCTTTGCATGTTCACAGACACATGGACATAGTTTGAAAAATGTGACCTAAAGTAGTGAGATCACAGTACTTTATATACGAGAACTTGATTCTATAATGCTATTGATTATGAAGGAAACACGATATATTTTAGGTAGCTAGCAGAAGAGTGATCCAGTATGGAGGATTGGTCATGGTTCTTTTTGGAATGTTCGGTAAATTTGGAGGAATTTTCGTTACTATCCCCCAACCTATCCTAGGAGGCTTATTCTGCATCATGTTTTCTATGGTCACCGCGATTGGTTTATCTTCACTCCATTTTATCGATCTTAATTCTTCTCGAAACCTGTTCGTGCTTGGATTTTCTCTTTTTATGGGGCTATGCATTCCTAGTTGGATACAGTCAAATCCAGGAGCGATACAAACAGGTATTAACAAAATAAAAATGTGATTTCTTTTAGTGTTTATTCATTACTTTTTGTTTTCATTTATTCATTGAGTAGATCAAAAGAAAAGCTTAAAAGTTGAAACCATCTAAATCGAAATTTTTTTTTAAGACCACAAGTTCGTAATAAAATAAAAATTTAATCCTTTTATTAATATTTTGAATTTTTTACTTTCTTCTTGCATAACTAAAAGAACATTGGTATTAATTAGATCTGCACCCCCGCCCCCCACACACACACCTTTTCTTTGCTTCTTGTACAAAATTTGTACTTTTTCATTTGCTTGAATTATTAAGATTTATATTTCTTTACCTTTAAGTCAAAATCACACACGGGGAAACATAACAAAATTTAGACGTAACATTGATAACTAATAGCGACATATGGCATTTTGTGACAGCATACAATAATTGGTTTGCAGTTGTTTTGGCATATGATACTTTGCTATTATTCTATTTTCATACTTGGATGTGGCATTCGTTGAAACTTCCTTCTGCTGTTATTTTATTGTTTCTGTAAGCTTTGTGTAGAAAGTCTTTTCTCAGGATCTCTAGAAAAGACTGTGATATTTCATTTTCGTTATGGAATATCGCATTAAAAATATTTTAAGAGGCCTGTGTATTGTAAAAGTACCATCTAATTTCAGTTTTGTAAGGGTAAAATATAAACTCTTGTTATTTACAATATCAGGGCTTCTCAATTGCCAATCCACATTTTTGAAAGAAAAGAATGTTAAAATTAAAGGGAATGAAAGAAACATTCATTTTTTCTGCTATTATATTTGAAAGCAGAGGATATGGATTCTTTTTAAAATTAATGTACAATTTCCAATCAGCTTTTTAAAGTATCCTAACATCGTTTTCTGCTTATATGGAGTGGTGGAAACCAGAGAAGATCAAGCTGTAGTTTTCACTAAAATATTATATGAAATTTTTCATTAAAAACCTGAGTCGATCAAACCAGTTTCAGCTGCACTATATTAGATGGGAGCACTTGTCTTGCTTCGTTTTCAATGTTTATAAAACATGATCCCCACTTCATTTCATATTATATATTCATCACTCTTATATAAAAATGTCAAATTTCCCAAAATATTTAACAGAAGCAAAAGTATAGGTTAACTGCATCTCCTTTCAAATTGTAAGTGAAATATGATTATTGCCACACATTTTCAAGAACCATTAAAATTTCCTATGTTTTGTTGTGTTTGAGTTGGGATTGGTTTAAATTTTTTAACAGTAACTCATTTTGATTAGTATTTGGAGAATATAATATAATATAAAATGGAAAACATGTTTGCTTTCAAAACTTAAGACAATTAAAAGAGTTTTAGCTATTATATATTAAATAGAATTACTTTGCACGTAATTCGCTTTCAGTATTTATATAATATAATACATTATGCAGTTTTTGGATTTGCTCAAAGGAGCTTTCAACGAATCTGATTGTTCCGCATTCGATTCCAGCTTCCAATCTCCGCTTAAGATGTTGTTCAAGAAATACTGCAGGAAAAGTAATAAATCTTTTTAATAAAAAAAAAAACAGCAATAGTAAAAAGATGGTTAACAACTGAAAAGAACAAACAACCAGGAGAAAGCAGCTTTTGGATTATGATAGCATATAGATTGATTCTATTCTGATTTAAAAAGGGAAGCACCTTTTGGTGCTACTGGGAATTGTAACCTGTAGAAAATCTCACGGAGAACTCCCACAAGAATGGTGAGGAAACTACGAGAAATTGAAACTGAAATTAAAGAACGATAAAGTCGGGAGCGCTTATATTGTTGAATTCACTTCTTGTTGAAGAACACACTCTGTCACTCTAAGCTCCGTTTTGCGAAAATTATGGATTAGCCCTCTCTAGCTCTCAATGTCTCATACAAGGTACGTCTAAAAAGTACGGTGAATCGGAACATAAAACAAATCATGGGAACAAAATATCTTTATTCTCCTTCAAAGTAACATCCATTAACCCCAATACGCTTTTGACATTGTTGACAAAGCTGTTGCAATAAGTCAACGAAGGCCTTTTTTGGAATGGAGTGAAGCACAGATGTCACGCGTCGTCGGATATCTGATATGTCTGCAAAATGTGTGCCCTTAAGAATCCCCTTGAGGCAAGGAAACAAAAATAAGTCCGCAGGCGCCAGATCAGGTGAGTACGGTGGTTGGCCAAGAAGTTGCCCACACGGATCGCAGTATTGGGGCGGACGTTGTCATGCAACAGACTCCTCTTACCAGTCCTGTACAACTGTGGACGAACTCGTTGGATGCGTATCAGTAACCTTTTTTTCCAATTTGTAACAAAACTTCATGTTAATCTGTTGCTCCATTTCAATTTGATGCGAGTTTTCGCACATCGATTGCCCGTAGAAGAAGAATCTGCGCCAATTTCTTGCGCTCCTTGCTACATGGCGTCTCTCCAGAGGTCCCCCACTGCGCATGCGCCAGGCTGCATTTCTCACTCGCGTTGCTTTTGAGACATTCATCCATTCATCGAACTTTTTAGATGCACCTTGTATGTTTTTTTATAATTAAATTTTGGTAAAATGTTCCCACCGAGAAAGCATTTGCATGGCAGGATTACTGGTACACATATTGCAGGAGGGAAATTAATTCGGTTCCTATTCCTCTTCTTTTCTGCTATTGCAAAGCCACATGTAGAAGGAAATAGAATAAAAAAATGTTATGATTATGAGTAATATCGGAGATCCGACAGTGATCTACGCATTTTCATGTTATATAAAAGTAGCTAAACCTAAAAAACTAGAAAGGCGAATTTGTCATTTTTGATTTGTCGGTTGAACATTTTTTGATTGAAAAGTAGGTAGACAAGCTTTTTTGTTGAGTTCGTCTATCCAAGCACATAAAAGCAGATATGAAAATAGATAAGGTTTGTTCTTCTTTCCAAGTATACAGAAGTCGAGCTAAAAGTAGCGCTTGATAAAAAAGAAGCGATCCCGTCTACTCGGATGCTATTGATATTTTGGGGGCCATTTTCATTCATTAGTAATTTTGAGCAATAAATTTTTTTTTCATTACAAGTCTGATTTTCCCTAAATTTTTATCTGATGTTTCTTTGCTCTGTGTAGAAAGCACATCATGGAATGTATTTATTACAAAAATCTTGATATCCCACAGCAAAAATAGCTAAAATATCTTTTTTGTTGAATTCTCCAAAAGCAAAAAATTCAGATTATCCCTTGTTGAGTTCGTCTTTCATATTCTGAATATATGTTTGAAATTTTGTTGGTATAAAGCAAAATCGATCTATAATTAAATGAAATAACATGATATAATTCACGTGATCAAGAAGTCAGTTAAATGTAATTGTTTAAATAACTGCTAACTACAGAAAAGCAAATTTTTCATTTAAAATTTTTCACAAAGCATTACTTATGAATGATATTTTTATTTATTAACCTTACTAACCGATTATTTTTCTGTTTGTAGAAAAGAATAAACAATTGCTAAATCAGTTTTTTAAAATGCTTTTTTCCTGATAGAATTCTATAGATATTAAGCACATATTCATAATACAATTAAAATACGCCTACCTTTTTCAACCATTGAATCTATTTTAATATCATTTCTTTTTTTCCCCTCTAATCAGGTAATGAGATTATGGACCAGATTATAACAATTCTTCTCCGCACTAATATGCTCGTTGGAGGATTCATTGGCTTTTTACTAGACAATATTATTCCAGGTAAAAGAATTTCCTTAAAATAAAAAGAGTTTTCTTCTTTCTAAAAAACAAGCAAATAAAATTTTAAAAATGGTAAAATTTCTGAATCATCCATCAGTGATGGCGAAGTGTTTATTTATATATCCGCTGATATAAAAATACATGTCGAGTGAGTTTTATCGAGATAAAAATACAACTCACTTGAAGCGTTGGTAGAAAAAATAATTGGAGTATCGAATCGGCATTCTCAAATGCGGAGGAATAACATTTTCGTGATCGCCATGGCTGATCCAATTTCTTCGAAATGTTCATTTGAATTCTTCTGTTGAAATTCCTATTAACATATTGTTAAAATGCCATCTACAATTCGAGAAAAAATAAACTTCGGTCCAGCAAGTATTTTTTTTTTTACGCCGCAGTGTATTTAATTAAAAACTATTCATTCAAAGATTCAATTAAGATCATTTACTCATTATTAAAAACTATTTTATTTAATATTTATTATTTTGAAAACAATTATTATCTTCATAAAATAATTGTTTTAAAATTATTTAACTTTTTGAAATCATAATTAATATGCCTTGGTTTATTACAATTATTTTTGGATCATTTATTCATTATGTATTTTTTTTAAACTGCTAAATACCGAAAATAAATCTCTTTTGATCTTTTTAGCATAAAAATTGTCATTCGCTCAAGGGGTATTCCTTTTAGAGATATTAGATAAATCGCATTTCTTTTATGGTTCCGTCAACTTCAAATCTGAAAAAATCCACATTATTCTTAGATATAGAAATATTTAGAAATATGTAAGTTACTTTTACTTTCCAATTTTAATTTGTTATGCATTTTTGCAACAGGCACTGATGAAGAAAGAGGCCTTTTAAAATGGAAGAAACAAGCCAGAAATGGTTCAATCTCTTTAAAGTCTTATGAATTGCCATACATCAAGAAATTTCTGGAAAGACATTCTTTTTTCAGACATTTACCTATAAGTCCATCTTATGAAGAAGGCAGTATGAAGATTACGTTCCTCTCCATCAAAAGCTTACGAAAAAATAAAACTACAAATTCATTGGAAATGAATTGAAATAGTGTATTGAACTTTTAAAGAAAACGTTAATACCACTTTTTTCTTCTTTATGAAGCAAGAATAGGAATCTCAAATAAAAGTTTCTTAATTCTATTTTTCTAAACCTTAGAATAAAGCAGGCGTTTATTTATTGTAATAATTTCATATAAGAAAGAGCTGCTGACTTTAGACTACATAAACATTTTTAGTGCACAGTAATAGAGAAATATTTTCAATAAAAAAATGTAGCAGATTTTTTTCTTCTTTTTTTGTAATTTATTTATCTCCAAAACATTGCAATTCATTTTTTAAAAAAATACGTTTTAAAATTAAAGAAAAATATAAATTGGGTCATCGATTCGATGAAGAAAATTGGTTTCCAAAATAGGACTGTTAGTTTCTTTAAGCACAATTAAAGCAAATGTATTTTTTTAAAATCTAAAACACACATCAGTTCACAACGTATGAACCCAAGTAAAACATTTTATGCACTTTATTTCTGCTTCCTTTATTTCCTCACTTGTGAAGAGTTTATTATCAAAAGTAAATATAACTATTTTACAAAATATTCAGGAAGCACAAAAAAATTTGATAGTTTCCTAAATTATTTTTTCTTTGCCTTATTTTTGAACTAAAAATTGTTTTTAAATATTACGGTCTACGATACAAAAGAAATTGATGGAAAATTATTTGGTAGTTGTAGCAAAAAGTTTAAAGAATAATTTAGCTTTGATATAAAACATTCGATATTTCAAATTTAAAAAAAAAACGCCAAAAACATGTTTTCAAAAGTCGACTGAAACTAAAAATTTATGAATATATTCATTCATTGCAGTACAGTTTGGAACCATTTCAGTTTGGGAAGTGTTGCTCAATTTTGCCGTAATCTATTTTAAGCAAATATGACATATCTTCTTTTTCGGGGTGAGGGGGTGAGTTGTTATCATGTTCCAAAGGAGAATTGTAGAAATATATTAAATCGCCTTCTTACTTTCGTATTTTTTGAATATATAATTGAACTATCAAATTTGAAATGTAAAAAATATATTTTACTTTTTTTTGCATACAAATTATTCAGGAAATTTTCGAATCGTCAAAAAAAATCCGAACTCGAGATTTTGACGAATATCCACGTTTCAGACTTCCATGAATCCGAAAAAAACATTTTTAACATTCTGTCTGTCTGTCTTCGAACACGAACTATAAACACTTTGAGCTAGAGGAATGAAATTTGGTAGGTCGATTTACAACAAAATTTATAGATCTCTATCAAATCTTGAACAAAATCCAATTTCTATCAAATTTTGAGCAAAATCCAATTTCTATCAAAATTTGAGCAAAATCCTTCACTCAGATTTTAGAGAAAATCCATTTTCTATCAAAGTTTGAGCAAAATCAAATTTTTCTCAAATTTTGAAGAAAATCCAATTTATATAAAATTTTGAGCAAAATCCAATTTCTCTCAAATTTTGGACAAAAACAATCATAAGAAGTCTATCTGTAGAGTTTGTCTAAATACCAGTGAACTCGATAATCATAACACGCTAAGAGTTTGATAAATAAAATTTAGTAGACAGGTTTAGCATCTAAAATTTGATTCTAATCAAATTTTAAACGGAATCTGTCAAACGGTTACTGTCTGTCGATCTGTCCTTTCGCATATATGTAACGCATTAACTCGCAAATGGAATGACTTAAATCAATGAAATTCGGTATATTATCTTATGACTCATTTTATGTCAATCGGTCGGCCAAAAGACTTCCAAAATACATAATCTCATGATAAATTCTGTAAAAATGCTGGATTTACTTCAACACCTTGACTTTGCAATATAGTTCAGGAATGCCTTGCAGGGTATTCTGGACCTTACCCAAGGTCAGAATTTTAGGCGGAAATAAAGGAGAGAACACTTTTATTTGAAAGTATGAGAACCAATTTCGGGGAGACCACTCCTGCACAAATGAATTCTCTCCACAACATTATTGCACTACAGTAATTAGCACAGTATTCGAGATATCGTACTGTTTTGTGTTCCGACACATTTTTATATCGAGATCATTTCGAATAACGTTATTGTTTTGATTATATAATATTATCACTAGATATTTATAACATTATCCTTCTATTCTGCTTGAAGTAGGTGTCATTTTAAGGTTGATGGTTCAAAGTACTGTAGCCACAGTTGAAATATTTTCCCTTGTTGATTTAATCTTTTTTTTCTTCCGAAAAATTGTTTTTTCAGCTTTGTAACAATTTGATTTTTTTCTTTGCAATCAATAATAGTGGATTTATGTCAAAGTTGTTGAGAATAATAATCACACGTGTTTGAAATGTTTATTTCGTCTATTATTATTACTGAAACAGGCAGAGATAGCGGCAGAAATTTTCCGTCAGGGGACAGATGGGGGGGGGGCAAAATTTCTTTAATGTTGCAATAATTAACTATTTGTATGACGTGGAATTGTATGACCGAACGATGAGGAATAATTGAAAATAAAGGACATAATGTCTAAATGCATCGTAAGTATATAAAATACACAATTTGTACTTTATTTAAATTAATAACTGAATAAGAAAGTAGCCGAAACAAACGAAGATAATTATTAATTTATTATTGAATTTGATTATTGAACGACTAATAAGAATTAAAACTTTTTAAAATAAATTGTTGTTATCGGACACTATATGAAGTGAATCAATCAAATCAAATGTCAAAGATTTGGATGTTAACAAAGTATCGATTATAGTTATTGCTCTTATTTTTGATGAAATGAATAAATACATGTTTAAAATAAAATTATTAATTCTCGATAAAAATTAGAGTATTAATATAAAATATTTTAATTTAAAAAAACTTTAAAAAATATTTGTTTCTGATAAATTTCTAAATATAAGTATTTTTTAAACTGCAAGTTCGTATTTTTTAAGTCCTTAAACTAAATCAACGATAAGTTCTTTTAAAAATAAACAAAATCAACTATAAGTCCTTTCAAAAATATACTAAATCAATTACAAGTTTTTAAAAAAAATTACACTAAACAAAATTCATATTATGCAAAATCATACGAATCTCTTAAACATTCAACATTTAAAAAAAAAAAAAATTCCATAAGTTTAGCGTGCTTTAAAAGGTAACAGTAGAAAAGATTTAGTTTAGAAACATAAATTACAGGGTCACAATTATATAATAAAATACAAATACAGTTTCGAAACAAGGAAGTTAAATAAACTTAAAATTACCATAACCTGTATAGTTTTACTGTCCGTATTATCTTAAACAATAAATTACTTCTAACTATAATAATCTTTTCAACCCATTATTTAATATTTCTGCCAAGTTGTTGGCAGTGTTATTTAATCATGCAGAATTATCTGTGTTAACGGCTAATCGTATCTGACGTCATTGCAACTCATGCTTGTTGCGTATTTGTCATGACGTCAGAGACGATTAGTTATAAAATGCATTTTTCTTTCCAAGAATTTTAAAGCAGAATGGTAAGCAGCAGAAAAGGCTCCTTCTGTGTTCATGATAATTTTTTTGCTTTATGACCCAAGTGATGGTCGTAACCTTTTTCTTATGTGCCTATGCTTAATAAACATTATTTCTACTACTGTGTAATTACTGCTCCCTAAGTGCAAACGTTCTCTGCATAAAACATACGTTACCGTCAAGTTTCCGCTAACACAAGTTACAATGGTAACATTTCATGTCATATGAACGATGGGATCTTCTTCGAAATTAAATATAACAATAAAATAATTTTCTAAAAATTGAATTTATTCTTTTTTCAAGTTCGAAATCAAAAAATCTATGTATAATATAACTGACAAAAAAAAAAAAACCCTTAAAAAAAAGGTAGTCAGTTAACCACAAACTTGTTTACAATTATATACAACTCTCTCATACTTTCGGGTAAGAACAATTACATTGAATCAATCGTCAAATTGCTTAACATATTATATAATTTATCCCAATAATTTTAATATGTAGTTTCAAAAAATTAATGAAAGATTATAAATAAATGGCATTTTATAATTAAAAACACTCTATATAAAAGAGTCGGAAGCAAAAATTTTCTTTGTTAAAGAATTTTTTTTTATCTGAAATGCACACAATAATTACAAATAACAAAAATATTAAGATGCTAAAACAAAGAGAAAATTATACTGTTTTTGATACTTTTTAAAAACTGATCATCAATTATAATATCTGAGAATTATTTTTAGAAATTTCAGAAAAAAGGTTGTTTAATGGACAAATATAAAAAAAGGCAAAGAAACGGCATATCTAAAATTTGTCTTTAAGTACAAATGGGAATTTTTTTTATTTTGCAACAAGTTATGCTAACACTCCTCATATTGCATAGCTTTTTAACTGGAAAGTAAACTTCTGGAAAGACTCCTTGAGTCCCTTATTATGTTTCACAAATCTCGGATAAAATTTCATTGATTAAACAATAAGGAACAGGTATATCAGACTACCTTTCAATATGTACTTACGATTAATTTGTAGACGCTTGAAAAGGCTTTCATGCATTTAATAATAATAAAAAAAAAAGCGAGATTATCTCATCATTCCCAGAAAAACGTTGGGCTCTTGTCATGCGGCCATCGAAATGTTCTAATTTTTACGCGCAATTTGAAGTTCTTGTATTTTATAAGTAAATCTAATTTCCATTTGTACATTTTATTTCCACCATTGCCTTATATTTAAGTCATATCATTTGACAGCAACAAAATATTTTTTTTCTAGCCTACATTGCAAGGGAGTGTTGATATCAGTTGCCTCTATTTTCAATAGAGTGACTTTCGCTATTCACCAAACAAGAAAATATAATAAAGAAATAAAATGTCATAAATTATAAAATCCTGAAAATTTATTACTGCAAAAAAAAAAAAAAAAAAAAAAAAAAAACCCGATTAGACCAATAAAATATATCTTCTTTTCCTAAATGTTCTGTAAAATTTGAATTGGTCAAAAGCAGTCGAAAGGCGTCGATATTTTTGTATAAGCTGACACACTCATTTTCTGTAAAAATTCCACCTACAAGCGATCAAAACAAGCGATAAATGTAACAATATATAAAAATTTTCATCCTTCATGTTGATTCTTAATTCTAAAAACAATCGACCCAACTTGACATTTGCTTCGCCTTGTCGCTATATAGTTTATTCTGCCAAGTGTAGCGCAAACTACAAATTGAATGGATGACAACAGAATAACTTTTCTCGCCGAATCGTTAAAACCGGAAAAATTTGCGTATTTCGACTGTTAATTATATAATAGCATTAAAATGAGATTCAAATTATCAGTACCTTTGATATTCAACTCTTCATACTTCCCTTCGAAAACAGTAAAGATTTCTGTCGACGAAAATTTTTTGCTGAAGAGAGGGGTGGGGCAATCCCTCCCCTTGTTCTTTATTGTCCCTCCACCCTGGAAATCGCTCCCCCTTATTGCTCCGTCCCTTGAAATAGGCATCAGAGTTGAACAGTGTACCTGGATAGTATAAACGTATCCTGAAAGTTTATGCAGAATCATGTTTTTATGCAATTTCCCATAGCTCAGAAATGCCCCTATCCTTCATTCTAAAGACGATCGATCCAAGGTTTGCATTGCTTTATTAAGTGCAAGAACTACTGAAGCCAAATTTGTAATCTCTGATCCATGCGTCGTTGAAGAAACAGGTAACGATATTATACAATACATCACAAATGGATTACTCCGACCCGTCCGAAGGTACACGGAAAAATTCGAATGCCGCAACAGCAACACTGGCGGGAACTGTGGTGACCTAATGGCCACGGTATAGGGCCTAGGGAAGTACGTCTCATCATCTATGGGAGAAGCCCCTCTTTTCGTGTACCCACGAGGGTGGCGAGAACCAACCACCATTCCGGAAGATTCTCATCCTCAATTAGGATGCCCCCCCCCCCGTAGATTAAAGAGTACAGCCAGAACAATTACATTATTCTATATTTGTTAAGTAAGAAAACTTTTAATGACACTGTATTTTTAAATAAAAAATATTACATTCAGATGCAGTCTAACCATCTTTTTACACCTTCTCTATTTATAAATTCTTAATTTATGACTATGTTACAAATTTTACTTTGGCAGAAGTTTAGTTGTGTTATCTTATAGTCGAACGGTCACCTGAAAACTCAAAATATATGAAAGAGCTCTTAGAAGAAGGAAACGTATGCGATGTAATCTATACTTATAATAAAGCTCAATGTGTATGTGTGTGTTGGCGCTCTACAGGCCAGACCATTCAACCTACTTCTACCAAATTTTTCACGTGTATACCTTGGAGGCCAGGAATGTGCACCTGGGGGTTATTTTTTCAAATTTTTAATTAGAATTTTATTTATTAAAAAATTAAGCGAAATTTTGGCGTGTTTCTGCTATTACTTCCGAAAATATTATCGCACAAAAAAGATTTTTACATCAAGTTAAAGATCAAAAATTTATCTTTTAAACGATACCAATATTTTAACCTTAAAATTAAGTTTCTATTTTTAATTAATTTTTAAATAAATATTTTAACTATATTTTTCAACAATTTTTTCGTACAAAATAAAAATAAAATTGAAGCTGCAAGAGCACGTTTCGCATTCATGGGGGAAAATTAGCCTTTTTCAAAGTGTTGCCATCACATTGATTAAAGCTCCAATTAAAAATAAATTAAATCTTTTTGGAAATGACATCTGCAAAAATATAATTTTCAGCACGTGTCTGTAGGAAATGAAACAAATATGAAATATTATTTTTTCTAAAAAATAAATTTAAGAAAAATTATTTTATGACCTTTTACACTATCTATATTATTAATCCAATAAATCAGTTATATTTTAAGGCAAGTTTTGTTTAACATGAACAAGATATCCATTCAAATCATGGCCATACATCTAATTTGTAAACATTTAGTAATAGATATAGATCTGCTAAAATGGTCTAAATGGAAAATGATTATATTTTATGTAACTTGATTCAATAAATGCTCTAACAAATAACGAATTTTTGATTTTACATAAAGCTTCTGCTGTGGAAATCATGTTTAACAAAATGTTCTTGAAACACTAATATTTTAAATAGAAAGAGTTAATTTCCAATCAACTAAATCAATCGCTTAAACTGACTGATTTATGAAAATTTGAATATCACTATTCAATAAAAAAAGATAATTTTAGATTTTCCATCGATCGTTTCAAAGAAAATACGCCAATTACGAGACAAGTTATTTCTCAAGCTTAATTGGTCTAAGATTATGAAAATGTTGAGATTTTCTAAATTTTTAACATTCAAAGTTTCATAAATCAGTCTTAGTTGATCGTGGAAAATATAAACATCCATTTATTTATTTAAAATTTGGTGTGTCCAGAATATTTCTCAGAATATGATACCTTACTGCATTAAACTTAGACTTCATAATTTAAAATATTATTATTGATTTCATTTCAATCCTTTTGAAAGCAAAACTAAAAACTGAATTTTATGCAGAATCTGAGAAATTTTTGTTGAATTATTCTTTGAGATATTACATAAATTATGAAAAATATTTTGTAGTTCACATAAGACTTAAATACCGAGCGATTCTGTTTGCAGTACTTATATTCAATAATAATAATAATAAATAACGATAAAAATGATAAATAAAATAAAACGTTTTGTTTCATTAAAAAATATCTTTACATTAATTGCAATTTTAGCATTTCCACTTTAAATTAAAGTTGAAGTTTTACCGGAAATGACAACAAATTAGGAAAATATATATAGTAAATTGAACGAAACGATCTAAACAACAGTATAAGTTTGGTATGACTATCAAATTAAAAATGTTTTGTTTGAGAAGATATTACGAGACAAGTTATTTGAAATATTTAATTGAAAATTGTAGCGAGTGGTAATACTGGCGAACCGGCTGGTCGCCAAAGGCGGCTAGTCTATAATAAAGAAGTATGCACGAATTATGTGGGTTCAAGAATATATATTTTAAGAACATTCAAACAACATTAAGAACAAGTAAAGAAATTCAAGTATGAAAATTTGTCTATCATGATTAATTATTTGGAGAACTTAACAAATTGTATAGAGAGAAAAAAAGCCCTTCAGTTCAGTGAAATTTAAAAAACAAATATATAATATTTTGCTTCACAAATTAAATTCAATAAATATTTCATTATAAAACCGTCACAATATCGCTTTTAACATTCATTTCGACAATTAAAAGATGTTACCAATAAAACAGGGTCCTTTCATACTATTTTTATCTCAAAGACCCATATTGAGTGTTAAAATAAATTTTCATGAAGATTGTTTTCTTTTTCTGAAAAGCATGGAGCAGTTACGGTAACTAAGAGAGATTAAATTTTAAAAAATCTAAGTTGTAAACTTATTTTTTTCTATTCATCCATTTAAATCACCTCCGTTATTTCATAATTTTTAACGACTATTTTCAGGTCATGAATTTAGATAAAAAGAATGAGTTCTATCCCTATTTACTTGGGCTTTGAAAGATTGTGAACAGCGTTTATTTTGTAGGGCATTCTTAAAAAGAAGTACACTCTTATCAGCAGAGGTTTCATTTCTTAATTATAGAAATCATAAATCTACCAGCAAAAAGGATGTTTAATGGTTATTGTCAACTAGATGCTTAGTGACTCAATTGAGATAAAATGCCTCGAAATGACACTTTAGTTACTCTCCTTCCGCGAATATGTGTACACAGTTTAACTTAATGTGTAATCTAAAAAAATTATCAATGCGGATTCTTGGGAATACTTTTATTCTTTACAATAATTTCAGATTATTCAGTTTGTCAACAAAACTTATAATAAATAAGGAGTAAAAAGTATATAGGCTTACAAAAAGAGGTAGTCCTTGATATCGAGTGCATTATTGTAGTTTTAATAACAATGTCAGGTATAACTCCTCAGCGGTTAAGGGTAAGTTTGCTTCTTTTAAACTCTTGGCTCAGCGATTAATTATAATTCATTCAAAATAAATTTTGTACATATATCTTAATTTCTTGTACAGTGCACCTAAAACCTGTTCCTCTTGATGTGAATAATTTCACGCAAAAATCTGTTTTGAAGAAGTAAATATTGAAGACTTTTGTACTAAAATAATAATTAATTTTTTGTGTTTATTCATAAGAAAAGGCACTATCTCTTGTCTCATCGATATTTGATATTTGTACATTTGCAAATGTCTTTTATTCTCGATTTTGGTCTTATTTATAGTAGACAGAATATTTTAAAATTCATATGCCGTGACGATAGAGTAAAATCTGAGTATCATTATTATTATTACTGAATTTTTCAGCGAGGAGTTGATGAAAAACTCCAGATGGACAAAAACTTTTTTGTGTGTAATATAATAAAAAAATTTATCCTGACTTAGACAAATATAGCTGTTTTCAATGCAATGCATCCTTTTAAATAATGCGTTGCTGCCATTAAATAATATATTATTGCCATGTAATTAAAAAAGGGCAGTAAAAACTTCAAATTCAGATAATTCAAATTCAAATTGATTATCTGAATTCAAATTCAAATTCACAGCCATAAACGAGTTCCCCCGATCATGTTGTCACGTCCAGGGGAAAATGAATGATTGAATCGCGGCTACATTAAAGAAACCGGAGACTTAGCAAAATGCAAAATAGCCCACATAACATGCGGTCTATTCACCCACCCATACTTAGGAGTGGAAGTCATGCAATCCTACACCATCATTATACCCATTAGGGAAGAGAGAATCTACTCACTTATATAACAATTCCTCATCCCCATATTTAAAATGTCTCCAGGGGAATTCAGTTATACAGTAAATAAAAAGATTATTTGGTTTATATTGAAGTAATGAGCATTGAAAATTCATGATTAACATGCTTGTTAAATAATTTCACAAGTGGCACAAGCTGAAATAAGTTTTACAGAGGAATTATTGAAAATTAAGGAGGTTTGTACATTAAGTAAATCCTTCTTTCTTGGCAAAGAAGGATTTTTCTATGATACAATTCAATAATTTACTACACTAAGTTTTAAATCTAAATAAATCATTGGTTGCACACCTCTTGTAATAAATTTCCTCTCTGTCACTTTTACCCAATCACATTCATATTTAGGTTTCACTTGAATATTTAGTTGCATATGCTCTGATCACTTTGATTTCGTGACCGAAGTTTTTTGATTCCGCTTGATCCAGGATTCCACATAGATGCAAACGTTGAGAGTTCAGCACAAAATCTGTCTTTCATACATGATAAGAAGCACAACTATGTTGAAATTTGACTTACTCGTAGATGACCAATTTTGAACGAGAATTCAGTAGGTGATCGCTTATTGTGAATCCTATTCATCTTGACTTCATCTTTCTGAAAACTTTGTTAAGAAATTGGACCTTAGTTGTTTGATGAAAAAAGGCTGTCCCCTCAGTTAAGACTTTAAACACAGAGAAACAATTTTTTTATTATGTTTCATTTTCAATGTATTATTATTTTTATTTACATTAATTTAAAAAATACACAAACATTTTTAAATTCACTATCTTTTCTTTATAACTTTTCAGGGTTAAATTTTATTTTATGTTTTATTATTTCAAAACGACCCTGGTAGTAGAGTTTAAAATTTGAAGTCGGAGAATCATGAATTCGAAATCTGATTTTCGCTAAGATTCTTCAAGTTTGTGGGTATCAAATATGGATCGAACATCTTCATCTTCAACTGATGTGGAAGTTTGGAGAGAGGGATGTTGACTCGGATATTTCTGACGGTTGATTTGATCAGGGTTGAAAATTATGAGTCAAATACAAAAATAATTTTCGTGTCCAGAGCAAATCAAGTGTTAGAACCGTCCAAAGCAAATGAACCGTTCGTAAATTTTATCAAACTCTCTTTTCCTCATTCAGTAGTTGAGAAATTACTGTTTTCCTTTAATAAACTAAATTTACAAGTTTCAAACTTGTTAATGATGTTTGATTTTTAAATATTTTATTCTCATTAATTTTTTTTTACGTTCTAGAACAATTCTATGTTTTTCATTCAAGTTTGATCTAAAATCACTGTTGAATACATTTTGAAAAAAAGAAAAAAAAAATATGTATTTCACTCTTAAATATTGTCCAGGTGCCAAATATTATTAGAAATAGTCTGAAAGATTTCTTAGGTAGTATCACTTTTATTAAAACAAATTGGCACTTAGTTTTTAAAGTGGAGAAAAAAAGTCAAAATCAAACAAAGAGGGTGTCTAAGTCTCTAAGAAAATTCCTCTAACTAAAGTAAAAAAAATAATAATAAATAAATAAAAGCAAGGAAAGGGAAAGGCGAATCAAAACAATTTTACCGACAATTGAAGAACAAAAAGACAAGGCAATTCCATAAAAAAATAAAGCAAAATTTACTCGTATAGGTATGTCATTAATATATTAAAGATTTTATCTATTTCTTCGTCAGATTCTTACTTACTTTTCACTTTTAATTCTTCATTAAACATGCGCTATGATTTCACTATAGACTACTGCATTGGCATTGCAGTAGTCTATAAACTACTGCAGTGCCAGTGCAGTAGTTTATAGACTAAGTTTAAGTTTTTGCAGTAATATCCACTCATGCAATGGCACGGCATTCACATGAGTGGTTCAATGACGGAGTTGATCGTCCTTATCTATTGTTTATTTAGGATCATTGTCACTCAACCGCAGTAAGAATTTCAAAATTTTTGTAAATCCAAAAACATTTTTCTGTGTGCTGCTTATCAGAAGAAGACTTTTTAAATGACTCTTTACTCTTTACGATAATTTTTGAAACATTTAAATAAGTTTCACGGAAACAATTAATGGGGTAGTGCAAAGGAATCCCAAGACAGCGTTTAGGTGGGTTTTTTAATAGTCAATAAAAATCATGAGATTGCAAAAACTTTACCCATGTAACATTTTGAAAAAAGGTTTCTCAAGCTTCAAAAATATCATATAAATTTATACTTTTAATATTTGCATCAAGCAAACATAATCTTGCTGTTGTTACTCTTTATTATTAGCATGGTATTTTACAAGGACGTTAACACTGGATCACGTTAACGGAAATATCTGAAATTTAAATAACAAGTGGAACAGTTGCTGAATTTCCTTAATAGTATACTAAAGTAAACTGATGGATCGCAACAGTGAAATCCCAAGTTTCTTTTGACATTATTGAGTACATATTTAATGTATTTTAAGTCATAGTTGGTAGTAAACTCTACTCCGAAACTCAATTTTATGGCTGATATTAAGGATTTTGAAAAAAGCACTCGACGGTTTGTTGGTTTAGTTTAGTTATATTAACGCCCCGTTGTAAAGCAACACTAGGGCTATTTTGGGACGAACCTCGTCATTTTGAACCGCGGTCAGATGACGTGGGCGATACCTGAGCTGGCACCCTTCTTTCCCGGTTTGTTGGAGAACTTTCATCATTCTGTAGTCAAGATGTTCTTTTTATAAAATTGAAGTAGTTGTTAATTGAAATCATGGGAAATAAAGTTTAGAATTGATAAAATGCATCGCTTAAATGAATGCTTTAAATGGACATCAGATGAATTTATTTTGCCTTAGTTTAAAAGAAGATTTTTAAAAAATGAAATGAAATGCGTAAACAGAAGTGCAATCACGAAATTATTCTATTGGCAGAATGAAAATTTTGGTTTCTCTTTAGCGGACGGCTTTAAGTAGTTTATCATGTTTTATCTTTGGCTTAATATCCCACTCTTAAAAAAAATTTATTTGTTAAATAAAAAGAAAAGTAATCAATAAAGTGTTTCTTGAATAAATGCCTGCAATATTTTGTAACGAAGGAGCTAAACCTGACTCGCACATCGATTCAAAAATTTGAAGAAAAAAATTCATAAGCAATAAAATTATTTTTACAAATAAGGAAAAGGTTCAATGATCTTATAACAAACTGTAGTATTAATTGTATCTATAATCATCTAAGAATAATATATATAATAAGACAAATAATTACGTTTATTGGTTCTTATTTATTTTAAGAATAGTTTTGTACTTCCAAAGGAAATTTCGGCATAACCCCTTTGTAATTCAATTTAAGATCAACGTCAAATTGGTACCAGTCATTTAGTTCATCGACTTGTATTTGAGAGAATTCATTTCAGAAGAATTTTTATCTTCATGAAACTGTAAACCCGAAAATATTGACGACTGAGCTTAAACGGTTTCTCCGTGAGATATCAGATAAATCGGTTAAGCAGTCGCCGTTTCCAGCGCAACATATCTGGACATTTTGACAATACAAAGTAAAGTAAAATTGATAGAATCACGCTTAAAATCTGAAAATTTTTGAAACCTTTAAAACAATAAGGATAAATAACAAATGGAATAAAAACATTTTTTATTATTTTGAAAATCAGACTGTGATAGTTTCATTTTTCAGTTTTACTTTAAAGCGATGTATCTTCACTTACTCGGAAATCCCCAGTTCATCACACTCCGTTTTGGAAAATAAGAGTCCGTTAAAAATACCTTTACTGTTATATTAAAGTGTCGTTTGTCAGAAACCACACACACAGTAACATGTACGAAATTTTGATGCAATAATTAGTTATTAGAGACACATGACAATTGAAAACAACAAAACAAAAGAGTACAACTATTTCAAAACAGATGTAGCTAACCTATACGAGTGTTTTGTATCAAGAATGTGTTATGTCAGATTTGATACACTACATTTTGAAATAACAGTGATGTACAGCTTCTATCTACATATTTTAGGAAGGGAATGTCCGTAAATATTTTAGATTAACTAACAGTGTAAAATATTTACGAGTTACTAAATTTGTTTAAACTCCCTCATATATTAGAAGTATTCTAAATTTAGAATAATTTAATCATACGTATAAAATTTTTAGGGTGATTTTTGTGCGCTAAAATAAAATTTTGATATACTGATGAATTTATTTTAATTTGTGAGTTCCTTTCAAATATATATCTATTAATTTTATAAACATTTCTATGCAAATCGTGCACATCTGATCAATTGCATGCTCTTTATATATATTTTTTTCATTTATTGAAAATAAAAATTAGCTCTTACATAATAATAATTGTCTCTGCCCTTATTTCATATTTACATAAAGCCTGATTAATTAATTTCTTTTTAAAAACCACGTTTCAAAATTCCAATTTCAAAATCTTTGTTATATTTACTCTTATGTGAAGTTTTTATGTGAAATTTGAGTAACACAACCAATGGTTTATTTTCTTTTATGGTGGTTTAATCACTTAAATTGAGGAATTTTGATAAAAATATTAATTTGTATCTAATGAATTGAATTTTAGCCATTTATTTAAGTTTAAAAATACCATACCACTATGCTGAAACTCTCTTCAATTGTTATCCCCGTACACGCTAACTCATTGTGCACATAACTTAATTCTTCGAAATGAATAATCAAACGAGTTCACAAAACGATAACGAATCGATGAACAAGGAAGTAGAATGAGCTGCAAGTGATTTTCTTTTCAATACTTTGATCGAAAAACCTAGATATTCTACGCCTAATTCTTTTTTTTTTCTATGCCCAATTTTTTCCGACACAGTTGAGCTTTTATAGTTCCCAAAGTGGACATCTTTCGCCATAATTATCAGCAACAAGGTCAAAGGTCTGCATTGCAAAGGGGGAAAGCGAAAAGGGGAGCGAAAAGTAAACTTGTTATGATAACCAAACGTTGCATTAACGGAATATTGTTTATCGAACGATGAAAGAGAAACAAGTCGACGTATTTGAAGAAGCACAAGTAAGTCAATACTTCATTGCGCCATAATTAGACTATTCCAGTTGTAGACCAGATACTCAACTATTAAATGCTATTCAAATATGCTGATTATCCCTTTTTATTGGCATATCATGTATTGGATACAAATTAAATTAGCAAGCCTTTTGCGCTTCTCTTGTTATAATTATAGATTTTAAAATTAATTAATACACAGATCTTCTTTGATTCTTGTAATCTTAATAAACAAAAACCTTTGTTTATGAATACATGTATATAGTGTTAAATTGGTATGATTTAAATTTTTTTTAAAATTGGAGTTTACTGCTAAAATCAAATATAATTACCGATACTGTAAATCAGTACTTCGAAAAGAAACAAACTTTTCTTTTAGGTAAATTAATCGAAACAAATTGTTTACTGCTGAAATATAAATTCTACTTTTACTCGATTTTAATTAAAATAGTGTGTTAAGTCGTAACAGTGTTATGTTTTATACAAAATCAAAAGCAATATCTAATTTTACTTCTAAGAAATTACTGACAAAGTTCGATAGCATCGAATAATTTCAGAAATAATTTACAAAATAAATATTTATTTTTCTCCTATGTAATGTTTTCTCTATTGTTATGTTTTTTCTCGGAAAAACCGCTTTAAATGATAATCGTAAAATGTGTTCGCTTTCCATATGTAAGAAAAAGTAATTTCAACTTTGTATTTTAAACTTAGATTTACTTAGAATGAGGTATGAATGTTATTTTAAGTAGCATAAATTTCTCTTACAACACAGATTACGATTGCTGAATTTCTCATCTTTAATTTTTTTCTAATTATTTTTTATTTCTTTCTTATTTTTGGAAAAACTTTTCTTCAAAAAAATCAAAATTTCCCGAATTTTGTACTTAAAAACGTTTTTCGGTCACTTTAAGATTAAATTTTCTGAATTCAAATACTAACATTGACTTTCGAAAAGTATAACATTGTTGCAATAAAATTGGAAATGACAAAAACATTCTTATGTTATTAACAAAATTTTTGTTAATAAATAAACAAAATTAAAAGGGAGTAATCATGTTAGTGTTGTTTTACTCTTAAAAATTTGCTACTTGTAAATTAAAAATTGTTGTAAAAATATTTACACCTTAAAAAAATTCTGCTTACTATTCTTTCATAAAATGAATAGTTTAATAATGTATTCTCATTTTGCTTGTTTGTACAGAAATGCCCTACATTTTCCCTCTGTTTCCGTTTATATTTATTTTAACTAGTACAAAAAGTTGTGAAGTACATTAAGAACTGATTTATAATCCCAAAATATCTGTTAAATTGCTTACCATTTTCCATGCATTTAGTTGTAAACAGTTAAAGAAAGAATATTAGATTATTTTGACCTTAAATATGGCTTTAAACATGTAAGGTTGTTACAGCTATTTATTAATTTAGTAAATTAGGAGCTAAAAATGATTTTGAAATGATTTTTTATTAGTTGTAGTAAAAAATAAACAAATAAAGGAAAAATTAGCTACAAAACTTATTTAATCTAAAACAGCAGAAACAAGAGTGGTAAATATGAAGATGAACAAAATAGAATCTTTTTTTAATCATTTTTTTTCAGAATACTCAATGCCTTTTCATTTATATATAACAATGTTTAATTTCATTTTTTTTTCGGATATCAATTTGATTCATCTTTTTTGAACGTTTATTTTTATGATTTTAAGTTTAAAGTTGTTTTAATTAAACTTCCATTTTATACTCCAGTTATTTTTCGTTTCTATAATTAAGTGCATTTATGTTCGTTTAGCCATTTAACAGCTTTTGACGAGTATACTCGTTTCGGGAAAAGTACAACATTTTGCGTTAGGACGAGTTTATTCAATAACAATTATTATATTCATATGCTAATTGTTTAAGTATTATATTTATAATTAATTATTTATATATTTAAACAATATATATAAATGTTTATGACAATTTAGATACGCATTTTCAGAAGAGGTCGACTAACTGGTTAATATATTTATTTTCATTCGTTTATTTTCTCTTGAGAATTTTTTACATTTGTTCGCCTTCTGTCATTTCGTCTATCATAGATTTGTTATTTACTTTCTTTAAACAATTATATTCTCTATTTTTCAAATAGCATAATTTAGTTAATACGTGATAATATTTTTATTATAAATATGTAGGGGTATTATTAAATTATAAATAAAAAAGATTCTTATTAAAAATGCAAACGTTTTTGCTTTCAGTATTTTTTGATATACTATATAGAGAATCTTGGCCTGATGATGTTTTTCAGTTTTAAGGATAAATGATTTATATGTTATTTACAAAGAAATTCCTGCCATTGTTTTCCCCTTAAATATCGCGATAGCATTGAACAACTGAGAGAAAAAGACCTTCGTCATGCAATAATACTCTTTTGATGAACAAATTAGGGAAAAAACACTCTTATTCTTATCCGAAATTGCTGCCAAGATCTTTGAATATGCTAACAAAAGAAAAATATTTTTTCTCTCTATTCAAGGCACATACATCATCTGACAACCTCTATCTCTGTATATAAAACACTGAAATCGTTGTTATTACTTATTGTCAGTCAATTGTAAACAAACGCTGGACTGTTTCATTAAACGTTTTTACAGTTGTACTCCCTTCACCACTTTGATAATCTAAATAATGGAGCTGCACAATATTATAAGAAATACTCGGAAGAGAGCTCACCGAAAACTCTATTTAGTCAACGGAAAGCAGATATAAAAGAAATCGCGATGATAGAAATCAGCATCAAATATAAATTTGAATCTAGGGCAAAAATAAGCCTCGAGACTATTCATATCTACTACCTAATGACTCGGACCATTATCTCAGAGAAGAGGTCCTTTAATTAGATAGATAAGCCAAATTTCAATGGCAATCAACTTGTTTACCATTGCCATATAGATTATCACTAGGATTGGCTTATGGAAATGGATGTTCACAGATTCAAAAACTATTATTTCACAAAAAGGATTTTATCCCTTATCTGAAAACTCAAGAAATTACCTCTTTAATAATAGAAGTTTTATTTCGCGATTTTTTTTGTTTTGTTTTCAATATTTTTTAAATTTAATTTTATACAAAATCTGTAACAATATTTTAAATGTTATGATGAAATTCAAACGAATCCATCAAAGCATTCAATCGTATGCTTTTATGAGTGTTAAAATTTAATTAATGAATTAATTGCTTTCTTTGGAGGTAGGATGATTTTCATTTCAGCTTTTATTTTGCAGAAATAATTTTAATTTGTATTCATTATAATTTGCTAATCCAATTCAATTCAAGTTTGTCAATCTTACCAAATAATACGATGAATTTTTAAAAAGACATTCCAAATAAATAGCTGAACATCGTTAAAAATGGATCGCAAAAGGCAGTTAATTAAATATACATCTGTTTGAAATGATTCCATTTCTTTGACTGTAATGGTCATTTGTTTCAGAGTTTAAACTTCATTATGTCATGCTTGACATTAATATCCACTCTGTCATTCCTTTTCTTTCCCTGAAGAAGTTATAAAGTACGGGAGTTTAGACAACAAAGAAAAATCAATTTTTTGAGAATTGCAGTCATTTTATGCAGTGTATTGATAAAGAATCATTAACAAATTGAAACTCAAACTTTAAGCTCAAAATTATTTAAGGGGAAGGCAAATTTATGTTGTTTCACTCATTCGACCTTGAACCACCTCATCAGAATTACACGAATTTCAGATATCTTTATGCCTCGCTTCTCCTACTTATGCGTCAGTTAGTAAAATGCAATGAGACCACCTTTTACTACAAAGACAGTTGCTACTGTATAAGGTAGGATATGTACTAATTTTTGGAATATTTCTGAAGGAACTGCAAATCATTCTTTTAAAGAAAATCTGATATGAAACAACGCAGTCTAATCGAATTCGACTTTCTCACAGACTTCCAATGGAATTCCATCGATATTAATAATTGACGTATCTCCACATTAAGCAAAACATAAAGGTATCAAAATGTATTTAATTCTATATCAAGCTACTTAACATTCTAATTTAAATGCCTGAGCAACTAATTGGAATAATCTAACACAATTTATTATTCCTAATTTAATGTCATTTCAATTACGTACTTAATTTATAAATATACAAGGGAATTTAGCTTATTTCTAGTCTTTATATATTTCAAAGTAACTTTTCAAAAATTTAAATTTAAAATATGTGTGGAAAACACTTTATCATTTCTTACAGAGTAATACCGATGTCTTTTCAATCTTAACGGCATTCAACTGAAATTTTCGTATAAGTTGTCCTACATATCTAAACTTGAAATTGAAAAACAAAACATATTTTTTGAAAGAAAAAATATGTTTCACACATGTGCATTTAAAAATTATTTACTGCAAGTTTTCACATTTCGTCTAATATTCAAATTATTCGTTCTGAATTTTACTGTATTTCTTTGGTGGCATTTTGCAGCGTATTCTTTAAGTTTTATAAAATTTGGTTGGACGCTTTGTAAACTATAAGAAAAAACAAGCTGAAAAATGTAATATTTTTAAAGAAACTTATCTAATTCTCGAATACAAGACTTATTTTTGCAAAAATGCAAGCATCACATAAAGCAAACAAAACCATTGATGAAAGTTTTGAGTCATTGTCAGCTTCCTGTAAAATGGGCTGAGGCTAAATCCTTTTCTTCATTAATTTCTGATTTGTTCCTAAATGGCCTTAGGATCGAATCTTTGCGGTAAAATGGGGATTTAAAGAATATTCTTTCCTTGATTGAATTTCATGAGCAGTTCGTGCAAGCTTTCTGGGGAAAGAATTCGAAAAAATGTGTACACCCGAAAGTGCTCGGTTACCATACAGTGTTCAAAACTCTGTTTCTACATTTCTGAAAAAGATAGATTAGACTAAAACGTTTGAGTCCCTGTGGATTTCCAGATTTTATTTCGATTTTGAACAATTTCGAAACAACAATTTTTCTACTATTGTGCTGAATCTACTATTGTGCTGAGACAACAATTTTTTTCTAGAACAATTCACTAAAATGACCAACACTAGACAAAGCCATTTTCTTCCGGATTTCAGTATTTGGAAACTGTTCCATGATATCTCTCTTTCATGGTTGTAAACGATTTTACTTCTTTAATTAAGGAAACTGTGCATTTAACGAATGAGGTGGTCTCTTTACGCAATGAAGTCCTAAATTTTTATGAGGTTTTTAAATTCTAGGACCCAATTCACGGAAGCAGATAGCACTATACAAAGCTTTTTTTCCAAAAATCAAGTATTGTTCGTTTCTATATTGTTGTAGTGGTTATGCAAGTGGGTCCTGTAACGTTATTCAATGAGGCACAGGAATATTTTGTAATAACTAAAATAATTATTTTATACTTATGTTCTTTTAGTTTAGTTTTTGATATATTTTCAGAATTTCTCTTTGTCTAACTGCAATACTTTACTTTTAACTTTCTTATAAGTATAAGACATTTTTGAAAGGCTTGGATAAATTCCTTTTATCCAAGCTTTTCAGTACACATTTTATTTTATCGACTTGATCATGAGTCTCCGAAAAAAATAACGAAGAAACTTCTTATCAATTGCATTCGAAATGACACGCATTCACCGTTTCAAAGTTATGAAAAGTCTAGTCGCTCATATGACATTCTCTTTCTATGATTTGACATTAACCGATGAACCATGCCACATTTCTTCTAAAATTGTCATGGGCTAGAATTATCTAAAATATCATTTAAAAATATTGATTTATTTGCTTATAGCGTTCATCCATTTAAAAATAATTTGAACATTTTGTTATTAGAGTGATTACAGTCTTCTTCGACGATGTCTGCCATTTTACTATATTAGATACTCAGATATATCAGACACATATGTGAGTTCATTATTTTTGAGGTTCAGATATATTCCATATTAGGAATGATATTTTTTTCTTCTACGATAAAAACCAAAATTTTGTATTAAAATAAGGTACAAAATTTTATTAATTTCCGAAAAAACATATTTTTTACCTGCAGACATCTGGAAGTAAAACTGAAGATGATGTTGATGTTGATGCTGATGCTGACAGAAATGATGGTCTCAGCAAAGAGATCGACTACAAAATCGATGATGTACCGCCGTGGTACGTGTGTCTTATTTTGAGCTTCCAGGTAAGTTTTTTGAAAATAAGAAATGTATACTTCTGAATACTTATTTTATAAAGATAACTGTACACATACAAGATGTCCAAAAAAGTCATTTACAAATTTTGAGAGTAAGTCAGACATATAGAAATAAAATCATAGTTATAATAGAACATCGGGTGGCAAACTCAAATGACCATAGCTACAGACGACTCTTTTTCAATAAATTAAAGAAAAAGATGTACTATATTAAATGCACAATACAGGTTTCATAAAATGGAAATTTATGATAGCACAACAACCCAGTTGCATTAATAACAACATTACAGGTCATATTCAGCACAATAGTAGAACGGAGACAAGTAGTATGAAGTATCAACGTGACGTATTTAAATGACGCGCCGTCTGAAGCGATGCACACTTCGTATGTTGTTATTAATGCAGCTGAGTTGATGTGTTTTTATTAGCAGCAGAGTTGATGTAAATTTATGTTCCATTATATTTAGTTGGTACATTTTATTTCGTGCAATCTTTTTTTAATTCATAGAAGGAAAAAAAAAACTTCCTGTAGCGGGTCCACCTTTCTTTTGCAAGCCTGGGTTCTATTGGAAAAAAGATTTGTTTCTTTATCCTTGACCTACCCTTGAAGATTGTAAACATCCTTCTGAGATATCATTGTTATGAGTATATATAAATAGATCAATATTATTTAGAATTTTAGTTTTCTATGTGCTTAGCAGTTAAAAGAATTTAAAAAAAAAGCAGAAGGATATCATCTAGTATTAATAAAAATACATACGTAAAACGTATATAGAACATTCTATTTGAAAACAGTTATTCTTTTTAGTATTTCACTGAGCTCTCCAAAGTACTGCCCTGTTTAATATATATAATACGAAAAAATTTACAACCTATTTCACAAAAAAATGATTGATTTTTGAAATATCTCTATGCAAAATAACTCTGAGATATGCTGGATTTAAGTGATGGAAATTCTATGAAAGAACAACAAATAATGTGCATGTGAATAATGTGCATATGAAATAATATATGAGATTATATCAAATAATGTCTATAGCTTTTTAGAACAAAAAAAAAAAGATATTTTCACAAATAAGTTTGGAAAAAATACTTATTAAAGTAAGAAAATTTATCTTCAAGCAATTTGAATAATTGTGTCATTGTTTCAGCATTACCTGACCATGTTGGGAGGTACCGTAACTTATCCATACCTAATCTCTCCTCATCTGTGCATTCCTGATGATGACCCAAGTCGAGGTTACTTGATTTCTACAACTTTCTTTGTATCAGGCATAGCCACATTTCTTCAGACAACATTTGGAGTCAGGTAATCTTTCCTTTCTTGCTATTAGTTGCACAGGATAACAACTTTTCATCAAGTTTTTTTACTGGGATTAAAATAGCTATTTACTACTAATGTTGGATTGATGAACACAAATATATCAATAAAAATGGTGGACTTGATTATGATTCCTAATGCATTTTTAATATGTAGTTATGGATTAATAAACTCATATACTTGTTTACTTCATATTATAAGAGTAGTTTAGACTGTCACTCATGAGTTTTCTCATTGAACATTATCAATAGTGGTATGAGAAATGTGTATCTTTTCTTTATTTTCACAATATGTTGGTGAAAAGGCTTCCGGACCTATTAACTAACCTGGTCACAATCCTCAGTCTAAATGATACTGCAGGAAATGCAAGATTTTTGTCCATCTTTAATTTCTAAGAATTATTTGATTTCAGATTTTCCAAGAAATACACTGACATTCCAAGCTGCTTTCAAGTCTGGCTGGGGAATAGAATCAAAACTTAAAGAGCTTACGGAGCTCGTTGCTAGTAGTCTTGAACTCTAATCCCTTTGAGATGGATGTTCGCGGAAAAAAGTGCTCCCATAGCATGAGACCGCTGACTGTCCGTACAGGCTGGAGCATTTTCTCCCACTAAACCTAATGCACATTGTATTCTTAAAAGTCTACATAATAATTCATAAAATGTACTCTATGACTAGATATGAAACAATTGTTAAATGTGTAATTATAGATATCATATTTCCTGTCATGATTAAAACATTAATTAAAAATACTTGATATTTCATACTAAAAAATAAAAAATATATAGTGTATTTTATAATATTTATTTTATTTTATCTGTACTTAAAGTAACACCAGATTATTGATGCAAATTCTAAAAACATAAGAAAAAAATATTTACAATATTATGTATTTTTATATAATTATTTACAATATTATACAAAATATTTTATACGACATTATATATTTTTATTAGGTTTACAATATTGTATAAAATGTTTATACAACATTATATATTTTATATACTATTTATATTTTAAAATACTTCATAAAATTATAATAATTAATGCTTCAATGCCATAAGAAAAATCACAAAACGCAGAGCAATGTAAAAACTGACATTGCACAGTTTATAGCTCGGGTGTCGTCCTCGTCATCTGACCGCGGTTCAAAATTGCGAGGTCCGTCCCCAAATAGCCCTAGTGTTACTTTACAACGGGACGTTAATATAACTAAACTAAACTTTCACCACAGATTCACCGGTTAAAAATGCTTTGCAAACAGAAGGCACAAGATGACAAACTATGCAGAGAAAACTGTCATATGCCGTAAGAAATACAGCACTAAATAAGACAAATTAATGAAAGAAAAGGGCCCCTTAACAGCTGTCTTTGGAAGAAGAAGACGACATACTACATAAAGCCTTCTGAACCCTTTTCAAATATAGACTAGCTTCAGTGAGCAATTTGGAATGGGTTAACAAACATAGTGTTGAGTTTCACAAATTTGATATTAGTTACAAATGCAATTCAAACAATAATTATGGCGATTGCTCGTCAGTATAGCTCATGGAATCAAGTGCGTTATGATTCAAGTTCATAGACCTATTGTTATTCTATAAAAATTGGAAAATAATAAAAACATAAAGATATAAAAATTCGTTTTTATTGCTAAAATATTGTATATAAAAATGACTACAAATAATATAACAACATGCCCATTGTGGAGCAAGTCTTTACAATATACATATGTGTATAAAGCTGCTAAATTATCGTTGCCTAATATTTTTTAGATATTCATCTGTAAGAATTAGAAAAAGTTTTGAAGAGTATTTGGTAAAAGTACTTGTAATAGAGTCTTCTTTTAAAAATCTTGAGGAAATGTTACAATTAGCAACTGCCCTCTATTTCTTGGGGACACAATTTCAATTTCAATATTTACAGCTTAAGCGAGCGGTTGGGGTAATTTTGTAATTTAACCAACGCCTTGTTATATTAAGGAAAAGAGATCTAAATAGTAAAATTTCAAAAGCCTTTTTTACAAAATTGCAGTTTTTCGGTTTTCTAAGTGTACGATGTAATGCCCAGGCATAAATCAGAATCTTACTAATGAAATATCTTCAATTAAGCATTTCATACATTTTATCCTCTTAACTCAGAAAGCATTTATGTTAAAGTTGGAGAATGTAAAGTCTCACCGGAGAAAAAATTTCAGAAATTTTACATATCTTATATAATTTATATCCTAATTTACACTGAGGCTTATTTATTCGGATACATTTTAAAATAAGTTGAAAATACTTGAAAGAATATAAAAAATGCATTCAAGGTTATTCCCTAAGGTTCAGCAATCTCTTCTTTTTGAATACCTCTTTTAAAGTTCGCCAGGGAACATTTTTTTTCCAATCTTTATCAGAAGAGAAGGATTTTAGTATGACTATAAAATCAAACCTAACTAAGTGTGGAAGATTTCTGATAATTGCTACAATAATACTAAAACTGTAAATAAGAATGCCAAAAAGAAAAAGAAAAAAGTATTCATATATGAAAATCAAATTTGATCTCAGAAGTATAAATACTCTCCATATATATCAGATCAAAACAAATTTTCCTAGTTCTATAGCATTGACTTAAACAAACATTTAAAAAATATGCGGTTTAAGAACAGAAAATTGGAGCAATAATCAACAATTAAAGATCTTGCTTTCTACCAGACACATTTTACTTTATATAAAAATCTTCATCTTTTTTTATCTATTGCTAGATATTTAAAAAAATTCAAGCATAAAATATTTTTTTTTATCTGACTTGCGTCTTTTTAAAATAGCCTTTTTGAAATCAAAAGTTTTCTATGCTTAATAATCTTATTCTTTATAGATTACCTATCGTTCAAGGCTGTTCAATGACTTTTCTAGTCCCTCTCTTAGCAATTCTTCATCTACCTCAGTGGGAATGTCCTGAAAGAAATCTAAACATTACGTTAACACATGATGAAGCAGCGGAGATTTGGATGCCGCGCATGAGAGAGGTAATGTGCTATTTTTACATTTAAGGAATTTCATGACGATTTTAAAATTTATTCTCTACAATAAAATGCACTGACACAGAAATGAATGGAGCAAACTTTAAGGGGCTGTAAAACAAACTTTTTTTTTTTTTTTTTTTTTTTTGTATACAGATGTAAAGGTTCAAGTGGTGGTACAAGTACAAAAAGCAAACATGAAAGGAAACATAAATTATTAAAAAATGATTTTTTATATCAAAATTATGTTCATAAACTATAAAAAATCCCTGGACGTGCTGAATGACGAGGAATCCGCCCTGATGCTGTTGAAAGGCTTATTTATAGCACTTTTCAACGATGCTATAAATAAAAGAAATGCTGTTTTCTGTTCTCGTCTGCTTCTTGCATTTGTGTTCTCATCATTTCTATAAATGCTTATTTTCCCTTAAAATTTCCCCATATAAGAGTTTCAAATGTCTCTCAATATTTAAATAACTAACAACTGACTCATTAAGCAGCTGTCAGGACATTCAGTCTGTAAAAAAAATATATCAGATTAAAATACAAACCATAGTTTGAAATTTTAAATCTTTTAATTTAATGTTTTTTATTATATAAAGCTTATTTCGTATCGTTTTTCCTTAAGGAAAAATGATACGAAGATTACATTGTATTAAAAGACAATTATTTCTGAGCAAGCGAAATAAACTCTTTGGAATTATGAGTAGGTATCAAGTAATAAATGGAATTCTTAAACTTTTTTTTTAAATATGATTTTGACTATTTATCTCATTTCAAATAAATACTTAAAAATATTTTTAGATTGCTTATGAGCACTTAAATTCAAAACAACTGCTGAACAGCAATTCGTAATTCCTTGAAATCATGGAAACTAGCGAGAAAAAATTCCCAAAATATTTGCTATTTTTTTAATTGAAAATGAGAAGGAATTTTTATCCAAAAACAAGACATTTTTGCAACAAAACGTTAAGTTGGAAAAACGCAAAATTGGAGGAGGTGCCATTACAAGGAGATCTCTGTCAGCAAATTAAGCAAAAAACAAAAAAGGGGGAGAGGGTGGATAAAAAATGTGCAAAACAGATTTAAAGAAATATAATTTACAATATTACAACAATCAGGTTACAGGAATTGCAGCTAATGAGGCTTATATTGCTTTAGACGAAAAATCTTTGAAATACTTATTTCAAGTGCACCAAAAATGTATTGTTGTTCCATTTGCTATCTGTCATACTGTGTACGATTTGCAGTAATTTTATTCAAGCAGCTGTGAGCTCGTATTTCTTTAAAGTTGTGTTGCAAATTGTTTAATAAAATACAAACCTATGACTGAACTCATTGGCAAATAATAGCCTTGTGATCACATTCACTACTGCGAATTTACATTCACTACTGTTTCTGCATGTCTGACTTACTTTTAAAATTTGTTCCATGATTTGAAAACAACTGTTATCCCACCTCAGATATGAGTTATAATAGTTGGTTCTCGCTTCCTTGTTGGATATTATAATGATGTGGAGTTACCCTCACTCCATGGATAGTTCGTTCTTCTGTTTGTGGGGTAGACGCATGAACCATGCCGTAATGAAAACTATAATATATTCATTACAGTGCCTATTTTATATCATTCAGGTTAATTCGGACACTTAGGCATGGAGGGAATAGTTCTTTTGAGCATATTTATTTTTGAAGTAAGACGATCGATGCAAAAAATAAAATATTTAAATAGAGATTTATTTTATTACTCATAGGTTCAAGGAGCTATTATTGGGGCTTCTATAATTGAAATGTTAATCGGAATGACAGGAATGATTGGATTTCTGTTGGACTGGATAACGCCCTTGGCTATTGTGCCTACAATTAGCTTGGTTGGTCTCTCTTTGTTTGCAGAAGCCGCGCATTCCGCTTCTGGGCATTGGGGAATAGCTATGTTGTAAGTATCCAGTTTATAATCAATTCGATATGTTTTGTAAATTGGAAAATTCAATCAAATGATTCCATCGGGTTTAAGTATACAACTTGGGTAGATTATTAATAAAATGTCTCTAAGTAACGAATTTACTAGTGCTCTCTCTATTCAGAAGAAGAAGAATTTTTAAAAATCTTTACGATGTTTTAAAAACTTAAAAGATAAATAAAAAAAAATTAGAACTTTGAAAAAATAACTTTTTGCAATGTTTTAAATTTGCAAACAAAATATATTGCATCATTTAAAAATTTAACACTTAGAAAGGATAAATAAAGAAATTTCATTCAAACTGAATTTAATGACGTTGATCATTTTAAATTAAGTAATTGGTTTAATCATTTTCTACTGAGGTTAACAAAGAAGATATAGCACTTTCATTTGCATTTTAGTGAGGTAAAAATAGTCAGGATTATGTGTATACCTCAACAGTCAGTCCTATTATAGACCAAAGTTTTTTTAATACCTCAGTTGCAGGAAATTAAAAAAGAAAAAAAAACTCATTGTACAATACTTTCCGAATAAAATCGAATAAGTTGTTTTCAATTCATTCCTACATTTTACATCTTTTTATTGTGAAAATGTATCGATATTCTAAAAATTATTATTTTTTTCGTATTTATTGACGAATGGAGTATTCAGTTTATTAATAAGATCGAATGTTTCAGCCACTGAGGGATATTCAAACTAAGATGTATGAGTGAAATGGTTCTGAATTTTTGAGAACACAAACGATAAGACGGTGTTATAAATATTTTTAAACACTAGCGATGGTTGTAGCTTATATATCGTAATAATAACAACTGCATTATGAAAGGGCAGAATAATAACCTGCATTTCTAATTATTTTACGAATGAATTTTCACTTTAGTGAGAAGGCTTTTAATGAACGGATACTATTTTTAACACCATTGTTTTACTTTTCAGCACGGTAATGCTCATGATCTTGTTTTCTCAGAGCTTAAGAGATGTCAGTATTCCACATCCGAGATACAATTCTAAAACAGGATGGAGGATAGGAATGTTTCCTCTATTTAAATTATTTCCAGTAAGACTTTTTTACGTACACATTAAAATAAATTTTAATGCTTTATTGCACAATTATTTTTATTTTTAACTAGCCGCCTTTGGCGACCAACCGGTTCACCAGTATTACCGCTCGCTACAATTTTAAATTAAATATTTTAAGTAACTGGTCTCTTAAAGGATTCTCAAACAAAACATTTTTAATCTTCAAATTTTGATAGCCATACCAAACTTATACTGTTTAGATCGTTTCGTTCAATTTACTATATATATTTTTCTAATTTGTTGTCATTTCCGGCAAAACTTCAACTTTAATTTAAAATGTAAATGATGAAATTGCAATTAATATTAAGATATTTTTTAATAAAACCAAGCGTTTTATTTTATTTATCATCTTTATTGTTATTTATTAATTATTATTATTATTGAATATGAGTATTGCAAACAGAATCGCTCTGTATATAAGTTATGTGAACTACAAAATATTCTTCATAATTTATGTAATATCTAAAACAATAATTCAACAAAAATTTCTCAGATTCAACATAAAATTCAGTTTTTAGTTTTGCTTTCAAAAGGAATGAAATGAAATCAATAATAATATTTTGTTCCGGCCTATAAATATATTTCAAAAATTATGAATGCAGTAAGGTATCATATTCTGAGAAATATTCTGGACACACCAAATTTTAAATAAATGAATGAATGTTTCTATTTTCCACGATCAACTAAGACTTATTTATGAAGTTTTAAATGTTAAAAATTTAGAAAAACTCAACATTTTCATAATCTTAGGCCAATTAATCTTGAGAAACCTGCGCGCTGATTGGCGTATTTTCTTTGAAGCGATCGATGGAAAATCTAAAATTATCCTTTTTTTTATTGAATAGTGATATTCAGATTTTCATAAATCAGTCAGTTTAAGTGATTCAAAATTAACTCTTAAAAATCAGTGATTTAGTTGATTGGAAATTAACTCTATGACCAATATAAAATCTGTGCTTTCTCTTGTGGAGTATGCATTCTCCTTAATATCCGCTCGAATAAAACATCACATACAAAAGTACTACATAGAACAAA